>CP080215.1:592500-1157004 GCA_019431265.1 Saccharomyces x bayanus | reverse complement strand
CACACCCACACCCACACACCCACACCCACACACCACACCCACACCACACCCACACACCACACCCACACCACACCCACACACACACACCACACCCACACCACACCCACACACACCACACACACACCCACCACACCCACACACCCACACACCACACCCACACACCCACACACCACACCCACACCACACCCACACACCACACCCACTATATATATCATCACCATCACCCCCAACACAAACATCCACTACCACGTGATCAAGCCTAATCCAATACTCTCACTTCATCATCACTATCCACGGCCCTTACCTCACCTTCTCACGCCCGCCACTACTCCACTACATACCACCTAACTACTGCCGTTACCCTCCATATAGTATACCATACCATCACACATACATCGTTACCCTGATCTACTATCAATACCATATACCATCACTCTCTATATACCATTACCATATATCATTACCCTACCATCAATATCACATACCATTACTCTCTATATACCATTACCCTACAGATAATACCATATACCATCACTCTATATCCCATATCATATACCATCACTCTCTATATATCATCACTCTCTATATACCATTACCCTACCTCAATATCCATATACCCTAACCACCACTCTCTCCATCATATCTCTACTCTCCAACCGTCCAAACATAAACAAATACATGACCATCTAAACGTAAACAAATATACATGACCATTGAAACATAAACAAATGAACATATTCATCGAAACGTAAATAAATATACATATCCATCGAAACGTAAATAAATATACATATCCATTGAAACGTAAACAAAAATATACATGACCATTGAAACATAAACAAATACATATTCATCGAAACGTAAATAAATATACATATCCATCCAAACATAAACAAATATACATATTCATCGAAACGTAAATAAATATAACATATCCATTGAAACGTAAACAAACGAACATATTTATTGAAACGTAAACAAATAAATACATCGAACATATATATCGAAACGTAAACAAATAAACATACATACTGAATCGTAAACAAAAGATCAAACTATCACTCTACCTCAATATCACGTTTCATACCATAACACCATCTCTCTATATATACCATATGCCATATATCATAATATCATCCCTCTATATATAATATGATACTATATACCATATATCCTTAATATGCTCGACATCTCTACATATTATAATACCATACCGCAACTACCACTCTACCCTTTGATATATTAATACTATATCATCTTTACTATTCTTATTATAATGCATGCACATACTCATACGGACGCTAAATATAATACCATATACCATATCTCAATATCAATATCACATACCATAATATCATAAATACCATTACTATATCAATATCACTTACCATATACCATAACATCATAAATACCATTACTATATCAATATCACATACCCTATACCATAATATCATAAATACCATTACTATATCAATATCATGATACCATATAGCATATATCATAATACCATTACTCTATATATATCATAATATCATAATGCCATATACTATAATACCATATACAAATAATACCATCACATATTCATACGGACGCTGAATATATCTCCATACCATCTCCATCATATCTCCAACCATCCAAACGTAAACAAATAAATACATCGAAGATACATATCGAAACGTAAACATCGTACTCCTCAATAATATCACATACCATATATCATGATATCATGATACCATATCTTATATCATCATCCATTACTCTATATATATCTTAACACCATCACATACTCATACGGATGCTAAATATAATTACATATACCATATATTATAATACTATCTCAATATCAATACCATATACCATATACCATATTCCATATACCATATACCATATTCCATATACCTTATACCATAATATCATAAATACCATTACTATATCAATATCACATACCATATACCATATATTATAATACCATCACTCTATATATACCATAATTCACCTCAACCACCCTCAATATAAAATCATACCATATACTCTATATATACCGTATACTATATATCATAATATCATATATTATAACACCATCACATACTCATACGGACGCTAAATATAATTCCATATACCATATATACCATATATACCATATACCATATACCATATACCATAATACCATATACCATAATACCATATATTATAATACCATCACATACTCATACGGATGCTAAATATAATTACATATACCATGTATTATAATACTATCTCAATATCACATATCATATCACATACCATAATATCATAAATACCATTACTATATCAATATCACATACCATATACCATAATATCATAAATACCATTACTATCTCAATATCAATATCACATATCATATATCATCATCCATTACTCTCTATATATCATTACCCTACAGATAATACCATATACCATCACTCTCTATATACCATAATACCATATATTATGATACCATCAATTACTCATACGGACGCTAAATATAATTCCATATTTCGCAATCACCACTCTTTCCATATCATCTCCATCATATCTCTATCATATCCTCAACTATCCAACCGTAAACAAATAAATGCATCAAACATATATATCGAATCGTAAACAAAAGATCAAACTATCACTCTACCTCAATATCACATTTCATACCATAACACCATCTCTCTATATAATATGATACTATCTACCGTATATTATAATACCATCACATACTCATACGGACGCTAAATATAATTATATATACCAGAACCACCACTCCATCATATCTCCAACCATCCAAATGTAAACAAATAAATACATCGAAGATACATATCTAAACGTCAACATCGTACTCCTCAATAATATCACATACCATATATCATGATATCATCCCTCTTATATCATCATCCATATACTATATATATATATATCATAATATCATAATATCATAATACCATATACCATATATTATAATACCATCACATACTCATACGGATGCTACATATAATTATATATACCACAACCACCACTCTATCATATCACCAGCCATCCAAACGTAAACAAACATTCACATGGAAACACATATATCGAATCGTAAACAAATAATCGTAAACACCACACCCCCTCCATAATATCATACCATATACCCTCACTATATCATATACTACCTACCTCTCCATAATATCATAACTATATCCTATATCCCACCCATATATCATATTACCATATCCCATCCATATATTATATTGAATTCGCGCACTCCTACGGACGCTAAATATAATATCATATACCATAATACTACATACCTCTCATATCATAATATATTATCATATACCCTCACTCTCTATATATCCATATGCTATCAACATATCATCGCTCTACATTACTCCCCCATAATATCATACTATATACCATATACTCTCTCTATATCCTCTATCTACCCAATATTCCATATATTATACTGCAATACTCTCACTTTTATATTATAATACACGCACATACTCCTACGGACGCCAAATATAATACTCACAACATACAAAACCACAATATTTCTCTAACTCCCCTCTTCCATATTCTATATTTTTATATTTTCTCACAATTTATATCCTTTTACCCAATATCCATACCCAACTATAAATCGTTAATTCTTACCCACACTTTAATTACCGTTTATATATCTAATCCACTTACAATATCACCTGACCATCTATAAACGCCCCTTCCCAGCACTTCTTCACCATACCACCACATTATCACCATATACGGCACGAACCTCAGCACTTGACACCCAGGACATTTTCACATTTGATCCATCGCCAGGCCACCAAACTCTGCCCCCCACTAAATACGACTCTCTGCATCATATATCCGCTTTAAACATTTCAATATTCTCACAATTGCACTCACACCATCAAATATCAATTATCTTCACCACCTCTCCTCCATCACTACAATATACCCTCACATATCAACACATTTCGCAACATTTCTATACAAACTCACATAATATAGACTATATCCTCATTACTGCCTCCTATTATGATACTATAACCACCACTTATCTCTATATATACCATATATATCATACCATCTCCCTTTATATATTCTAATACCATACCATATATCCTCACTATACTTAATATCATCACCATATACCATCTACCCTCACTATCGCTATAATATCTTATACCATCACTTTCCCCTGATATTCCTTAATATCACACACCATACTATATATGCACATACCTATTACCATCACTCTATGCATACCATGATTCATTATTCTAACCACTCTCAACAGGATAATACCATATATTATGACCTATATTTAATAATATATGCACACACTCATACGGACGCTAAATACTTTCATAACACACCATACTATATATCCTGATACCTATTATCATCACCCTAACTACTCTCAAGTTACATATACCATATATATCATATACATATATCACTACCATCGCTCTCTTCACATAATATATCTCAATATCATACCATCACTATCTTCTTATATTCCATCACATTCCATAAATACCATCACATTCCATATATATCTCATACCATCTCTCTCTATATACCATCGCTCATCGTATATATCATAATACATCACATTCCATATATGATAATTCCATATAATACCATATCTCTCTATATACTTTAATACCACCATACGCACACTAAATACATCTTCATAAAATACCACACCATGAATCACCTATATCTTGATATTCTAATACCATATACCTACCATTCTCTCCATAATATCTTTATACTATTATCATGAATACTTTTATCATAATCGATACGCGCACTCCTACGGACACTAAAATATAATATCATCACCCTAATCACTCTCAATATAATATCATACCATCGCTCTCCCAATATAATATCACATACCATCTCCCAGACCATTATATCACGTACTATATCACATACTATATATTCTGATTCATATTACCACCACATATGCAATCTCACGTATCATCTCTCTATATATTCTACTACCACCGTATACCATCACTATTCTCAACATCATATATCAACGATATACCTACCGTCTCTCCCCATATATACCATACTATCACTATTTATATATTATATTACTACGATATAACCATACGGACGCTAAATATATTTCCATGACTTACCATATACCTACCATTCTCTCCATAATATCTCCATACTACATTTCCCTGACTACTCCTATTATAATCGATACGCACACCCCTACGGACGCTAAAATATTATACCATATACCAGCACTCTCTACATATCATAATACCACATACTACAACTCATCGCCATATAATATCATCAACCTACTAAAACTGAATGACCGTATATCAACAAACCTTACCCCATTAACACCAAATATCACATATCATCACTCTCTATATACCATACTACAATACTTAGACCATTCTCTATACATTGCTACACATACTAACGCAGATCTGACTAGAATATCAATACCTCTGCCCATATTACCATCATTCTCCCATACTTTTCTTATACTATATTACCGTCTCTCTATAATATCATATACTATAACTCCTCATATATTCACCCCAACTATCATATTTTAATACATTAACATACTCACACGGATGCTATAATATGATACCACTCACATACTATATATTCTAACCACTCCGTCTCAATAGAATATTACCTATATACCACCACTATCAATAGAATGCCAACATTTTCTGCCTCTATAACCATAATATTCTGCCCTAATACCACCACTCTCTGAATATAAGAACATACTAGATCACCCCTAATATGATCGATATCCCTACATCAATAACGATGATATTATGATACCATACCGCAACCACCACTCTCTCCATAATATCTTAATACTATATCACCTTGACCATTCTTATTATAATGCATACACATACTCACACGGACGTTAAATATAATAACCTCCACACATCAACATCATCACACTAACTCACATAACTACCTTCATTCCTGCCTTTTATCATCACACAACTTCTATCTTAACACGATATCGCATAATATCAAGAATTATCAACTATAAAATACTAAATACCACACACCGTTCTCCACCACTTCCATAATATCATACTATCACATACTATTCGTACCATAATATGACATCTTATAGCATAATAGCACCATCACCCTCCGCTATGCTATACCTTCAATACCAATCACTCTTGATACCTCAATATCCACATCCACACTGAACTGCGCTTAACATAGCTGCTTCATCTCCACATCCATTACTAAACTTAAAGAAAACTCATTATTCTACGGACCTCTACCTACTCACACACTCATATTCATGATCTCAAATACAACAATAGATAACCTCCCCTCCACCTAACCGCACTCAATACCTCTATTCCACTCTTACCAAACTACGCAAACCCGTTGCAACACACACTCTAAAGCACAATATCTCGCCTTACTTCCGTCTTACCACTCTCTATACTAATAATACAATATATTAAATCGCACATTCACACGGATGCATTGATATATCATCACCACAGACCTCACGAACTATCACGTAAAATATTGAATCGGCATACTCAGACGGACGCTACAATATCTACATTACCGTGATACCAACCCTACGCTCGCCATAACCTCACTCCTGAACAGCTACACATTAAATAATACCAATCACTTTTCATATCATCCTACCATTTATATAAATATCATAATATACTAGCAGCAAATACTCCTACGGATGCTCCAAACTTACATTCCATATTTTACATTTTACTCTACTTTTTCACTTTTCACCGAGCATCTAATTAATTCTACACTTAATAATCATATATAAGAAATACTACATAACCACACCTAAACCATAACCTGCCATGCTCATATGCCCCGATGGCATGAATACAGACGCACGGGATGCTGATTGGCAGCATACATCCATCCTCTACCTCACCCATCTTATCCTCTCTTGATATTACCGCTTATTTAGCCGCCCAGCTAACGTGCCTTGCATGTGCGGCTGAACACTTTTCTCGGGCCGCGCGTTCCGACACGATCATGTGACAATCATGTGACAGTCATGTGACCATATCGACAGTGTATTACCCCGCTCTCAAAATGTTCTGAAAATGCGCACAACGCGCTCCCGAAATCATATCTGCTCATAAGGATGTTTACAACTTTATAAAGAACATGTAACACTACCCCTAAATAAACAAGTATGACGCATCTTGCCATGGCCAACGGTTTCTTTTTTGCTAGCAAACTACTTACGCTAATGCATTGCAGTTTGTTATTGACAGAGTGATTATGTATACTAGAGAACGAAATTCTTTTTTTTTCTCTTTTTTTCTGGGACTTTACTTCCTCGTTGATAACAACGTTGAAGGTACAGTAGAGATGCAGACCGCAATCAAGCTTCATAGTTCGTAAAGAGCAGCATAAACACACTAGGCTATCTGCTTTAGAGACAATTCTTACGCCCGATCGCCATGGATGGCTAGACGGCTTTAACTCCGATGTCCTTTGAACACTCCGACAGTTTTCGCGGAAAAAAAGAAACGTAGTTGGTACCTGTACAGGGGATTAAGGGTTCGATTTACTACCCTGTTGCTCACCACAGCAAAATGTCTCGAACAAAAGCCGGAGAAGCCAAAATCTGACCAAACTTCCAGACTAGTTGCATAAACCTCATGCAACCACTACCCTTTGAGGATTTAAGCTTTCGGAACCGCTTTTGGAACTGCCTCCGAAACTGCCTTCGAAGTTAGGAGCAGATAAATGGCCACCAATGTTATAATGTCAGGCCAGAGATTTAAACCATTCTGTGTTGTTTTTCTTTCTCATGGCCTCAAAAGATGCTAAATTTTGTACCTTTCCTCATAAAGATTGCATGAGGCTACGCAATATTATCAATATGCAACTCTTTCCTTTTCTATCATTGACATTATTATTGACGTATTTCCAGGCTGCTTTTGGCTCTTCCTCAAACTCTTATGTCAAATTTCCGGTTCAAAAGTTAGCTAATATTCCAAATAGCGCATCTGGTATTTCTAAAAGAAGCGAAGCTTTCAATTCTACCTTGATAAATGTGTTTGCAAGTGCAGACATGTATGTTGTCAAGATGGAAATTGGGACCCCTCCCCAAACTGCTTATCTTCAGTTAGACACTGGCTCTTCGGATATGTGTGTTAATGAGGCCGATTCCTCTTACTGTAAATCATTGGCCGACGATGATAACATTTGGACTAGTAATTACGAGCTCACAGCAACTGCTTCTGAGATTTCCTCCTCAACTACTTCATCTAAGGCTTCTAATACACCCTGCTCGTACTGGGGTACCTTCAGTCCTAACATCTCTTCTACTTTTAAGTATAACGAGACTATTTTTGATTTAACATACGGTGATGGTACGTATTATAGAGGAACTTACGGGATGGATGTTGTCTCTTTGGGTAATATTACTCTAAGCAATTTCACTTTTGGGGTATCCAATGATACGACAATCAGTTCTGGAATTTTAGGCGTATCGCTTCCTTCTGTAGAAGAAACAGATGAGATTGAGAACGTGATGTCCCCCGATACAACACCATATGTATACGATAACTTTCCAATGGCATTGAAAAGGCAAGGAAAGATTGAAAAGATAGCATATTCCTTGTTTTTGAATGAACCTAATGCACGCTTTGGAAGCATCTTGTTTGGCGCCGTCGACAAGAGTAAATACTCAGGGCAGCTTTACACTCTGCCTATGCTGAAAGCTTACAATACCCTCGATTCATCTGCAGGGATGGAGATTACGGCACAGAGCGTCGCCATTTTAGATAGCAAATCCGGCAACAAAACTGTTTCAGAGGTTCAATTCCCTGTATTGTTTGATTCTGGTACAAGCTATTCTGTTTTACCTACTGAAATTGCCGATGCGATAGGTAGAAGTTTTGACGGAAAGTACAGCTCCGATAACCAAGGCTACATCTTTGATTGTTCGAAAGTGAACAATACTCTATTGTCCATTGATTTTGGAGGATTCAATATTTCTGCAAACATATCCAATTCTGTGACACCAATAACAAAGGATCACTGTCTTTTGAATATTGAGGCCGATGATTCAGGGTATGTGCTTGGGGATGCTTTCCTCATCGACACATACGTTGTCTTTGATCTAGAAAGCCACGAAGTTTCTGTTGCCCAGGCCAGCTTTAATAATGAAGAGGAAGATATTGAGATTATCTCTGATAGTGTCCCAGGTGCCACACCTGCCCCTGGATACTCCAGTACGTGGGTGTATACCCCTGGTAGTCCCATCGGAACAGGAGACTTTCTTAATGTCAGTTGGACCTCCTATTCAGAGTTTTCACAATACAAATCAATTTTTGCCACTGAATCTGTAAAAGATGGTGTCAGTTCATCCTCAACTAGCAGTAGTTCTAGCGAAACGGCCACCAAAAAGAAGAATTCTGGTTACAGATGCCGTCGTTCACCTTTCTCCTTTTCATTATTATCTGTCTTATCTTATTTTCTTTTGTAAGGTTTGTGTTACAAAATAATATATATGGGCCAATTTTTTTTTTCTCTCAGTGATCTCCATTATAGGTTCATTTTTCTTTACATATATGATGGTTATATTATTCTTAATTGTACCATACCTTTCATGTCGTTATTTTGATTACTAGTCATTCGTCTAGAAGAATTTCAGGAACACATTCAATTGGTAAACATTAGGACATCACCTACAATTTTCACACTACCCTATCCACTCTTCATGTTACTTAATATACACCAACAGCGTACTTACCTTTATCATCTTATAGCCTCTCTCTTATTACTTAACCGCCCAACTAACATGGCTTCAAGTGCGGCTGAACACTTTTTTCGCGGGCAGCGCGTTCCGACATGATCATGTGACAGTGATGTGACCATGTTCAGGAGCCGCACAGCTGGCCGGGTAACCAGGACCGCCTCTTTTTGAAAACGCACATTGCAGTTTATCAATGAGCTGGAAGGCAAATTTGTTTGAGCCTTTAAAATTGAGATTAACGTCATTGCTTTAAGGCGTGCTAAACGAACCCAGCTACAAAAATAAAAAATCTAAAAAATAATGGTTGCTAAGAGATTCGAACTCTTGCATCTTACGATACCTGAGTATTCCCACAGTTAACTGCAGTCAAGATGATTTTCTTGAATCAGGCGCCTTAGACCGCTCGGCCAAACAACCGCTTATTTGTTGAAAAGGACAATCTCAGAGACGCTGGGTTTCAGGATAAGTGCCTACCCGAATTATTAGTGAACATCAATTTTATTGACCTTTGTTGGAATAGCTGCATTCAGACAGACATAAATTTATTGACCTTCAAAATTAAATGATGGCTTTTGGGATTCCATTATTTATAATGTTATAATTATGGACCTTCAAAACTTAATGATGACTTTTGGGATTCCATTATTTTTAATGTTGTAATATTATGTATATAGATTTATACTAGAGATTCTCCTCATGGATTTAGGAATCCACAAAAAGGAATCTGTAATTTTGCATAGTATTCTAAATAATTATATTCCTCTTTTATATGTTATCATTCACTGATCCTATTACAATATCAATCCTTGCGCTTCAGCTTCCATTAATTTCGATGACAGTTTCAATCTTGTCTTCCTGGTCTTGTAATTTATGTCATCTTTTCACACCATATTTAATAGTACTATATGGACGATAGTGGAATCTTGTTCCAACAAAATTTCATATATATATATATATTGCATAGCTGTCTATTATTTATCAAGGAAGGCCCGCTATTTATTTTCTGCTCTATATCGTGAAATTTTTTTTTATTTGAATCATTTCAAACAGGTAGCGCAGACATTTCTAGCTGGTTCTTTACACTAGGACGCTGTTGCATCCTCTGGTACCAGGCCTTAAGTGCCTTGCACTCCTCGGGCACTTGCTGTTTTAAAAACGCAGCAGCGATCAGGCCACCTATGACCGTGATGTCGGCCATCGAGAACTCATCTCCAGCAACAAACGGTTGTGTCCTGAGAACTTCGTCGAAGTAGTGCATCCCCCGCATGGCTCTGTCGAGTTGACGGAATCCCCATTCAGAGTTCTGGTAAACTTCAATGTCGGGCCCCAGTCCTGGCGTGGCGTGGCGGAAGTAAGCACTGATAGGGTCGAGCAGCTCCAACTCTGCGCGTTTATTCATCATGTGGATCACGCCTTTTTCCCGTGGTGTTTGGCCAGTAAGAGTAGGAGTGTCCTCAAGCGCATCAAGATATTCGGTAATGGCTGTACTTTCAGCAATGAAAGTGCCTTCATCTAGCTCGAGAACCGGCAATGTACCTGAATAATTCTTGGCAAGGAACTCAGATGTCTTGTTCTCTCCTTTCAAAAGGTCGACCTTCACGAACTGGACGTGCGATTGCAGGTTCTTCTCGGTCAAGGCAATGCGGACCCGAGCTGGATATGGCCCTGTAGGCCAGTCATATATCTTCATTCTTGCTTTTCACACTCTCCTGCAACTGGAAAACTCTCAGGTCAACGTTCATGTGTCCCACGTTGGTGTTTATATAGAGCCATATTTCTATCATCATCTTGCAGCGTGTTGGTCACTTGGTACATTGCGATGATTTAGTAAGCAGTTATGAGTTAGTAAGCAACTACGCATTAGTAAGCGCCTTTCCATATGTCAGCAACAACCGCATATACGGCGCGAAGCTCCAGGTGCTTCTTTTTTGCGACGCAGGTTACATCGAATTTCACAGCCTATGCATGTGAAGTTCATTATTCCCCTGAATCCTCTCGGACGCTATGTACCGCCCATTGTGATTTAAATCAATTACCATATTCTATCTTTTAGCTTTGAGATCTAATATACAGCATATTCCATTTTTTCAAAGCTCAACTTTTTCCCATGACAAAAATTTTTCCTGGATCGCTTACAAGAGCACTTATTCCACTTCCACTTCCTCATTTGTGAAAATAGTGTTATATAGCAAGTCTATGACCTTGAACCATAATTCTCACTTTATCCCTTTATTTCGTAGAACTCAATCGTCTAGCATACTGTTGACTTTACCTCACTCAAAGCCCTCGTCATCCATTTCAAGACAACAATAACGCTGTGAAAAAGAACAGTGTATCCTGCACTCCTCGGACTGACACATTATCTTGACCTCCCTTAACAGCATAACTCGTTTTGGCGTAACTTAAAACAAAATCCAATCACCTTCAATGCTCCAATGAAAAAAGCGCTTTTCTTTCTACCATCTTTGAAACGTTACTAAACACACCTTGCACGCCTTGATAGTGCATTGCTTCTGCATATCTCCCATAGAAAAGAAATTGCTATACAAAAATACTGTAGTACTTTACGTGCAATTCTCCTAACATCTCTATATCCGGGATTTATGAACCTGAACAAAACCTGTCTCATGTCAATTGTAATGCAACGAAGGAAATTAGTTGTCATCCATAGCACCTTATCACTCAATGAGGACGAACCATTTTTCTTATTGTATCTCTTTTGGCATTTTTTAAACTCTCATATTTTTTTTTATATGTCAGCCTTGATTTCCTTACAGGTCTTGGCTGTGGATACAAGACACCCTCCAACATCATTAACATCATTTATGGCCCACATTTGTAAAGAAAAGTTTATTTGTTGGCATGTTGAATAGATTCACTAATTCTATCAACAATCAATTAACCCCGGCTTCATGTGTCAAATAATTTTTCTTGTTATGTCATATTAAATGAAAAAAAGTGTTCAATTGTATTCATCTAATTGCGAATCGTTACGGATCGTGTACCCACTTTCTTCTTCCTAAAGTGATTACCGGACTCGGTATTTCATTGGATGGAGATCTTGAAGAGTGCTTTTTCTATTTTTATCTTCTATATATTTAAAGAAAAACATAATTAGATTTGTGTTACTTTTAATTTGAAATTTGGTATACCATTATCATATTCAATTCTCAACATTGCCCAGTTCAAATCAACCAAGATGGATGCCAAAGCTAGAGCATATACTAAGGAAATTGCGTAGAAAAAATTGCTGTTTCCTGAACCCAAAACAACCCATAGATGATAGAAGATTGGAGCTAAAACAATTGCGTGTAGAAATAATAATGCTGATATGATGGGGTACCTTAAATAACCGAATAATGGAGTGAAAAAAGGTAAGAAACTGAAGAAAAACCCAGCATCACCGAGGGAGGGATATGGCTTAGTTAAAGCAATCCATCCGATACATAAAATAAATGCGTAGAATGGCTGCTTATGGTAGCGCAAAGTAAACGGTGTTATGAATGCTGCAATAAAGATATTGAAGACAGCTTTGAAAAACGGTATGAAGGTGTCAAACATTTCAATGAAAAAGTACCACCATAAACCTAGGTTGGGAAAAACCTTCTGAAAACTTATTATAGATCCATACACTTGTTTCAAAAATGACCAACTTTCTCCGCCTAACATATTATAGCTAAACAATAGCAGGATTAGTAAAGATAATATACTAACAGTGACGGCGAACATTCTTTGTCTCCAGTTCTTGAGCATACCCAATAGCGGAATCAAAAGTAGGAGAGGGTAAAATGACAAGTATCCTGCAACAGATATCATAACAGAGGATAAAATGACATTGCCTTCGGTTAAGACGCAATATAGTGACGAGGAAATGGCGAAGTTTGTGAATATGATTGATGAACGGCTGACGCAAGATAATAGAACCAAGGGGTTTACGGCATAGAGGAGACCTGGTAGCCAGCTTTGTATCTTTAGATTCTTAAAAACCTTTGTCATCTTCGTCAACTGATACGCAATCAGCCCATCAATTGAAGCGTATATGATGGAGATTAATCTGTCAGAGTCGAAAAGAGATAGGAAGAAAACCAGAATGGGAGGATGATGGACCACACCGTGGTTATATACTTGAATGTTATTCCGCAATAGATATATACCCTCTTGTAATGACCTAAATGAAGTTACGGGCGTTGAAAATTCAACAGACTGGTCCAATTGTTGCTGTAGAGCGGGGAAAAGGCACGTTACAGCCAAACGAGCTGCTATACAGCCCAAGGCCACTTTGAATTCTGTGGAAACCATTGTAGCTCTCAGTATTGGTAGTTTGTCCAAACCGGATCATTCCCACAGTATGAAGCGCTACTTTTAAGCTGGTCTAGTCTTAAAAAAACAGGAAGCACTTCAGCCAATAACAAGTGTATTTTACCCGGAATACTATATCTTTGTAGATTACATCTGCTCAAAGAAGCCTCTGAGGGGGGAAAGCTGACATACATGTGAGTAATAGTACTCGGTAACGTTGTAGTATTATTAGTATTACTTGAGAGAGCTTTGATTTGAATGTTTTGATCAAAAAGCTGTACGAAAATACTATAAGAAATATCGAATAAGAAAAAGAAGACCAATGTTTATGAGAGTAGTTCTTGACTTGTTATTTATCAACCTGGTGGTTTAACTGATGTCTCCATCCAATGCAGCTAATACGCTGTCCTTGACATGTGTTGAGATCTCATTTTAACTGTATTGAAGACACGCTAGAGCAATTCGTGACGCGTATTAAAGAACAACGAAGCGCGAATTAACAATATATAATATTCATTTAAATTCAAACGTAGACACATAAAGCAAAGGGTGTAACATCAAGCACCGTTAGGATGCTAGAATCTGTGCAGGGACTATGGAAGGACTTTTTTGGAACGGGAAATGACGGCAGGAAACGTGAATATGGATCGCTGAATGAAATAAGAAGAAGATCTGCATTAAAGAATAAACGAAAGCATATACGTTCCACGGGGAAAAGCCTGTTGAAGAGACCGAGAAAGGCATCAGATAGAAAGGATCAGGAAATCCTTGATGGTGGAAGAAGGAGGACACCTAAGCGAAGGCTTTCTAGGATTTTTCAGACAATCAAAGACGTCTTTTCTAATGATCATGAGAATATGAATAAGATGCAACATATTTGTGGTGACATGACTAGAATTTTGAAGAAGCCTTCTCAAGGACGGCCATCTTATTTGGATACTGATACAGCAAAATCGAGGATTTTAAGGAGTGATGCGTTCAAGAGAAAATTATCAGAGTTAAAATATAACAAGCAACGAATTAGTGAGTTAAGAAATATAAGTTCTGATGCACCTTGCGGAAATGATGCGAATCAATCACTCTACTTAGATAGAGAAATGCTTTTACAACGACAAATCAAGAAAAGAGACGAGAAAATAAGATCTCTGGAAATTAAACTACAATCATTACAGGATGAATTAAATTACTCGAATGAGAAATATAGAATTTTGGAAAATCTACTAGATTCTTCAAACATCGATCCATCATACACTAAATCTAGAAGGGCCATGTCGAACCTAGTGAGGGAGAATGACCAGATTAAACCTTTAAAGATTGACCTTTCACCGTCTCCAATACGAAGAACAAATTCACTATATACTTCAAGCCCCATGAAAACATATACAAGAGATGAAAAGATACCAGAAATGCAGCCGTTACATGAAAGCATATCTCCTGATTCCCCAACACCACCTCATTGCTCAAGAGAAACTGAAAAGGCGGATGAAACACTTTCGCCGATTTCGGTTGATTTTTCGAGTTATTTATCATAACCAGTTTACAGCGACCATTTTTTCTACTTATGCAAATGGACTCTTATGCCAGTGTTTCTCATTGTTTATAGATACTTTATATACTAGTCATAGTACACATACTTTTTTCTCATCTCTTCGTTAAACCGGGTTTTGCGGTTTGACCATAAACTGACGTATTATTTTCTATATCAGATACTTTAATTTTGTGAATTTTGACTTTAATTATGGCAGTGTCTTCCCCCAGAATAAAAATATCCGCGTCTGGATTAGCTTTTAATAATAACCGCCTATAGTACGTGGATTCTTCACTATCAGGGTCGACTATATCCGCAATGCCATTAACGGTGGCACTTACTTGATTCAGTTCATTTTGGTTTAAATCTCGTAAAAAATCGTTCAACTTCGTAGATCCTGCTTGTCCAGAAGAACAGTTCTCGTCATGTATACTTTTCTTTCGAAGGGTTAAGTTTTTAGCAGTGATCCAATCATGAAATAATAAAGCGACATTTGGATTCTCTATAACATTCCGAAACTTTACCGATTTTTCAAACACCGTGAATATAATATAATCATTACGATCTGAATCTATACCATACTCGTGTTTATGAAAAGTTTCTGCTGATGAAACGAATATATAATGCATCAACGAAACTGACGGTATACACTTCGATGAACATGTCGCTACATGGACGTATTTGGAAAGTTTTATCAGTTGTAGGAGGTCATTTGGTATTTGTTCTTTAAGTTCCATAGCAAAGTGTCCTTTAGGCCTATTCCTTCGATGCTGCATTATCTTCCCGAGTGGCATACGTTCAAAATATCATTATACGTTTTTTCAATGTTACGCAGGCACCCCGAATTTCGTACTTTATCTTTACTTTAGTTTGAAAGGAATATCAATTTTTTGAACTTTCGACACAGTATTTATATATCTAAGTAAATATCTAAGTGTGTGTATGTTTTGGTACAAATTGGACCAAATATCGACTTGTGCACTTTCAGGTTTCTGTCTTAACCTTGAACGTGGCTAACATTTGCAGCATATTTTAAAAGTCCATTTGATATATTCCTGTGACAATTATGTATGACTTACTAATACAATTTTTGAATGGTCTATTAATGTAGTTACCATTGAGGGAAAAATAAAACTAAGGCAGTAGAGACTGCCTATATATGAAATGAAAGGGAATATTTTTCGAACCTTTGATTTATCACACCCCATATAGTGAATACTCTTATTAAGGTGTTGATAATGCTTGTGATTTTTCTTTTTCAGTTCCGTGATTATATCAGCCCAGGTCAACAAAATTTCTTTACAACTTGGATGAAATTCCTCTAAATCAGGATCATTAACAATTGCTTTCAGTAGTTTGTGTAATTTACTCTCGCGCAATGCCTCTAAATCAAAAAATGGTCTCTTAGTATCTGAGTTTTCATAAATTCTATTTAGTAACTCATGCGTTTCTTTTATATCTCCCTCAGCCGGAGGTGTCTCTCTCTGAATTAAGTTTCTTTGAATCCTACGGCGAAATAATAGTGAAATCTCTATTTTCCTGGAATAGTCTAATTTGACTTTCTTCTTGTTGCTAGCACCTGGCTTGACTTCTGTATCACTTGTATGTTTCCTCTTTTTCGGTGGTTGAATGATCGGTTTAGTTTCTTCCTTCTTTGGCTGCTGTAGATCTTTCTTACTTTCCGGATCGTTTTTGGGAGATATAGATGTTTTCTTTCTTTTATTAACTACTTTTGTCCGGCCTATATAAGGATCTTCGCCAGCAACAATTCTAGAACCTTCACTCTTCTCAAACGCCTTGAGATCCTTCAATCTATTTTCTTCATCAAACTTCTCTTGCAAAAATACGTTGAAATCGTCAAATTTTTTTGCTTCCTTGTAGGCATTAACCAATTCTCTTTGGTTTGCATTCTTATTATGTTCCGATATAAAACTATGAATGGTATCTTGATCCAGCTGCTTTAATCTGCCTGGTTGCTCCCAATAGTATGTTGGATCGTTGAAAAAACAAACAGCAACGCAATTCGACTTTCTTTTCCTATATACATCGTTTCGGAGTAGCCTTTGTGGGAACACTACAGCCGGCCACGGTGGAAATGAGCCAACTTTGCATAACACTAAATCGCCCGTTCTGATATCCTTTGTCATAAGCTTGCAAATCAAACTGGGGATAATCAATATTACAATAGAAGCAGAAGTCAAAAAATAAAAAAAGAGAAAAAATCCAAAAAGAGCAATGACTATATGTCCTAATGTATCGCTTAAGAAGCCTCAAATATCACCTTATGAGCAACCAGCTTGAGAGTTTGCAAAAACAAATCGGAGAAAAAAAAATGAGGAGGCCTGAATTTCCCTGGTGAGCTTGATAAAACGTATATTGATGTCTTAGCCCCTTTGATATGTTATTTCAGCAAAAGCAACTTTTGTTTATTTACCATTTGTTATTTGACAAAATTAAAAAAAAAAAAATACTTATTACCCGTCTGAGATTCTCTAATGCTGGTGAATAGTAAGACACTGATGTAGACTATACGTTGTAGCACTTCCATGTTATATCAAACCATGCTAGCATAGGCGGTATTTGTGCTGCTAGCTCGTATGCTGTTCAATCCTTTGAACTCAGCCTTATAGAACGCGCTATTATCATAAAGCGTTTAGAACAGACGATCATTCATAGTGACCGATGAGGTTTTAAACTTTCAAAAAAGTCCGAATAGTTTAATTTAATCTCGTTGCCACTCTAGAAAAGCCTAAAATTCTTTTTTCTGTTTTATTGTCAGAACGCTAGGGCCAATGGGTCTGCATCTTCTAAAAACTTTGGCAGACAGTGTTCCTGTAAATACAGTTTTAGATTCGGAGTATGCCGCGCCCACAAACTGCTATGAATAGCTCTAATGAGTTGTTCGTTTGTACTCAATTTAGAAGATCCTTTCCTTCTGCAGAATGGCGGCTATAGTAGTTAAGCGCATGTGCTTCGTATCACAAATTGCCGACTTGTGTTTACGTATCTCACAAATCACTGTTTGCCTACCATTCTGAACGCTTTTAACTGTTATAGGGGTATTAAGGTTGAATTTGGCTTTGATGGAACGAAAACCAACTACCATTCATGTATCACGAGCATACCAGATCAGAATCTTATTCATTCTACCAGGATAATATGATATACTGTGTTGGAAAATGACATAAATTACAAGAACAGTAAAATAAGATTCGAGTAGTCAATGAATACTTGAATACACTGGAAGCTGAAGTGCAATGGTTGATAATGTAATAAGACCAATGAATGATAACATATAAACAGACGAAAAAATTATCTACGATATTATGCAAGGATCGCTGATTTCCTTTTGAGGATTTTAAATCCGTGACAAGTATATTTATAAATGATATTATTACTTTGAACGAAAATGGAATCCCAAAATGAATCACCAAACTGCAAAGGTCTCCAAGCTTAAGTTTGTTACAATAGGTGATTTCGAATACACATCTATTCATGACATAAATCTGAAACAAAGACAATAGTGATAATATACTATGAATATTTATAGGTTTTTTCACGATGATAAGGATAGTAAATCTGGTAATTAGTGAAGATGTTAAAGATCTCTTAATTGCTAAACAAACTATGAATTTATATATAAGGGAATGAGTTATGTCCGATATCCCATAACTCAATTCGAAGTATGCTTTTGCCATTGGTTATATAAAGCCCAATGGTTCAAACATAATTCAGAACATTAATAATAGGTTATCAGGTATAACTCGTCTCCTTATATGCTAATGTCTAATCAATTAATAGGTCTTTATACTCGTCTTCATTGAGTATGTTTGTTTCAGTTCAACATGATTAATATCATATTAAAAAATGTTCGAGATCACCTGTTCGAGATCACCTATTTGGACATAAAGAATTCTATGTCCAAGATCACCTTATTTCAACACAATAAATAAAAACAGCAGTATATTCGTTTTTGTCTTGTCGGTTGCGGTGGTAGGATTAAACGCCGGTATGCAACTACGAGAGGAGAGGATTATCAAAGTTTACAGTGGTCTCTTGGCCCAGTTGGTTAAGGCACCGTGCTAATAACGCGGGGATCAGCGGTTCGATCCCGCTAGAGACCATTTTTTGAACATTACGAGTAAACCGTTTCTTTTGACTTGAAACATCAATTTATATTATTAGTATAACTGTTATTACCATATCTAGATTCATGCAGTGAACATTCTGCATATGCTGATACATTCAGGTAAGAAAAACAAATTAATTAACGTAAATAAAACTAGTAAAACTGCGTGAAACCAAATAATACCAAACGTAAAATTATGAAAGGTTTCTTGTTTAGATAAAATAATATAAAATCCCCCTATTGAAGCTCTTCAGGTTCCGTGTAGGACTTGTAAGTGGTAAGCTGCTTCAATGGAGCAGTATCGTCAACCATCTTATTATTTTTAGAGTTTCTTTTTAATTTGTTAGTGATAAATCTTCCAGTATGTTTTATAAGAACCTTTACCAGTATTTTCTTTAAGGCAAGTAATAGATCTGTAAGCCTTAAAGTTTGATTGGCCAACCTTAATGTTGGGAAATCGAAGACAAAGTTTGTCACATTAACTAACCTCATTTTTCCTTTACCTTTATAACTGATACAAAGTTTGAAACTGTTTAATTTCAGATTTTCAACAATCATGTAATCGCTCGATCTTTTTAACATTTCGTTAAAATCAGGACTTGTATCTTCCGAAAATTTAATATTTCCTTCTTCTGATTCCGACGATATCATATCAAAAATACTGGATTCGCTATCTTCGTCCGCTCCATTATCATCGGACATCAGCTGTTTTAGTGACAGCCATTCCAATAGTCTATTCAGCCTGTCTTCATCCAATTTTACTGTCAAGCCCGACAATATAGTCTCAACATTCTTGATAACCTTGATACCACCTACGGGTTTATCGACATCCCAGCTTACTTGTATCAACGGCCCGTCATCCTTCGAACTAACCAAATTATTAGTGCTAGATGCTAAAGGTCCGAGTAAACAATGGTAATTTACATTTTCTTCCAAGTCAAATATTTGCATCATCTTAACGGTAACAATATTTTTTCTCAATCCCATTGCATGTCGCACTCTATTAAAGTTCAACTTCGCCACTGCAACGTCCAGGAATGGTTTATTGTTTTTCTCTAATAGATGTAAAATAATTTCATTCACTTTAACATTCCATACTAACGTCCGATTAATGCAGCTGTTTCCGTTTGAACTAAACACCTTCATTAGTATATACAGCCTCAAAAGTTGATGCATTCTTTCATTGTGGACATTGGCTAAATCAATTTTACCGACATCGTCTAATAGGCTCCTTTTAAATAAAAACTCCTTTTCAACAACAGCCAGAATTTTTTCGCTGTTGTGTAAATTATTTACCAATCTTTTAATTTGACTTGTATCATAGATGTCGTAACCAATTATCAGTTTTTCAATATACTTCCTCAATTCTCCATCTTCGGGTTCAACATATATAAACAATTTCAGTACCATCTTCGTAAGCATCAGATACTCCTGTGAATTTAACTCTACATTGATGTGAGGAACGTATCCACAAATGCTATCCTCTATTTTATCTTTTAAGGAATCATACCTTGCGGAGAACTGTGACAGTTTTTGATGTTGCAGCAGGGCAGATATATTCTTAACTACGGCATTCTTTTCTAAAGCAGAAGGTTCAAATCCTAATTCCAAACCCAGCCAAGGTGGCCATTGCTCGTCTTTGTGCTGTCCATAAGAGCTCGATCCAAAGTATAGCTCAAAAAACTCCTTATAATCCTTCTTTTTAAATAAGAAGGCATTCGCATTTCCAAATAATATACCATATCTTTTTAAGAAAATATCTTGCATATACGTGTTAGTGGTGGTATTTGCATCAAACTCCAGCGTCTTTAACATAAAGAATGGTGAAGACACTATAACACACGTTTCTGGGTTTTCAAGAGACGTCAACTGGATTTGCGGAGTTACGAACTGTACAAAAAACTTATGATGTATCATGTGTTTAATACCACAGGACAACTCTGTAATATTTTTCTCGAACATCTTCAAAAGATTCTCGTTGGTAAATTCCTCATCATTGCAACTGTCAAACTGTTTATAAGAGCTTCTTTTCCCGTCTCTTTCCGATATTCCTTCCAAGCTGGCTGTTTCCTCAGTAGTTTCTCTTTGCTTTATTGCATCCTCGAATTCTCTCAAGCCCTTCCCACTTGCTAGAGATGAAAATTCATTGGCTAGGTCTGCATAGTAAAGAAATTTGAAAATAGCATTCCTTGTATCTTCATTACATTTCAATAGCACGTTAAAAATAAAAAATCTGTTTTCAAACTGCTTCATTGTTTTTTTAGTAGCCCTCAATAGATTCAAAGACTCGAAATGGAAGGGGTGTTTGCTTTCCCCGGTTTCCCCGGTTTCCCCGGTTTCCTGTCGGTTGCATATGGCTTCAAAATCTTTTAGTAGTATTTCTACGTTCTTCACACTAAACTTTGCTTTTGAAAGTAAATCCTTTAAATATTCCTTTGACATGCCTGCTGTTTTACTTTCTTCTGATTCTTTTTCCAATCTTTCTTGGAAATCCCTCAAAACATTAACCCTCTTTTCAACTAGATCAGTACGTAGAGAAACATTATGCCCTAGAGTACAGTTATGTGAGATACGGTTATCAAAGGGTGTTATTGGCTTGTAAGTTTTGGGATCGACTTGGTACTTGTCACCATAACTAGCCCTCTTTTGATAAGCAAATTGAGGAGAGAAAGCAAAGGGCATGATCTTGATTTTCGGTAGATAATTCTCAGGGTTAATGAAAAATGCGTCCTGAAAATCGGTTATATCAAGCCATGACATATCATTGTCAAATATGTCATACTCAGCATCTTCTTTTTCTTCTATATAGTTCAATTTATTGAACTCTCCACTCACAGTCCGGATATCCACGTCTTGGCATACAACGTCACCAGCTAAAAACTTTAGCTTCATAACTCTCTTCCTGATATTCAATCCAGCTTGGTATTCTGTCAAAACCTCTTTCCTCTGGTGTAGGTCCATTACAAAATGGGAAGCTTTAGCCTTTAAACCAACAAACTCAGCAATCTCTAAATAGTTTTTGCGCAAAATTTGCCCAGCATCAACGTTGTGGTACATGTAAGTAATAAAGAGTGGTGAGACGTCAGCATGATAAGAGATGGTATACAAGTGTTCACCAAACTTAGGGCTGATGCTCTGGAGACCAAATAAAGATCCTCTCCTCACAGGAAAGTTTCCTGAAAATGATTTCCACCAAGTAAAGAACGCTTTGAACCCGTTAGGACTTAGTTGCATAGCGTTGTACGCAGAATTTGAATTAGAAGATAGCCCAAAAGACATGTGGATAAAGTCACTTCTAAATCCGGCATAGGAATCATGTTTTGAACGGTCTTGCACATAAATTGGATTACATAGACGAGTCAAGTAATGCTGCTTCGAATCAAAAGTCCTCTCATTCAAACTAGGCCCCAACCGTTCAAAAAGAATGCCCATATCCAAGGTCATACCCCCTGATAGTTTAATACCTGTTTTTTCAATGAACGATTTTCTCATAGATTCCTTTTCTGCCTTTTCATTTCGGCTAGATGTCGTATTTAATAGGTAGTAAAACGAAGCATATCTCTGCAAATTAGTGTCCTCTTGATTTGGTATGAACATTGTGTTAGTACTAGGTCTAGACCATACCAGTAGTGGTTTCGCAAAATAATTTGGAATGCTAAAATGAACCTTATCTGCACTGCATGATAGGAATTTTTTGGGATCATTATCCTCATTACATCTTAAATTAACGTCGCCATCAAATCCAACTATAAACCCCGCAGACTCACCACCAAGCATGTAAGGGCTCTTTGCACCTTTTAAAGAAACTTCAAATTTCCCTTTATTTTTCCAAAGTACATTAATTTTACCATGGAAAAGATATCTTGTTTTATCCCAGAATCCTAATTTTATTGAAGGGTCTAAAGGAGGCTTTGAAAAGTTATCCAAACATTGCATAGTTTGTTGAATGGCCGGCTGATAAGAGCCACCCCAGGTTACTCGAGTTGTATGTTTAGAGTTAATTTCAAAATTTAGGTTCGTGAATATCTTAGCACTAGTCATTGTTCTTGGTACAAATAAAGAATAATACCTGTCTGTATTCTCAACAGTGACCGAAGGAATCAAAGGTACAAATAAGGTTCTTAATTCCTTTTCCGATTGGAGCATATCCTCCGTTATCATGAAATCCCCATGGATCCTTGTAGCGATTGTTTCTTTACTTTGTGTAGAACTTAATGGAGGTATACAGACAAACGGTAATGGGTAATCTCTCAAATGCCATCTCACTTCACTGAATTTAGCATCCAAGTGCATTGGTATCATAATTGAATATTCTGTGTCCTTCGGAACGCCCTTTCCTACATCATGAATGAAGTTTGGAATATTCTCAATACCACAGAAAGGTCTTATTATATCGATATCAATATTCTCAACAATCAAATTCATCAAAAATGGGTTAGTGGCAAATGGCAAAACTTTCTTGTTAATATCTTTAGGCAGTTTGGTATAGTCAATTAATCCCCATAAAAATGAAAAGTTCTTGTCAAATTCACGGCGTTCCTTAACTTTATATTCTTTTATTCTTCTGATCCATGAATCGGAAAAGTTTTCCATTAGAGTATTATAATCTTTTTCGACCTCGGGGAAATAAGTTGAGACATATCAGGATTGCTATTTTCTTTTCCATCAACATTGAAAGGTGTTGGAATGAGGGGTATTTCAGAATCTGTGGCTGATTTACGTAAAACTCTTCTTCCATCCTTTGCCCATAAGCCTGTACGATGCTTTAATATTTCGTTATCAACAGCCTCAAAATCATCCTTTACTTCTTTGACATTCTTTTGACTTTTAATCAAATTCTCCGAAATACGCTTATTAAATTCACGTAGCTTTGTAAGTCTTTCCCTTTGTTCTTGCAAACCGATCTGAAAAATAGTGTTCAATTCAGCCTCGAGCGGATCATCGGCAATGCTAAATAACCACCTTTTAGATTTTAGTTTTATCTTAGGCATTGAAAGAGGGGTTCCAATTTTATGCGGGAAAATGATCAAGTCATTTTTTGATGTCTTCAAAGAATATAGCATTTGTTTAATACTTTTGAAAATGCTAGGAACACTATCTATAATTTTGAACATTTCAAATTGATGTGGTATAGAAAAGTGCCATGATTCATTCTCTAAAGTTATAGCAGATTGTAAAGTTTCCCAGTCTTGCAGGGAGTCCAGTTTTTCCATTTGTTCTTTTACTAAGTCAATATGCATCTGTACTTTGAACCTATCAATGCTAATCATGCGTTCCCAGAAATTTGGCTTCGTTGGGGATTCCACCAGCATTCTAAAATATTGACCTGAAATGGAAATTTCATTGAGGTTTTTAATAGTGATGAATGTGGAAGTTGGTTCAAATTTTGTTCTAAGACCGTTGGGCAGCGCAACTATTTGACTCATAAACTCGGAAGAAAAATCTATTTCAATCATTTCTTTTAGTTGGCCCCACTTTATACTTTTCAAACACGATTTTCTTTTCGATTCGGACAGTGCAATAAAATATTGTTTGGTTTTAGATTGATGCATCTTTCGGCATATACAGTGTCCAAATATTTGATTTAATGTGTGTATGCCTGATACAGCCAAAAAAATGCTCATTAGTGATACCACCGACATTCCTCTTGTATGATTAATTTGTAAGATGATCTTTGAACTGTTTTCTGCTCCACTAAAGGAGTCTGTATCTGGAAATAGTTTAATTGATAAGCTAGAGACTTTGGAAACGGTTTTGGTGGACAACTCTTCGCTCAATTCAGGTGTTTCCCCAATTATTTCGGTGGTTATATCATTTACTAACAAGTTTAGGTTCCAAAGATGATGTACTTCCGTTGCATCACTGGTTGATATATCATCTAGATCAGCAATAGTTGATTTGTGTTTGGGCTTTTGTTTGTTTGTATTGTCGAAGCTTATAAGTTGGCCCGACTTAACCATGGCAGCATGGTTCGAATCAATTTTATTATGCCACTGTGTCTTATCGCCAAAAAAAAGCAATTTGCAACTTTTCAATTGTATTACAATATTTTCTTAGCTTACCATCAATTAAATCCTTTGAACTTTGGGGATCGATTGAAGAAAAAACATCTCTTGGCATAAAAACCGATCTTGCACCTAAAGTAGAGGATATGTCCCTAATGTTGATTTTTATGTAATCAAAAAAGCTAGGTAATTGTTCGAACAAGAAGTCGCTGGGTAAAATATCTCTTTGTCTTAGACATTTGGCCATATTAGAGCATTCAGTTTTAATTTTTTGGAGATTAGATGCAAACTTTTCATAAAACTCCTTAAAATAATTCTCTTCAACGTTTGCTAATTGGCCGTCTAAGTTATGTACCAAATCGCTCAACATGACCATCGTTGGTAATTCAGATAAGTCTAGCATTAATGTGTCAATGTCGCCATCTGCAGCATACAGAATTTCCGGTAGAAGTCGAATGTTTTGCTCTAGTGCGATGCTATCTACTCTCAGAATTGTATGTTCGTAATTTTGGTGTTTAATAATGTGTTGCAATCTCATGTCTAACAGTTCAATATTCCAAAGACTCTCATAAAATATTTGTTGTGTGTTTTCTTTTTCTTCGCTAGAACCATCCCCTAATATATACCGTTTGGAGAGATGACTTATCATGAAGACGGAAAATTTACTTATTATTAGATTATCTTTGTTTTTAATAACGAATTTCGGATCATCAAGGGTGAATTTCATATTGATTAAGGGTAAGAAACACTTGAAATAATCGAACAGAATTCTTCGCCTTCTTAAGAACTTGATGTGGGAGTTTGCCTTCAAAATTTTGTTTTTGGGGCAAGAGGATGTGAAAACTTTAATATTCGATAGGAAGCATTTGATAAAGGAAATGTTTACCGGATCCATGTCAATTGTTAAAGAAGAAATGTTCCCCTTGATGTTGAAAGTAGCATTTTCCAGGTACTTTGGTTTTAAATCATCCGAATAGCGAAATTTTTGAGAGAATAGATTAGTTTCACCAAAAACTGAGATATTTGGAATCTCGACAATCTTTAACAACTTTGTCTGCTTTTGGTGCTTTCGATTTAAATTTAAACAGATATTGAATCTTGCCATGACAATGCTAAATTTGAATGGAGAGTCCTGTTCTTCAAAGACTAACGTATACCCGGGCATCTCCTTTCTGAATCTAATTACGTTGAAATTTATGTTGGAAATGAAAACGTCATAACTAATATATTTGTTCATTCCCATTAATTCTGGATGATTGGTTAGAGGGAAATCCTTGATTTGAAGTTTGTCGATGGTAACGTTAAACTCTTTCAAGGGCTTTATTTGGTCCACGAATTTACCCATTGTATGAATGAGGTCGTTTCTGGCTATAATTATGTCTTCATCTTTTAGGTCTTGGTTTGCATTTGTTGTATCCTTTAATTTTTGTAAAAGTTCTTCATTAGACATTAAATCAACGTTTTCCTTATTGATATATAAATTTAGTAAGCTCATGGGCACATTTAGGTCACCTAATTTCAGGTCTAAGCTAACTTGAAGGTCATCTTTCAACGGATGCATTATTTCATCGATGCATAGATTAGTATTCACAATGAAAATGGTATCAGCAATAATGATCTGATCATTCCAAACAAGCTTTCTTAAATAGGAATCCAATCGCAGTGAGCCATCCTTTTTAAGCCGTTACTTGCAAAAAGAAAGCCGACTTTTTCAATGCCGATACCATGATCAACTAACCTTGTATCATCAAGTATGATGGAGATCCCACCGAGCCAGCGCTGCGAAAATGAAAGAAACTTAGAAATGAAATAGCCACCAATAGCTTTAGAAGATCTTGGAGTTGATCTTTCATCGTCATTGGGAAATTCTTTATTTATCTTACCATTACGTGTGTTGAGGCTGGAATCAATCTGCAAACCTTTGATGAGAAGTTGCTTTTCGAAAACGACGAACTGGATAGATTTCATTGTTACTGATCCGTTATTCAAGGATAAACCACAAATTTTCAATTTAAACAAACTAAACCATCTTATATTCACGCCAAAAAATATCCTTATAAGAGTTTTACAGCTCCATAAGAGAGTTACTGTAATGATAACCCATTTGCAGAGTAGAACAGTAATTTCAGACATTATCTACAGAATATGACATATAGCTAGGGGGCCCTGTTACTATGATTGTTCTTTTGTGTTTGGATTCTCTGCGGTTGGCTTAGTTTCCTTGGTTGTGGCTTCTCTACTTGTTTCATAGATGTGGTAGATCCTTTCTTTTATAAGGGATTTACGGCTTATATCGCCTGGAATTACTTTATTGTAGAAACAAAAACATCAGCGAGACCCTTTCCACGACGCCTCCCTTATTTCCGTCTTAATTTCCGTGGAATGGAATACCCTTGGCACGTATGACGTGATATTCGTCATAGTAGAGGCAAGTTCCACTCTGACATTATAATTTATAACCCACGCTGAGGCCTCTGACCCAAACTCGAAAGATATATCCAGCCTGACAACAACTGGAAACAGCATCTTTCGTTAAACTTAACTGAACTGACGATCGTTAAGATTTGGCTCGTTTCTAGTTCTTTTGTTGAGTATCTCTTCATATTCTAGTACCTACGCCAAATATCAGGTTACATACTAAACCCTCAGAATATTCAACCATGGCACACCACTGGCTCTGTAATGACCTGTGTTGGTACAAAGTATGATTTGGAGAAGTATACATTCTTAAGAGAAATCTTTACATCCCTTTTCTTTGTATATTGGAGTAGGCACCGAAGCGCGTCAAAAAATGGTAGCGGCTATTTTTATTTTTTTTTTGTTTCATTCTTTTCCTTTCATACTGGTTCTGGAGTATAAATAGTGATCAGCTTTTGTTCATACATTTGAACCTTTTGTGCTTTTTCTTTCCACTCACTTACCTAAATGTTGCATTTTGCTTAATAAAAGCTTGTTAATAACAAGCTTTCGCATACACAGTAACTATAACATGGATAACATGGGCCACCCGGCTCAAGCAGGTTGATCTTTCCATTCTTATTTTTTGAAGATTCCCGTGTTTTTACAGAAAAACGCTACACTATCCTTTGTTTACATAATAGAGCTTTCTTAATTATTCGGTAGGTTTAGTAATTAGGTCGGAATATGTACGGATATAAGTATAAAAACGAAGATAGAAAGAAGCTGACATAGGTGAGCAATGGAACATCTCGAGTCCGATTTTGCGCCTATAAGAAAGTCGCAAAAGGTTGTAGACAGCGATAAAATCGTCAGGGCAATAAACGATGATCTGGAGCAGAAAAATTTCACGATTCTGCAAAGATTAAGTCTGGTACCAATCAAAGAGAGCGTGAAAGGCTCAAAGGTTTCCAAGCCAAGATCAGTTAAGAGGCGGGTAGATCATACTTTCTACCAGGACTTCAAATCAATGGCTTTGGACGAATTGAGCGCAAATTATTCATCAGTTGGCTATATTTCAGGTTTAAATAGTTTCCTGACGAATGATTTTGGAAAAATGAGAAACCACATCATTTTTTTCAATCAGATTAAAGATATACATCAATATGCCGGCATTGATCGTGAAGTTTCTGGAATACTGTCGTCAATTGGTTTGAATGTCGTGATTGTTGACATGAACGACTACTTAATCAAAGGAATCTTTCCATTAGATAAATTAAGAGCCTACATCAAGACAAACGGAAAGCGTCAATTTACAGCTCATTTAGATTTCAAAGTTAATGGAAACACCCTTGATGACACTTTTGACCTGATGATGATGCTAATGAGAAAAATAGGCCAAACCCTGGACGTAAACCACATTGTTTACTTCAGATTTGAACAATTAGATGAATCATCTCCTTCAAATGTAATAATTCCTTTGAAGCTTATGGAATTCATGAAAATTTTATCATCACTTCAAAAAATAGAAAATATTGCATTCAAGTTTTTATTTTATTCGAATAACAATAATGTTTCAACTCTCTTATCTACCGCTCTCAAAAAAGAACTTAATACAGAACCTATAGTATTTCAGTGTCCCATCTTAACTCCTTATCAAGTACAAGAACATTTAAAAAAAATGATAAAGTTCACTTCTTATCCGGAAAACGAGTTACTTCGGTCGTACAATGTATTCATCAGAAGCCAATTAAATGCTAGAAATTCCAACTTGGCGAAGTTTTTCAAGCTTTTGGAAGGTTTCCCGCATCCTTTTACTTATCTATTTAATGTTTTCACCGAGATCCTGGTACAAAGTAAAACTTTTGATGAGCTACTAGACATGATCACTAATAGACTGACAGCAAGAAATTACCCACATCGCTCTTACAACTTTAAGAAAAACCAGCGTCTCCCACTTAAGGTGACTCGAGAAGTACATCAAACATAAAACAATGGAAGACTCCGGACGATCTGGAAACCAAAGCAAGATGCCTTTGAAAAATTCAAACGGAAATATTTTCTTTTTGAGCCTGGAATGACGACATTTATACAACTGCTATCCCTATAAGGCATCCGTAGTTTTCATAAAATATCTTCAAGCGCTATGTGGTGTATGGATGTTGGGCGTTTCATAATATATAATTTTGAAACGATGAACCTGACTCTCGCATTATTTCAGTGCAAGTTGCATTTTTGGTTGCCAATGCACTTTCTGAACAATGGTGGTTGCGTATATTTATAACAGTGAGTAAACATGAATCTCAGGTCCGTTTCTTTTCACGTTTACCTTCCTTAAGTAGAGAGGACATGTTTTTGCGACAGCTTATTGAACTTCCTTTGCCGAGTATAGAAAGTGTCGCAGAAGCTACAATTAATAGGCTGAAAGAAGATATTGAAAATCCGAAATGGCGAGTAAAAACAGAACTCTGCATGAACTATCATCAAAAAATTTCAGTAGAACGCCCAATGGCTTAATTTTTACTAATGATTTGAAGACGGTGTATTCGATTTTTCTAATTTGTTTAGAACTAAAAGAGAAGAAACACAGCAACGACGCTAAATCATTTTTGTTTACTCCATTTAGTAAACATTTTCCTTTTACTTTTTCATACCAGGAAGCTATTCAGGCAATGGGACGATTGGAATTGAAAGTGGATATGAACACAACTTGTATTAATGTCTCGTACAACATCAAACCGAGTTTGGCGCTTCATCTCCTCACATTATTTATGTCGTCTAAACTGTTGCATACGCCGCAGGATAGAACTCGTAATGAGCCGAAGGAAAAAGTTCTTTTCCAACCAACACCAAAAGGGGTTGCTATTTTACAGAAGTATGTTAGGGATATTGGATTGAAGAGAATTCCCGATATACTATTATCATCGTTCAATTCTATGGAACTTTTTACTTTCGAGAGAAGTTCCGTTACAGACTCAATCATTCATAGCGACTACTTAATTCATATTCTTTTCATCAAGATGATGGGTGCTAAGCCCAATGTTTGGTCTCCAACAAAACCCAATGATCCTTTACCTTGCTTATCTTTGCTGTTGGAATACGCCAATAATGATGATACATTTACATTTGAAAAATCAAAACCAGAACAAGGTTGGCAAGCACAGATTGAGAATATAGATATTAATAACGTAGAAAGGGTATCACCATTAGCACATCGGTTCTTTACAAATCCAGATTCCGAGTCACATATTCAATACTATGTTTCCGACACCGGAATTAGGCTTTTTGAAGACAAAGCCTTTGGAACTTCCAAAAAGATTACCATTAAGTACAGTTTTACAACAAAAGCCATATGGCAGTGGATCATGGATTGTACCGATATTATGCATGTTAAAGAAGCTGTTTCTTTGGCAGCATTATTCCTGAAAATGGGACTAATTGTTCCCATTCTTTTACCACCCTCACGTACCGATAAAAAAAAATTTCAAATTAGCAGATCTTCATTTTTCACTTTGTCTAAGTTAGGGTGGGATTTGGTTTCTTGGAAAGATTTCAAAAGTAACAATATCCGAGCACAGAACGATGCTATCATAGATCCAGAGTTTGCATGCACAAGTCATGTAATTGCTCATGATGAAAAAAGAACGCTGGAGGAGAACGATGGTTTTGCTCAAGAATTGCTTATTTCTTCAAGCAATCACAGCCTCAATAAATTGGATTATGTTTTGAACGATCCAGGTATGAGATATTTATTCAGACGTCATTTAGAAAGAGAATTTTGTGTAGAAAATTTGGACGTTTTTATTGAAATCAAGAGGTTTTTGAAAAAAATGACAGTTCTAAAGAAATTAATAGATTCTAAGCGCGGTAATAAAAAAATTAACATTAGTACTTCGAAAAATAATATTGTAAAGACTATTGATTCAGCTTTGATGAAACAAGCTAACGAATGCCTTGAAATGGCCTATCACATTTACTCGTCATACATCATGATCGGATCGCCATATCAATTGAACATCCATCACAGCTTGCGTCAAAGCATCACCGACATTATGTTGCACCCCCAGTCCCCGCTATCAGAACGTTTTCCTACTAGCTTGGATGATTCATTGCTTGAATCGACTGAATCTAACTCCTCTTCATTCGGTTCCACAGATGGTCACACGTTACAAGAACCGCCTGAAGTAATACTGAAGCCTTCGAAAACTTCCTGGAATGAAGATAGTTTATTTCAAAAGCAAACGCCCAATCAAAAATCAAAAGAACTTAAGCCGGCGCCATTAAATCTAGCAGATGTTCATTGTAATGAAACATCACTAGAACAGTCGCATATCATCATGGGATATAGTAGCGACGATGCCGAAGACTATAGTGGAGCACATCACTCATTACCAGCGACTTTAAAAGTCCTTAGAAAATTATACCCATTTTTTGAAAGCGTCAGTAATGAAATGTATAAGTTAATGAACAACGATTCCTTCCAAAAATTTACTAAATCGGATGTGTACAAAGAAGCTAGTAGCTTAATAGAGATTCAAGAAAAATGCTAATGCCTTTGAAATAGTGTATTTGGCACAACTGCGAATTCATAAACAGGTCTTTTTTTTTTTTTAGTAATAGACGGAGTTTTGATACCCATGATTTCTGTAGATGTATATATAGCTACTTTGTTAGGTTTACACAGAGTTTATAGCATTGAAATTAAATTGAACTAACAAAGATAGGTATATTAACTCTAAGTGTGAAATTAAGCGGTAGTGAAAGATGTTGGTATACCTTTATTTTTTCTTCTTCTGTAACTTTTCACAATCTTTTGATTTGGAGCAAATATTAAAAAATGATGAAGAAGAAAGGCAAGCAAAAGAATAAAATAAAATATATAGGTAACTACCTAGGAACCCACGTCGTTTTTAATGGTGCATTATATAAGAGTCCTTGATGAGTAAATGTAACGTAAATTGACGGGAAGCAATGGCCTCAAACCTTAGGATTGAAAGCAAATTCGTTCATTAAAATGTCAACATCTCTCCAAACCATGTCAGATTCCCAGTTGTCCCAATTTGCCATAATGGAATTAGGAGATTCTTTATCTCCACTTGAAATAGGGTTTATTTGAGTCACAGGATGCGTTCCTGACAGAGAAGAGTTGGTCTGTGCAGTCTGTTGAACATTTTCTGGGATCTGTGTTATTGGATAAGGCGGTTGACTGGCTGAGTGTTCAACAGCAGTCGCTAATGGTAAATGTCCATGATTATTGTCGTTTTGTTTCATATCTGTGGTAACGCCGGAATCCAAATTTGCATGATTCAGTTGCTCCCTTGGGGACATTTTGTTAAGGACACCTCTGTATGATATAGTGTTTGCCACTTGACTATTTGGGGTCGTTAAGGAGCTTCCACTACTAGTAGAACCCGCATTGATCGGATTCGGATCCAACGGAATGGTTTCAATTATTCGTCTTGCCTTCTTTTCCGGATGCCGTACATTGGTAAATTTTCTCGTTCTTAATTGCTGATTATCAATACTTTCTAGGACACTGCCGGTTAGTGCCTCCTCTTCCTCCTCTTCCTCCTCTTCCTCCTCTTCCTCTTCCTCCTCCTCTTCCTCCCTCATCATCCACGTTGTATGCTGTAGAAATTTTGGTTTCTCTTTCTAATTTGGCCATGCCACATTTCTCCTTTAAGATGTATAAACAATCAAAAAGACATTTACCGACATCCTAGATTTTATAGTGATTCCTAAATTAAAGTCATCCTCCAATTTGTCCTCACCCTCCCTTTGGTCGTTTTTCCATGCATCGTACATATTTGCAAATAAACTCCATATGCTTCGCATTATTCCGGATGATCTGTATGCCATATCATATTTCAAAACCGAGGCATTAAAAGTTAATGAAATTGCATTGTTATAAGCCTTTTTTCCCGAACTAATATCCAACATTGTATGCAGCGATGAATGTATGAGCTTACTAATGATACAGGCAGACTGCCATATATTCAAGACAAATAAACCTGGAAAATACTTGATGATGGTCGGGTCATGTTCCCACATCCTATTAGCATGTATAAGAAATTTTACGGCAGCGTTGTAGACCTTGACTAATCCACGCTTTGTCTCAAAACTTGTATCGAGTTCCATAACAGAATACGATCCCTCATAAATATTAGCATTGAATTTTCCCGCATCCTGAGACGTAATATCAGTGAAATAATATGTTAGTAAGTGAACTTTCGCTACTAGTAACAAAAATTTCCGTATGTCGTCTAGGTTATTTTCTTCAAGACTAATCTCTAACTGGCCTAGTTGTTGGTTAAGCACGTGCAACAAGGGCTGTTTCTCCTCTTGACTCACCATCCCTGTCGCACTCGCTGGGGTGGAGTTCATAGTGTTTACAATTTGATTCTCAAATCTTGCGATTTGGGCCATTTGCCTTAGTTCATTGGGCATATCCACTTGGCTTTTTGAACTAGGCACTCTGGTAGAACTTATTACTAAATAATCAAAGGAAACATAAGCTGGAAACCCAAATGATGATGCAACTGTTTGAGAGACTATATTACAGCAAACCCAAGTTCGTATTTGCTCGTTGACCAATTCTGAATTTGCAGATGCATATTCTTTGGAAAACCCCGCACAATTTAGGCCTACTCGAAGTGCTTGGAACATTGCTGTCCCTATGGTATTCCACGAAGTATCGGCGCTTAACGAGGAGGTTAATGGAGGCCAAAAAGTGTATAGAAGGAATGCCTGTACCGAGTACACAGATGCTACGTTTAGAACGGGTTCGTCTTTATCTGACGGAGTATATCGAATGATTGGAGATATAGTAATTTCTGATAATACAGATTTTACCAATACAGATAATCTAGTCATTAAGTCCGTAGCTCCAAATTTTCGCCTCAATCCAATAAGCAGGATTACCCAAAACAAACATGGAGATAAGTTATAGATCCGTTCAGCTCCTTTGGCCAGGTCGACTACCGGTAAAAACTGATGGTATTTCGTAGCAAATTCTTGAAATAGCTCAGCGATATCACTGCTTGTCAAATAGACATCGCCTAGGCTTTTGGGCAAGCATTTGAGTTGTTCTTCTGTCATGACGTTTATGGGCTGTACAGTATCAAAGTTCGTTGACGAGCTCAAGAGTGTTAAGGGAGAAGAATCAATATGTTTCCTGGCATTATAAGCAATCGGATCTCCTCGGAATGTTCTATATGTTCTTGATTCAATATCTGTAGACTCGAAGGCACTTTTCCTCAGCTGTTTTACTTTTTCCTTCGTAAAATTACTATTATCCAAAACAATTTCTTGCTCCTCTTCAATTCTTTTCAAAATTTCATCCGAAGTTAAATTCGTTAAAGTTCTAGTAAGCTCTTTAAATCTTTTTTCAATGGCCTCATTTCTTGCTCTTTTGTAGGTTCTCCTAAAATCTCGCTTTAAGATACATGGGACATTCTTTTTAGCACATTTGGTACATGGTTCTGGTGCTCTTTCGTGCGCATCACATTTTGATTTCTGCTGTCTGCATTCCACACAAGCAAACTTCCTCTTCCTAGTATTCATCTCAACCCTGTTCTTGGCTTCACTGTGACTCATTTCACTTCCGGATTGTGAGGTTGCTATAGAATCTGATCTTTCTTCCATAGCCAAAAAAAAAGTTTGTATTAGTATTATCAAAACGGTTAGGCTGAAGGCGGATTAAACGTTCGTCAAGCCGGAAGTAGTTCCTTAAACTTAAGATACCCTGGACATATACGAATCCTGTTTCGTAATACTTCTCTATTGTTGTGTGCTCATTACTTTTCTTTTTCTACTTTGAAAAACTTTAAAAAAGCGCTGTGTTAGGTGATGAGAGAGGCGGCAGCTGATGGAAGAAACGTTTGACATAGCGACAGTCATGGTGAACTTTATTATTACATGCAGATTGTTTAGGATAGCTAATAGACAATATAAATATATAGATGGACCACCATGCAAACTACAAAAGACTTATAATAATGTGAAGATTTTACAAGGGAGGGGTTATGGTACTTGATTGTTGTTGTTCATTGGTTTTGTTTGTTTTACGATTGTGAGTCATGTGGCTTTGTACCAAGTGACCAGCAGCAAGTGCGGAACACAGAGATAGTTCGCCAGCCAAAACTGCACATGCGATAATTCTAGCTAATTGCCTAGCGTTTGCGCCAGGTTCTGTGGGGTGAGGACCACGAACCCCTAAGAGATCAAGCATGGCTCCCTGTGGTTCTAAAACGGTACCCCCACCAATCGTACCGACTTCAATAGATGGCATAGAGACGGATATTCTTAAGTTTCCGTCTACTTCCTTCATCAGCGTTATACAGTTGGAGCTCTCTACGTTCTGCGCTGGATCTTGGCCTAACGCCAAGAAAAGTGCAGTGACTAAGTTGGCAGCGTGCGCATTGAAGCCACCAACAGACCCAGCCATTGCAGATCCAACCAAGTTCTTAGCGATATTCAACTCAACTAATGCAGCAACATCACTCTTTAAAACGCTTCTGACAACATCACCAGGAATGGTGGCTTCAGCAACAACACTTTTACCACGGCCTTCAATCCAGTTGATTGCAGCTGGTTTTTTATCCGTACAATAATTACCGGATACAGAAACGACTTCCATATCATTCCATCCGTACTCTTCCACCATTTGCTTTAGTGAGTATTCGACACCTTTTGAGATCATATTCATACCCATTGCGTCACCTGTAGTGGTTCTAAATCTCATGAAAAGCAAATCGCCCGCTAAACAAGTTTGAATGTGTTGCAAACGTGCAAATCTTGATGTAGAATTAAACGCCTTCTTTATGATGTTTTGTCCCTCTTCTGAATCCAACCATATCTTGCAAGCACCAGACCTTATCAACGTAGGAAAACGAACGACAGGGCCTCTGGTCATACCATCCTTGGTTAGAACAGTTGTTGCACCACCACCGGCATTAATGGCTTTACAACCACGCATGGCTGATGCGACCAAGCAACCTTCGGTAGTAGCCATTGGAATATGGTAGGATGCACCATCGATAATTAACGGACCAATTACACCGACTGGTATCGGCATGTAACCGATAACATTTTCACAACAAGCACCAAACACGCGATCATAATCGAAATTTCGGAAAGGTAATTTTTCTGAGACTAAAACTGGCGATTCAGCCAAAACAGAAAGTGCCTTTCTCCTAACCAGAACTGCACGAGTAGTATCATCTAGTTTTTTTCGAGAGCATACAATGGCAGCCTGCCATTCACTACAAGATCCGACAATTCTGTATTATTCAAAGTTTTCAATTGTTCATCTTCCATAAGTTCTACTAAATTCGATAAAGGACGGATAGGCTCGTCCTGAGAACTTAAAGCATAGATGCATTCGTTGCTTTGAATTTCTTGTGAAATTGAGATGTTTTTAGCGGTTATGGGGGTCTCTAGGCCAGAAGAAACAGGGGTACTTTGAGTATCTGAGAATTCAATTGTTGTTGATTTTTGTTTAAGACTATCATCTTCTTTTTTGGACTGCGGCTCAAAATTCATGTATCCGGTATGAATTTTTGCGGCATTCAATAAATAAATATTAATGGAAATGCTAACCGCGAATGCAAAAAACAGTAACTTGCTAATAAACTGGTCCCGAATAGCATTACTAACAGAATCAATAACTAGCAGGATGGAATCCTCTATTTGATGGTACTTTTTCAATGGAGTGTAATATTGTTTTGGCAAAACAGAAATGATTACTTGATTACTTAGATTCCCAATATCTTTATAATTGATAAAATTTGGCAACGTATAAATCGTGGAGTCAAAATACACGGTGTTCAATATTGTGTCGTTAAGCTTGTCCGTAAACACATAGAGGTTGATCAAAAGTAGAAGGCCAATAACAGATGCTTTTCCTATGAGTATAGCTACGTTGGATCTTAGAAAATTTGGCTCAGCCGCGGTTTCGTCCTTGTATATAATGTCGGCTGTGGTTGGAAAAACGCCATCTTCTTCCAATGTTTGTCTAATGAGGGTCGACCTGTGAATGATGTTAATTTCCAGTTTCATCGATAGTATAGCTGAGTAGAAAGTAGCTGACAAAATCAAATCAAAAATCAACATAAAAGTAGCCAATATGCAAAAATTAACCAATCCAGTAAGATGTCTAGCATAAATAGCACAACCGACAAACGAGCTGATATAAAATAAGTAATCACGGATCAAAAAGGTGCCTTCTTGAAAAATAGCTTCATAAATAATGTTGCTCACCGTTACTTTCTTATCGATACTAATTCTGTGGAACTTTTGCAAAGATAGTGTCGCAAGCCGGACTTTATGCTTGAAGCCAATGATCACTACAATAAATGGTAAGCCGACGATCAGACTTAATAAAGACGCTGGTTTTTTCAATAGAGTGTGAGTGGTGTATAATGATAGATATAATGCACATGCAGAATTTGATAGAGCAGAAAAGCTCAGCCAGAATTTTGATCCAATTTTTCTCATGTCATTGAAAAGGCAACAGAGAGTGTAAAAAAGGGTAAGGTATGCAGCAAGGATAATCAACAAATCAAATTGGTCAAACTCGCTGGTCTTATTCGAAAACTGCTTGACGAGGTTCCTGTAGGTATTATGCAGATCCAGGATTAAATTACTATTACTCCTCAACCTCCATTTTGTTCCGCCTTCAGATATCAGTTCAGTTGGAATCTTTGGTTCTTCACTCAACACATATCGTGTATGATCAACACTATAGATGACATCTTCAAGGGAAGGTAGTGTTGTAGAATTGGCCTTGGTCTGGAAACTCATGGTAGATAAATAATAATGAAAAGGGGGTATAAATATCGGCGGCTTCTTTAGAGCTGAGCAACTTCCATGTGTCAGATACAGGTGATCTGTAGTAGTGTGTGCATCTTTCAAAGAGCTCGTCTGGCTTGATACTTAAATACGTGGAATACTGATTAGAATCCAGTTTCCATTCATTAAGATAAGACTGCGTGACAGATAAGTAGGCAGCGGCGCTTAACAGGACAGCAATGACAATGACATGAATTGGATACCTCGCACTAAACCTAGCCGTACAAGCAAACGGCTTTACCAGTTGTATTATGGTCTTTAATGAAAGCGACATCTGGGGATTATATGTGGGAATCTTGTTGAGCTCACTTGAAAAAAACGTGGCTAGAAGTAAATCGGATTATTTCTTCGCAGAGTAACCAACTATCACTTGCTCTTACAATATATTCCCTAGTAGCACCCCTCTTTAGGATGTAATCACGGCAACAATCTCTTGAAATGACACAAAATGGTTTTTGAAATGCACGCTTAACCCTTGATTCAATTTTCTTATTGTTCTCAACTAAACTTTTCCCGCGCTGTTGTAACTAATTCAACAAAACAATACACTCGTCTCTAGCGATCAATAGGCTATTTAACGGGAAATTATTTAAGAAATCCATTATAAAGCTTTATTTATATATTTCTGCTGGCCTATTCTTTTAGTATAGACGCACCGACCTCAATTGGAATATGGTGAGGACATGTGGCTGGTTATGAGTTGACTACATATTTAAGTAGTTGGGCGGCTATTGTCGCCCAAGCAGCCGCAAAAGTAGATCTCATGTAGAATGGAAAAATATCAGCAAGTAAATTGAGGAAATAATATTAATAATAGCAGTAGAGATAATGGTATACGATGTATATATACTTATATCAATGAATATGCATTAGAGTCCCTATTTCATGGACACCAACTTAACGTCAAATGTCAATTCAGAGTTAGCTGGGATGCCTGGCAAAGCTTGCGTCCCATAGGCATATGCGGCTGGGATAACAATTCTACGCTCACCACCGACAGCCATACCAGCGACACCGATATCCCATCCTTTAATGACTTCGCCATGACCCAATTTGAAAACAAATGGTTTACCCTTTGTGTTCTTGTCAAAGACCTTACCGTTTTTCAACTTACCAACATATCTCATTCCAACTCTGGTACTCTTCTTGGCATGTGGACCCTTACCTGTGACACGGTCTTCGATGATGATACCGCCTTCTAAGAGGTTTGTCTTTGGCTTTTGCTTGGTTTCTTCAGACTCCTTCTTGGATTCGGCCTTTTTGGCTTTCTTTGTTGGTTGCTTCTTTTCAGCAGGTTTAGCGGCTTCTTCTTTTTCTTCTTCATGTTTCCTCTTGATATCCTTTTTGTTGTTTTTCTTTTTTTCATCTTTTTCAACTAATTCCTCAAGACGACTTTCGATGTCACTAGCATCCACCAAATCATCGAGTTCGTCATCACCGGAACTCAAGTCTTCATCATCTTTTTCTTCCTCTCCATTTGAGGATTCTTCTTCACTGTAGTCCTCTTCGTCGTCATCGGAATCAGAAGAGTTGTCTTCTAAAGGCGTATCGAATGGATGTTTAACGTAGTTACCAGTCAAAGAGATAGTGTACGAACCAGTAACGACGAATTGAACGTCTTCTTCTGGAGCAATGGTAATATCCAAAGTTTGTTGATATTGACCCTTTGGAGATAAAGTTACAAGAACGCATTCTTCGAACTCGTTATCCATTTCACTTTCGTCTTCAGAATCATCTTCGGATTCGCTTTGCTCGACCTTCTTACCTTTCTTTGCTTTGGCGGCCTTCTCAGGTACTTCTTCTTCACTGTCACTTTCATCTTCTTCATCGTCATGACCGTGGTCGTGGTTGCATCCCTCACCATGTTCGTGTTCAGAAAGCTCAGGGTTTCTCTTGATTATTCTTAGAGTGGATGGTTTCTTGTCATCATCAAAGGTTCAGGGTCGATGGCGGCCATTGTAATTCTAACGGTGACCGGCATCTCAAAGTTTAGAGCTGGGGTTGGGGTGTATGGTTCAACATTCAGGCTGTATGTGGCCAATGGGAGCATATCGGACATGTTAAAAGGGTGTATTTAGTTGTGTCTATCGTTACTTGAGCAATTGTTTTAACTTAAGTATCTCTTTTGGTAGAGTAAAATTTTCAATGCCCTTGTCTTTTATAAATGTGCCAGGTAAAATTTTTCACTTTCTCGGGCATGAGGTAAAAATTCACATAGGGCATCTAAGATCATCTCAGAAAAATTGGTGTGAGTATATAGGCAATGGGGCAGGATAATTTTTAGTATGGTTGAACACAGCTGCTATGATTATGCTACACAAAATCATCATTCTCTGCCAGGGAGATTTGCCACAGACATGGGGAATATAAATGTAATCAGATGTAGTCCTTCGCCTTTTTCGCTATTAAAGGCAACAAATAATGATGACACCTTCGTTCTTCCTTCCCTTATGGAAACCATGCTTGGTAATGCCAACCATCATGTTTAGACGATAGAAATGGTGCGGTCAGTGGTCGTGGTAGGCTTATAAGACGGGGTGCAATGGCTAGGCAGATAATATCAACCATGCGTCGGATGTTCACTCATCGCAAATACAGAAATATTAGTGTGGAACCCTTGGACGCTCATCGTAATTGTAAAAAGAAATTGAAACAAACGCAAGATGCGATGTCAGGACCTGAACCGGTAATTGGCATAGCTTCGCGCATACCATAGTATGACCGGTCCTTTCCCTTTCCTGCTTACTGTGGTAACCGTTGCTTCGAGGTAAGCGGCTCCAACGTCAATCGGAACAATTAGAATACCTCGTACAAGCGTAAATAATTCAGGCAAACAGTCATGGCCGCTATATGAATACTACCGGCCGCTTCGAACCTTTGGATATTAATATTTATGATTTTTTGTATTTTGTTATGTAAGAGTGAAAAAAAAAAATTATATAGATGTACAAAAAGAAGGATAGAGAAAACCAAAAATAAAGAGTTGGTAAGGCAAATGGCTTAGTAGAGGGTTAAGTTTCGATTACATATACACTAAATGCCTTTTACCTTTCCTTTATTGTTGAACAGTTTTTTATGATCAATGATTCTCTACCAGTTCTCTTTTTTTCAAAATTCTGTTATTTTAATTCATTTATAATTTTTCTGTCCAACTTCTTAGAATTTCAATAAATGTGGTTTGTCACCGTTCTTCAAAGAGAAAGAGGCAGACAAATATTGCTTCAACAATGGGGTCTTCTTGAATTCAGCCAATAAAGCTTTGTCAACAACCTTTTGGTCTTCAACACGTTCAGTCTTGATTTCCTTCTTTTGTTGTTCTGGGAACAAGTTAGCTTCCTTCTTTTCCTTCTTGGTCAATTTTTCCTTGGCGAAGTATTCGACGTTGAACTTTTCAACGTTGACACCTTCAACGGAAACGCTGGTAGAAGTGGCAATAACATAACGAGCATTGACTCTTCTTAATGGGACACCGTTGACCTTGAATGGACCGGTGATTAATAGAGTGTTGTCTTCTAGATGCTTCAAGTAAACAACTCTCTTACCTCTGAAACGGCCAGCTAATAAAATCAAGACGGTACCTGGGACCAAAGAAGCACGTAACTTTTGTGGACGAGCAGTCTTTCTGGTTCTCTTTGGGATAGCAACGTCTTCGGAAGGATACCACTTTGGGGCCTAGAAATAATACATCATGATACGGTTCATGTAATTTGTTAGTAATTTGTTCATTCAAATTTTTTCAGTTTTTAATGTTCATGTTGGCCTTCAATTATATGGGTTCGACACTGATGCTTAAGGTTACATTCGACCTTTTCCTGTTAAACAGTACATTTGGATAATGCTCATATTTTATAACATTCTTCCTTTTTTGTCTGATCTTTTTCCTCAGTGTCTCCAGATCCGGGATTTCTGATTCTTTCATAATGTTCACTACACAGAAAGGTTTGTTCTTTAATATCATTGCTGTCTTCTTGGGTAATTTTATCTTTCAAAGGCACCAATTGAAATAGCAAACATGTCATCATCATATCCATATTAACCGCTAGGTTTCTTCATCTCTACACATACTTGTTGGGCAGTCATTTCGTTGAATATATTTGCTTCTTTTCCAGTTCAAGAAAGGTTATGAATTTGCTGAAATTTAGCTTGATATGCGACTATACACTTTTGATCAATCGCCATATTGCAGAGCCTTACTCCTACAGCATGGGAACTCTCTACACAATCTGCGAGAAGCGAGTATTAGGCCCACAGAGAGGTTGATTCCCACCCAGGTGCTTGCCCCGTTGCAAAGAGCTCCAAAGGAGCACGCTCTGCGTAGGAGGGCGTCGGTCGGCCTACGTCTGGTAAGCACAGACAGACAGTGCCCGTACTTGCAACCTCCCTAGGGAAACGACAGTCCGTTCACGCCTTCCCAGCGGCATCCGCCTGAAAGTAACCACCCCATCAACTAACAGAATGTATTTTTGCGCGCGCACATCAGAAAGTTGTATTTTTTTCAGAAGCGCTAAAATGAAAAATATAAGCACCCAGAGCTTCTGGGTGTAAGGGTGGTACGCTGTCTTGGAATTTGGTGTGCAGGTAGGCATATATCAGCCTGTTTTATTCTGACAGAAACGAAGAAGTCAAGAATATGTATACATGATGTGAGAGAAGTCTTAGCTTGCTAAGCAACGCATCATTGACATGCGAATATGAACTAGAAAGGTTAAGGCAGACTCTGGGTGTTTATTATTGTTGATGCCTTCCACGCCTGTGGATGGAGCGCCAAGAAAAGTACAGGCTGTACTGAGCTTCCTAGAACATAAATTCTGTAGTTATGTACCCTCTAGGGTGGTCAAAGAGCCAGTGGATTCCTGTGCTTTATGCAGCTAAGTAGGTTTCTGGGCTCCTATTGTGTTCTGATAGCAGCGTATAAAGTGACGTGCAATCTAAGGTTGCCTCGATACTGCAAAAACATAAGAGACAGTCAACCTCTTAACCCTTAAGGAATGATGTTAATAACGCAAAGGCCCAGCAAAAGAACATACCATCGGGAACGTGTTGTTTAAAGTCTTGCAAAGATGGAAGGCGTATATTTCAACATTGATAATGGGTTTATTGAAGCAGTAGTGAGAGGCTACAGAAACGGGTTGTTATCTAATAATCAATACATTAACTTAACACAATGTGACACGTTGGAAGATCTAAAATTACAATTATCGTCGACTGATTATGGTAATTTTCTTTCCTCCGTCTCTTCAGAGTCTTTGACTACGACGTTGATTCAAGAATACGCATCCAGCAAGTTGTACCAGGAATTCAACTACATAAGAGACCAAACTAGTGGACCCACGAAGAAGTTCATGGACTATATCACTTACGGTTACATGATCGACAACGTGGCATTAATGATCACGGGTACTATTCACGACCGTGATAAGGGTGAGATTTTACAACGTTGTCATCCATTGGGGTGGTTTGATACCTTGCCCACATTGAGTGTTGCAACCGATCTTGAATCCTTATACGAAACTGTGTTGGTGGATACTCCATTGGCTCCTTATTTCAAAAACTGCTTTGATACCGCTGAGGAATTAGATGACATGAACATTGAAGTTATCAGAAATAAACTGTACAAGGCATATTTGGAAGATTTTTACGATTTTGTCACCGAAAAAATCCCAGAGCCTGCTAAAGAATCTATGCAAGTCCTACTAGGTTTCGAAGCTGATAGAAGAAGTATCAATATTGCTCTTAACTCTTTGCAAAGTTCAGATATTGATCCTGACTTGAAACGTGATTTATTGCCTAACATCGGCAAGTTATACCCTCTTGCTACATTCCATTTGGCACAAGCTCAAGATTTTGAAGGAGTTAGAGCCGCTTTGGGTAACGTTTACGAGTATAAGGGGTTTTTGGAAGCTGGTAACTTGGAAGATCACTTCTACCAATTAGAAATGGAGTTATGTAGAGACGCATTTACTCAGCAGTTTGCCATCAGCACCGTTTGGGCGTGGATGAAATCTAAAGAACAAGAAGTTAGAAACATCACCTGGATCGCGGAATGTATTGCTCAGAATCAAAGAGAAAGAATTAACAATTATATTTCAGTCTATTAAGTGCTTTTATATTGCTCTTCCTTTTTCAGGTACAGAGAATAAAAGTATCTATATTGTTTGGTTTATCTTTTTTATTTTTTTTTAATAATCAGATTCATATACGACTACATAAATATAATTAAGTAAAAACAGAAAATTTCGTGATAAAGGCAACAAGCGCACGCGGAAAAACAGTATAATAAACAAGATGAAGGTATTGTTACAAGTATAAAGAAATAGCACAATGGTTGATTTTTTTCAAAAACAGAACCGCGGAATTTTATGAAATAATTAAGACTAAATTTGGAAGTAGTAGTAAGATGAATGGAATGGACGTTTCAAAGCTGTTCATCTGACTTGTTCAAGTAGGTGGCAATGGCGGCACCTAGTAGATTACTATGATTTAAAAACTGAAGCTCAACATCAATGTCGGAGTAATATTTTATCTGTTCTTGATAAAACGTCGAATGCTGGAGGAACGATCCAACATAGCCTACGTGAATGAAGTTATAGTTTTTGCAGCCTGTGATGATGTCAATAGCCTGTATTATAGCAGCAATGTAAAATGCAGCCCTTTTGACTAAAAGGCGTGCGATTTGACAAATCAAAGGATAATACTGGTCATTGAACCAATTGTTAGTACAGTTTTCTGTCAACTGACACACCAATTCACCATCAAACTCTTTCGGAAAATCTTGCGGTATCAAATTGTATTGTAATAGGACGTTCTTCAATGATAATGGAAGCCACTTGCCCGAAGTGATACATTCCAAAGGCATTTCATACGAGACCCTCCCATGAATGTCGAACGGTTGCAATGTGATAACATCTTTACCGATGAAACCAATTTCTGAGTTCACGAGAACATGTTTAAAATTCAATGTTTCCTTGATGTAGTTTGATGGCAGCGTTTCTCTTAAAGAGTCTCTCTTGCAGGGCGGTAAGTACCCATAGGGTACTTCGAAACATGCGTTTGTACCTGTCCCTACTATTAGTGAGATTGAATCATGTTTACATATGAATTTGCTCGCTAATGAAACTGCGATCGAGTCATTTATTACATCACACACTTTTACTGCACAAAAAAACTCTCCAATATTCTCTGATATTATTCGTTGAAAAGACAACTGAATCACCTCTTTCACGGTTAACGCTTCAAGGGCAGGAGTCATTACAAACCCTTTCCCCATAGCGACTACTTGGCCTTTTGAATTTAAAGGGAAACTGAATGTCACGGAAACAAAAAATTTAGTCACCTCAGAAGTTTCGTTTTTGCTTTTTATATAACCATTTGCAGCCAATTTGGTACATATTTTATAGATGATTTCATTAAAGAATGCCGAATCGACGACGTTGTAGGTAAGTTCAAAGGCATCGTTGAATTCGATAACAATTTGGGGGAGCGATATGATTGCAAATTTCAACCTTGTTCCTCCGAAATCAATCGCCAAAATCTTGTCATTGGGATCCCATCTTGATCGCTCGTCCGGGACTAAGCACTGTGGGAGCATTGAGATATTGCTCGTCTGTAGTCGTGATAACAATTCTTCTTGAAATAGGTCGACAACATTAGCAATCGGATTAGAGGGTAGAAGCAACGCCGTTAATTCCCGAACTATGGACCCTTCTATTGTCATTACCGTGGCTTGTTTGTCAGCTTCAGTACTTTCTTTTCTTACTGATAAAAGCTGGTATAGGGGAAAATGTATTCCTTTCTTTGATTTGCATTCTTTTGTTTATAGTGTGCACCTATAAGCAAAGAACGGCGCCGGTTAGAGTATCCCTGAACAAATTTTCCCTTACAAGAAGTGGCGCTAACAGCAGTTGGCGACGAAAACAAACAACATTACAAAAAAAATAAAGAATAAAAAAAAAAGGATGAAGCGTGCAAAATTATCGAATAGAGGTGGAGGAAACAGCAAATATGCAAATTGAGAGAGGTCTATAACAGAGGCGAATATCAAACATCGTTTACTTATCATCAGTTAACCGTTGAATGGTTTCTTTGATTTCATTTGCAGACCTTTCCATTTCAACGTGTTTGTATTCCAGATGACGTTCTTTCTTTTTCATCCACGTCTCAGCATTGAGAATGGAGTCTCCACATCTTTCTACGTCTATTTGGAAGGCGGATTCGCACCATAGGCGTTGTTGCTGTCACGAAATAGGTATTAGGTAATTATTAGTAAAAAGGAACATAATCAAGTATTGTTTGTCTGTTTGGTTATACTTACTTTGGATAGTCTTTCCATTTTCCCAAATATATCGTCCATATCCTTTGTATACTGCTCGATAATGTTCACAGGAACAGTACAAAACAAGTCCCAATCCAGCTTTTCTTGGGGTTCCTTGGACATCATTCCGTCTTGGCTGGAAAGGTCTTTATAGGATTCTCTGATCAAACCAGTAATCTCGTTAATTCTCTGCAGCACTTCATTCTCCATGATATGGTTTTGAATGTTTTCCTGCGGATTATTGAGTTGCCATTGGGCGGCTAATTTGAAAAGACTTGGCACTTTGTTATTCAGACTCGGGTTGTCTGGAGAGGTTAGCTTTGGTGAAGCAGTATCCTGGTTGTTATCTGGTTGTAGGTTGGAGGGTTCTTTAGCGTCGCTCATGGTTGTGTTGATCCACAGTTAGTCTACTATTCCTGGGTTTTCCGGCAAATGATGTTTAGTCTTCAAATGATAATTTTCTAAGCGCTTCTACCTTTTAAAAAAAAGCAAAAAGAAAAAGGTAAAAAATCTTTAGATGCGGTTTGTATTACTATTATCATTATATATAACTAAAAATTTGGCGAATGTATTTACACATGTTCGGAAAAGAGACAAAGAATTCAAAACTGTAATGCAGATGAAGGCTTGATAATCCTTTGCATACTCTCTTCACTATCGTTACTTGAACGGAATCTTATGTCCTGCAATTCGAATTCCTCTCTACTAGCAAATGGACTCTCCCCAACATTAGAGCCTATATCTGCCGTACCATCTTGATTATCTGAATTGCAGTTAATGTCTTCCGATCTGTTTATATCACTATTGGCTGTCTTGCTTATCGTTGCCATGGTGTCGCTATTTCTCATCAGTTCAGCTTCACCTGATGTAGACTGCCGTTGTAGGTTACGTTGATTGTAGGCTAGATCTTCGTCTGTATCCGCATTGGTGAATACGCCAGCTTGGTAGCCCAAAAATTTATCATCGATTCCGCCTCCATAGGTCGTGCCATTATCGGAAATACACCATTCTAAGCCCGACCAGGCTAAGCACGATACGGAAATTAAACCTGCAAAGCACCACAGGAGAGAAAACCATGTGACTCCCAAATGGTAGGAGAACCCAAAGGCTTCTAATTCGCTGTTGATTCTAGATTGGATGGTATAGTTTATCCAGGCAAGACTTATTGTACTTGTTAAGCCACCAATGAAAACGACCAGTGATAGCAAGGAATTAATATGAACCAGTGCCCTTTCTTTCAGCGCATTCAAAAATCTTCCCTTGATATAGTAGTACCATATCATGAAAAATAACATACACACTTGGAAACTAATGACAGCATAGAGCAAATGTAGCACGTTGGCCTTCTTGTTTTTTAATCCCTTCATATAAGCCGTATAGACAGAACTTTCAGCCTGTTGTGAGCTCACTTTATTATAGGCATAATCTAAAACAATATCTAGACCAAGGTTTGATAAAACTTCACGATAGTCAAAAAGATAATTTGTTCCTGCTTTAGTGCAAGTACTCTTGGTAGTCGAATTCTTCTCACTATACATATTTCCCTGTGAATCAAAAACTTCCACCATAGAATACGTAGAATCACACCTCCCATAAAGCGAAACAGTGATATATTGAGGAACATTCTTAATCTGACTCTCTGTGTACGCTGTTAAGATGTATAGCTCGGATGTCGTTAGGCCCACGCCATTATTTTCCTCTGTAGACGTTGACGTTTCCATGGACTCTTTCAATACGGTAAATAAACCCGTTGTGATATCAGCAGAATAAGTATCCAGCCGCGACATGTATAACGTCCTAGGCGAAGAAAGGGGTCCAACTGTCAGTGCTAATCCGAACGAAATTATAAGCAGTGTCGTACCCAGTCGTAACCATTGTACCACTTTTTCTAGAGCCGTGAGGTTTTGAAACGGTCTGGCTATTATATCTCGTATTCTTGACATCTGCGTTTATCTTAAATTCATCAGATATGCAAGGGTTTTCTCGATGAGTAGTACACAGCACAATAGAGCAAATAAAAATGGTATGCCAGTTTATGAAAGGGAATAAATAGCGAGTCCGGGATGCTTTTTAATTTATCTTGCTCGTGGAGGGATGGTCAGATATTTTTGAAGTTAACCGTATCATGAATCTATATTAAGATATACCTATAAATTTTCATCGCATCAGTAATACAACCGCGAAAACGCTATATTTTTTAAAAAAAGCTAAAATAAACAAACTGGAGGGAAGAGAAATCCACAGAGACAGCGCTTTTATTTAGAATAGCGACAGATATTCTAGATCTGTTTAGCAATTGGCAAGCATAGTTGGCTAGAATGGCTGAAACTTTAAAGGACTTGGAAGGGTGGCAAGTTATTATTAAAGATGATAAGGGGAGGATCATTGAGGAAAACAATAGAAGAAGATCAAGAAAGAGAGGTGTAGAAAATGTTTATTTACAGAGAATTTCCGATGGCCTCAGCTTTGGGAAAGGAGAGAGTGTGATATTCAACGATAGCATCACCGAGACGTATTCTGTCTACTTGATTCATGAGATTAGACTTAACACATTGAATAATCTCGTGGAAATTTGGGTCTTCTCATACCTAAGATGGTTCGAACTGAAACCGAAATTGTACTATGAACAATTCAGACCAGACTTAATTGAGGAAAGCCAAACCATGGAGTTTTACAACGATAAATTTCTCAAAGAAGTGAATAAGAGCGAAATATATTTGACTGCTGAACTATCAGAAATTTGGCTTAAGGATTTCATCGCAGTTGGGCAGATACTTCCAGAGTCTAAGTGGGATGATAGCACGATCAAAAAAGTAGAGGATAAAGATTTCTTAGTACGTTATGCGTGCGAACCTACTGCGGAAAATTTTGTTCCAATTGATATTTTCCAGATTATCAGGAGAGTTAAAGAAATGGAACCTAAACAATCTGACGAATATCTAAAAAGAATATCAGTCCCAGCAGTTGTTAATAAGATAAGCAAACAGACGGTGCCTAAGGTAGCACCTGAAAGATCAGCAAAGAGACAACAAAGACTGACAAAAAAATCTCCAATGAAGGAAATCAAAGTCGAGTTTCCTCCAGATATTAACTTAGGAAAAGTCAGGTTTCCGTTCAATCGAAAAATCTCAACAGAAAATGGCTCACGTTCTTTAGAGAGTAACTCCTTTAAAACTCTTTCCTTTTCAGGATCGCCTGCAATTTCAATGCCACGTGAAGATGCTGCGAGAATTGTACAAAGGAGACCTATTTCAAAAGAATTAGTTTTCTCAGAGGAAATACCAATATATTCATCAGAGCAAGAGTCTGAAATCGAAGACTCAAAAGACCAAAATAGTGACATTCAGCAAGCACAATCGCCACCTTCAGCTGAACCGGGATCATCGACAGAAAATGGAGTTGAAGAAGATGATGATGACCACCGTGAGGATTTTGTGGACGCAGATAACTCAATCAAAGTGGATGGAGACAGCGAAATTGAAGAGGAAATTGATGAAACTACATCCGAAAGTTCAAGTGAGGCGATATCCTTGATACACAAAGACGTGGGGCTCATGGCGACAACATGAGCAGAAAATCTCGAAAAATTCACATAACAGAAACACAAGAACTCTCCCAAAATGATGAGATTAAAAGTTCCAGAAGCGAAGTAATCGGCAGAGATAAACCTCTCAAGACCCTAGATGATCTCAAACAAAATGCCACAATGGCATCTTCTAAAGCAGAAAAAAAAACAGAAGTGAATGAGAAAACTAAGACAACTGAGGGTAGTAGCAAAGGCAAGGGTAGTCATTCGTCTCCTACAAAAGATAAAGCAAAGGTGATCGATTTTGCCGCTTTGTCAGAGTTAAAGAAAAAGTATCAAACAATTCTGGACCGGTTTGCTCCTTGCAATCAAATTATGGATCTTTCTCAGTTGAAAAAGGTCAGAGACACACAATCAGTTCTGGACGTTGCAGAACTCGAAAATAAGCTCAGAAGAACAAATCATACACCCGAAATGGATACTATTTTGTCGAAACTCAATAGTAAGAACAATTTGGAGGAGTTGATCAGAGATACACTACAAAAGAGGAAACCACTAGATCCACAAGTTGAGGATTTTGTGAAAGTGTTTCTTCCAATATACGAAAGTTTAATGTCTTCTCAAAACAAGCTGTTTTATATAGTTAATGAAGATGTGTCCGCGAAATTCATGCTTGCCAAAGAGGTAATGGAGGAGTTGGTCACCTCTTCGAAGCAAAACGAATTGCCCATTTTTGACTACATTTATATCGATGCGTTGGAATACAGTGACACAAAAGGATTTTTCGAGAGAATATGGACTGCTATTTCCAAAGATGCGCTTTCTGGTGACATATCACTGGAAGCTCTAAATTTTTATTTTACTAGTGTTCCAAAGGCAAAAAGAGAAGGACTTTGATATTAGTACAAAATTTCGATCACATATCAAGTAAGGAGACCTCGCGATACTTCGGGAAGTGGATTTCTTCAGAGAACTCCAAACTATCTATCATTGGCGTTGGCAGCAACAATGAGACGATCAAGAAGCTAATGAACGAGTCGCCCTCATTTCAATCACATTTTACTTCAATCATGCTCAGCAAGATAACAAAGGACGATTTGCAACGAATGATCGTCTCCTATCTTCAGTCCTTATTGAAGCCGTTTTACGTGAGAATGAATGGCAAAAGGTAATGGCACTTCACAATGATATTTCCGAAGTAGAGAAACAAAAGTTACCAGAAAATGTGTCTGCCATAGAGCATATTATCAACACCAAAATCATAGAACTAATTGCAAAAAATATAGCGAATGTGAGTGGTACCACTGGGAAAGCTTTCAAGATATGTGACATGGCTGTGGAAACCTCCAAAAAGGACTTTGTAGAAAGAGGCGGTTTACGAAAGGGCAAATCTGTATCATTCCAGGAGATACTACCACGTTATTTTTCAGAGGCCATTGGCAGGTTCAACGATGACACTTTCTCAAAGAGGGTTATAGGGATGTCCCTATTGGCGAGGATATTCCTGTATACACTGGCACTTGAAACTGAGGGTACCAATAACCATACTCTTGGGCTGGATTTCCTCTTGACCAAGATGACACAGATGTTACAGGACAACCCAGGTTACAAAGCATCCAGAGATATTAAAGAGGTGATTTGCAATGTCTGGGAGCCCCAGATAACCATAGAGAAGCTGAAGAACTTCTCATGGATAAGTGTTATCAACGAGCTAATAAAAGAAAAGCTAGTTGCGTTGGTACCTAAAGAGTCGAACGCAAATATCATGGTAGAGTTAAAGCTCTCTCATCTAGAAGTAAATTACGCATTTTCGATGGACGAGGCGTTCAAGAATATGGACCATGTGTCATCGACAGGAAACACTTAATTAATTTATCCCGCCCCCACAACATGCGCTAGTATATATACGTATGTGTGTAACTCCTTCTGTACGCATCAGAGGTGTAAATCTATAAGCTAACTTATTACCTCAAATACCAAACGGTTGATTAGAGGACTGTCTTTTATTTTGCACCCACACCCAAGGCGGGACAAAACCCAGTCGTTTCCTAGAGAACCGGGATTTTTTCTGTGGAAAGATTTCCTTTTTTTTTTGTAGTTTCCGGATCCCTTCGCGTCGGCCATCTGCTTGGAAATTCCAAGACTCTCTTGCTAGACGTAATAATATACCCAAAACGATTGAATATTACAACTGTTATAATATCAAAAGAAGGTGTTTACGTTGTCAACTTTTATATTAAGAAAACAAAGCAAGCACACGAATAACCAATCGTTTAATCATGGCTGTCGGAAAGAATAAGAGACTATCCAAGGGTAAGAAAGGTCAAAAGAAGAGAGTCGTTGACCCATTTACCAGAAAGGAATGGTTCGATATTAAAGCTCCATCCACTTTTGAAAACAGAAATGTTGGTAAGACTTTAGTCAACAAGTCCACTGGTTTGAAGAGTGCTTCCGATGCCTTAAAAGGTAGAGTTGTCGAAGTTTGTTTGGCTGACTTGCAAGGTTCTGAAGACCACTCTTTCAGAAAGATCAGATTAAGAGTTGACGAAGTTCAAGGTAAAAATCTGTTGACCAACTTCCACGGTATGGATTTCACCACTGATAAATTGAGATCTATGGTTAGAAAATGGCAAACTTTGATCGAAGCTAACGTTACTGTTAAGACTTCCGATGATTACGTTTTGAGAATCTTTGCTATTGCCTTCACCAGAAAGCAAGCTAACCAAGTTAAGAGACACTCTTACGCTCAATCTTCCCACATCAGATCTATCAGAAAGGTTATTTCTGAAATCTTGACTAAGGAAGTTCAAGGTTCCACTTTGGCCCAATTGACCTCCAAGTTGATTCCAGAAGTTATCAACAAGGAAATTGAAAATGCCACCAAGGAAATTTTCCCCCTACAAAACATTCACGTTAGAAAGGTCAAGTTATTGAAACAACCAAAGTTCGACGTTGGTGCTTTGATGGCTTTGCACGGTGAAGGTTCTGGTGAAGAAAAGGGTAAGAAGGTTACCGGTTTCAAGGACGAAGTCTTGGAAACTGTGTAAAAGATCCAATAAAAATATAAAAGAAAAGAAAAGAAAAAAAGGAGTGATGCATATCTTTTTTTTATTTTTTTTTTTATTTTAAAATTTTTAGTCTCTTTAATAACTCTCTATTCTATGATGTCATTAACCTCGTCAAAAAGATAATTCTATCACTATACTACTGTATACAATATTTGTATCATTTTAAATCATTTTTAAGAACATAAATAGCAACATGAGCAGTCTTTTTTTTCTCCTATGGCTGAACGGATACACGTTTTGATGCGAATTGTTGGAATTTTTGTTATAGTTATGTAGAAAAAACTAGATTTTATTTACACTTGCAAGGAAGAGGTAAGATCCCAAAAAAAAAAGCTGAGAAAAAGGGCTGTCGTAAATAGACAAGAACTGTATCTAGTTAGTGTGACTCAATACTCTAGCAGAAATAATGTTGGAAGAGCAATTATATTTACTGGCATGTGTTTTTGCATCTAAAGCCGATTCGCATAACATCAGAAAACTGGCTACCAGATTAGGTTCAAAATCGGATTACTTGAAGATCATTTGCGTTTTGTGGCCAGAGTTGGACGATCCTAGGAACCTTTCGTTTCTATGTAAACAACAACTGGTGGAGAGAAATGCAGAAGAGGAGGAAATATCTAAAGAAGATGTGGTTATAAAATTATTGGAGGGGGATAATCGTTTAATTCCGTTGATTGAGATGGACAACGCTACAATATCAGCTAGATATCGCGAATTGAAAGAGTTCGTAACCAATAAAGTCAGCAGCAAACCTTTAGAAGGTTTTGAAGACTGGTTAAGGGAGAGAATCTTGATCTGTAATGAAGTGCTTCCCGAATCACCGTTATACTATTCTAAGTTGTGGGAAACCGCGGAAACAGGAGTGTTATCTTCAAAGTTTTTTGAATGGGTAGATGGCATAATCAAACCATTAGACCACCTTGATAAACGGCTACACATTATATTCAAAATCAACGAATGGAAGGAAATGCATGATGACGACTTATTTAATATAATCTTTGATGGTATCGAAAGTGTACAAGATGATAACGAATTGATGGAAATCATTGAGCATGAATTGATTCCAACTTTGTTTTATGGGAGGAAATGGGAAACTTCTATCAGTGAATTTTTTAATAAACAGCAATTCTCGCTTAAATCCAATACTAATTACAAACTGTTTTTGAAAACATATTTCAGTCTCGAAGAGCGATTGAAAGGTAACAATGAGGCGATGAGAAATTTACAAAGCAAAATAGTTGATATATTATTCAACAACAGTGAAAACTTGTTCAATTTATCCAGTTTACAACACAAGCTTAACGAGTTACGGGATATACTGAGAAGATTCCCCGATGATATTGCAATAGAAGACGAGAAAAACGTCACTGTTTTGGAAATGAAACAGTTTATGGAATTTTTTACCAACTGCTCCACCAAATATTCCTTTCAGGAAATCTTTGCCATAACACAAGAAGAAGAATCGGCTCAACTAGCACATTTTACGTCGTTATGCCATGAAGAATTTGATAAAACCAGTGAAATTCCCAGTTTCTTACAATCCATGTACGAGACGGTTTTGAAAGCTGAAAGCGATGATAAGATTTTTACCAGGATTAGCATGGATGACAAGATATACAGTATAGTGGAGATTTTCTTACAAATGAATGAGTTCAACTATATTGAAATGGTCATAACAAGGTTCCATTACGATGAAGATGCGCAAGTGTATAAACTCCTAGTCAAGTTCTTTTGGCATTTTTTCAATAATGCCTCCAATGGGCTACGCAAAGAACCAGAGATTAGGAAATCGTCACAAACATTGCAAATAATCCAAAGGCACATGGCGCAACAGGCGGGAGCGAATCTAACGAGAATGGAAGTATTACTTGAACTAGCGGACAAACTATCGCATTACTCGATAAATCTAAACAAAACGCATGGCGGCACAAGAGATGCAGCATTCAAACCAAGCAATATTTTGGAGTATAAAGATTGTCCCCTGGACATAATTTCCAACCTATTGGAGTTGAACCCGCGACTGTATAAGGATCTGCCCACGACGAGGGGATTGCTTTCCGGGATTTACGAGAGCTTATCTATTAGTGACGAGGGCCAAGCGGTGAAGATAGAAGTGGATTTGATGATACTGCATATTGACTATGCGCTTGTCAATCTAGATTTTGATGTAGCATACGAAATGGGTGAGCGAGTATTTGAACTGTGTCGCGAACATGGGCAACAGATGATGAAAGCACTGGGCGATGAGCACTGGTTGACGCTGTACCAAATGGGGAAGTTTATCGATCCGAACTGGGTGGACAACGAGATCCCGACGGAGATAATCATTTTACAAATGGGCATCTTGGGCAAGCTGCTGGAGATTTGCCCTCTGGAGGAAGTAGAAATTGTCACGTCTCAATGGAGTACGTTGGAGCTGGAGTTGAGCGCACGTGACCTGGTGAGGGACAAGTACGCCTTGGAGGCACAAGGCGGTAACAAGAGTAGTAGTAGTGTCGGCGGTTTTGCCAGGGAGATCTTCCATAACGTGACAAGTTTCTGAATATATATCTATATATCTATATATATATGTGCGTGCGTGCGTGCTGTGCGTGCGTGTGTGTATTTACAGGGGAGGGGGAGACCGCCCGGGATCATGCAGTTGCTTGTTCCATGGAATTTGCACGGATTAATTGTTTCAAGTATTTTCTCACAGTGGACAGTTCATTCAGTTTGGGGACTTTGTTTTCCGGGGACTGTCTCAGGTCTTTGATGGCGACGCAGGCGTCGTGGACTGCATGAGGGTCGAAATCGGAGGTGAACAAGACGAAGGACTCGCCCACGTCTGTGATGGGGTCCTGTGAGAGCTCCGATATGAGGTCTTCAGAGTCCTTGAAGCGGCGGAGTTTGAGGTTCGCGAGAAACCTGATGCCTTCGAGAAAGGTAACGTCGACGGTGTTGTCCTGGATGGTTTCCGAGATGCCGAAGACGGCGAGCTGGAAGCGGGTGAGCATGGCGGCGACCTCGTCGTCCGGGATGTCCTTGTTCAGGAAGTAGTCGTTGGTGAGGGTGTCCAGGAACTTCTGTCTCTGCGATTGGTCCTGGAAGGAGGCGCGTGAGGCGGAGTGGGCCAGGTCTCTTTCGTTGAGCACGTGTCTGATCTGCCACATGGTGGTTCTGATGGACTGGGAGAGCTCGTTGAACTCGTCGTGCGAGGAGCCGACGACGTTCTTCAAGAGGTGGTTTTCGCGCGCAAGCACGTTCTGCTCCCTGAGGCAGTTGTACCAGAGCGAGTGGAGGTCGTTGAAGGACTTGTGTCTGAGCTCCGGGATGGACCAGGGCCTGACGTGGCCGGCGGGCGGCAAGTCGTCGGTGGTCCTGATGAACTTGCCGTTGGAGAAGAACTGCCAGAGCGGGTGGTCGGCGGGGCAGCGCAGGTTGGAGGCGGTTGGCGGGATGGGGTCTGTGATCTGCAGGCTGCGGGAATGATGGGTCAATTGGGTGGGCGGTCTTATTTTGTCGCGGGGCAGCACAGGCTGCTTCGGTTTGGGCTTGGTGAACTTTGTTCTGGCGCGGAGGGGCCCGCCTTGCGAATGGAACGATCTCTTCCACATGTTGCGTTTGCACGGTTCAAGCCTCTGGGCCAAGAATAAGATTTGGGACTCGCAAGAAGCCAGAGTTTTAAGCATGCGAGTTGAGTTTGGTATATTTTTTTGGGCAGGGTTGCACAGGATCGGGCCGTGGAACGTGACGTGCGAGCGCGAACGCGAGGGCGAGCGAGAGAGAAAAAGCAAGAAGGTCAAACAACTAGTCTACTACACCAGGGTGGGAAGGCAGGAAACAGGCAGGACAGACGCAGACAACACCAAGAATGGAGACGCCTTTGGACTTATTGAAACTGAACCTGGACGAGCGGGTGTACATCAAGCTGCGCGGGGCCCGGACGCTGGTGGGGACGCTGCAGGCCTTCGACTCGCACTGCAACATCGTGCTGAGCGACGCGGTCGAGACCATATACCAACTGAACAACGAGGAGTTGAGCGAGTCCGAGAGACGATGCGAGATGGTGTTTGTCAGGGGGACACGGTGACTTTGATCAGCACGCCCAACGAGGAGGACGAGGGCGCGGTGGAGATATAAGGAAGTGCGTAAAAGCGGCTAAAAAAAAGCAGTATTTTTCAGTACGTAGGTATAATAAATATATATATGTATATATAAATAAAAATATAAAACGTATATGCGTATTATTATTATTATTATTATAACAGATCGATACACTTGGCGATGGTTTCGACACCGGTTTGCAAGTCTTCTTCAGAGATGACCAGAGGAGGGGCCAATCTGATGATGTGGTCGTGGGTGGGCTTGGCCAAGAGGCCGTGGTCCTTCATGAGCAGACACAAGTCCCATGCGGTCTTGCCGTTAGTCTTGGAGGGGTCGATGACGATGGCGGTGAGCAGACCCATACCACGGACTTCGGAGATGACGCCGTTGGACTTTTCTTGTAGGGCCTTCAACTTGGCGATGAAAGCGCCACCCAGTTGGGCGGCTCTTTGGCATAGCTTTTCGTCGCGGATGACTTCAAGAGCGGCAATGGCGACGCGGGAGGCCAATGGGTTACCACCGAAGGTGGAACCGTGGGAGCCTGGGGTGAAACAGGACATGATGTCGCGGGAGGACAAGACACAGGAGACTGGAAGCACACCACCGGAAAGGGCCTTACCCAATAGGACGATGTCTGGCTTGGCCTCGGTCTTGTAGTGGTCGTAGCAGAGCAACTCACCGGTTCTGCCGATACCGGTTTGGATTTCGTCGATGATCAACAACACGTTGTGCTTGCGGCACAAGGCGGCGACTTGAGGGAAGTAGTCAGCAGGGGGCACGACGATACCGGCCTCACCTTGGATTGGTTCCAAAATGATGGCGGCAACGTTCTTACCCTCGGCGGATTCCAAAATAGGGATGAAGTCCTCGGCGTGGCCGTATCTGATTTGGTGGGTGGAGTGGCCACTGGCAACGTTAGGGACGAAAGGCCCGAAGTGAAGCTTGGAGTCTTCGAAGTCGGTACTCAAACTAATGGCACCGAAAGTTCTGCCGTGGAAGTTACCCTCGGCACCCAAGATGATGGCTTTGTCCTGAGGAATGTTTTTCTTCATGTACCCCCATCTTCTGGCTAGCTTCAAAGCGGTCTCGACAGCTTCGGCACCGGTGTTCATGGGCAGAACGGTTTCGAAGCCGAAAAACTCGGTCACGAACTTGGCGAATTCTGCGTAAACGTCGTTGTGGAAGGCTCTGGAGGACAGAGTCAAAGTCTGGGCTTGCTCGGTCAAGGCCTTGATGATGTGGGGGTGACAGTGACCCTGGTTAACGGCGGAGTAGGCACTGAGGAAGTCTAGGTATTGCTTTCCCTCTGGGTCCCACACGTGCGCACCTTTGGCCTTGTGGAAGACCACTGGCAAGGGGTGGTAGTTATGGGCGGAGTACTTGTTTTCCCATTCGATGGTCTGCTTGGAGGAGAGGGTGGCGTCGGACATTGCGGTGTGTGGTGTGGTGTCTTGCGGTGGGGAGGTAAGGGAGGGGGGGGGTTGGAAGGAGAACACTCTGGGAAGACCAACAGCAGTGATGGGCGTGGCCCGCTTATATATGCTAGCGAGTCAGCGTGTCAGCCGCTAAGGGCAAGGGCACGCGACTGCGGTGTGGGCGGCTAGCCGCCCGCTAACGGCAGGGGACGCCAGGTCCTGCCGTTAACAGAGCACCTCGTTGGCGCGCTGCGCCGGATTGCGTGCGGTGCGTGGGTGTGGGGTGCCGCTGCTGCTTCCGCTGCTGCTGCTGCTGCCGCTGCCGTCATGCTCGGCGGGCCGGCGGCCCGCCGCCGGCGAGACCAAGGTGGTTTATTTATTTATCTAGTGGCCAAAAGGCAAGGGCAGAGGAAAAAAAGAAACAAACGCAGAAACAAACAAAACAAAACAACACATCACAAAAACAACACAATACAGTACAGCACTACTCACCGATGGATGCGCAACTCGAATGGGCTAGCAGCCTTGTCCCTAAAAGACAGTTCCAACAACAACAACAGCAGCAGCAGCAGCAGCAGCAGAACAATCAGCAGGACTTTCAGAAGGACCAGCTGATGACTGTGGGCATGCGGATCAGACAGCGTGTCGACCAGGGTTACGCCTCCAGCACGCCGGGCACCTCGCAGGCGTCGCTGCAGCCGGCCGTCATCAGGGACTACTCCAGCGTTATTGTTCCGCAGTTCACCAGGTCGCCGCTGCCCACTGCGCACTCGCTGCCCCCCATGCTGATCAACCAGAGAACGATGTCGACCGAGGCGTCCTCGCTCGAGAAGTGGGACGTCCCGGAGCCCGCCGCGGAACAAGAAACAATGGTCAACGGGTCCAAGAGAAGGCTCTGATTTTTTTCATAGATACATTATTTCTTTACATATCCAATTTTTATAGAGTATAGATAGTAATACCAGGGGTTGTTTTTTTCGCTCCGGTTGACTCGCGCGCTGTTTTCCTACTCTCAGTGAAAAAAGGAAATAAAAATAAAAATAAAAATAAAAATAAAAAACCTCTACTTAGTAAGTACACACACTTGATAAGCACACAGCCCAAAAACAAGCAAACACCCCCCAAGACTATGCACAATGGGGAACACCGACTCGAAATCCAGTTCGATTCTGCTGAACCATTGCATTGCCCTGGTTCGACCGGACGACGCAGGCGTGGCCGCGGCCGCGGCCACGCCCACGCCCTCGCCCACTCCCACTCCCTCACCTTCTCTCTCCAGCGCCAGTGGTGCTGATCCGTCGAGCTTGAACCTGGCAATCTTCAGGCTGGACCCGGGCCCGGACCTCGACGCCCTGCTCAGCGGCAAACCGGGCGTCCCGCTCGACGTGGACGCCGTGTTCAACGAGTTCTACCTTGATTTCATCTCCATGGACGTGCAGGACTTCCGCATCAACTCCAACTTCAAAAAAATCCTGCACATCATCTCCAGCCTGAACCCGCCCAACTTCAACAACCTTCTTGTCTTCCTATCGCTGTACATCGTGTTGTCCGCGGACTCCCCAGCCGCCACCCGCTCAGCGCTGCACACTTCCAGGCTCATCAACGCCATCAAGACCCTCTCGATCCTCATGCCCATCTACTACGACAGGTCCAGCTCCAGCTCCAGATCCAGATCCAGCACGCAGGACCAGTGCGACGTGTTCTGGACCACCCAGCACGAGGCAGAGGCCCTCCTCCCCTTGCAAAACACCCTTCCCCTGGGAGAAAGGCTGCTGCTGGCGATTTTGAAACTGGCTTTCCAGGCGGACTTCACCACCGCCACGACCGCCCATGCGTCGCAACTGTGGGAAATCGGCATCCTGACCAACTCCAACAAGTACCGCTCGCTGCTGGGCACGCACCTGCAATGGCATCTTTTCGCCAACAGACTGCTTCTTCTGCGTCTGCTGGCAGCTCTGTTCTCCTCCGACTTGTATGCCTCCGCCGCGCATACGGGCAAACACAAGCACGACGTGAACACGTTTCTGGTCTACTGGTGCACGCAATTGCCCAAGGACAAAACCATCCAGTTCACGTCTTCACTGCTCAACTGCATCATGCGGTTCGCCCTCAACAACAACAAGGATTTCCACAGCTTGAAAACCAGTTTTTTCAACTCCGACGCCACGGCAAACCACTGGCAGACCCTTTACTTCCAGTTCACCCAGTCGTGCCTGCACGTCTTGAACCTCTCGCTGTCTTATAAGGCCCAGAACAACATTATCACCATCTTCCTCACGCGGTTGCAGCGAGAGTACGACTTGAAGTTGATTTTGTCCAGTTTCATCAAAATCTTCAAATACCCCATCGATCTCGCAATAGAACAAGAATCGAACATTTTCAATTTCACAAACAACCGCACCACCAAACATGTCGACACCACCCGAAGGAGAGCCGCGTCGACCACTTCCAACGATGGCGTATCGTCTGCATATTCTTCACCGCCGAATTCCTCCTCGTCTGTCAATAGCAGCAAACCGCAAAAAAAGACTCAATTGCCCAACATCCACCCCTTGCTCATTCCCATGACCCTTCTCACGACCAGCCTGATTGATTGCAACAAATGCTTCCAGAACTATTTCGCCGATAAGTTTGCCAATCGATTCATCATATTCTCCATTTACTACTTGAAGTACTACGATTATTCATCTTCGTCATCTTTCTCCTCGTCTTTATCTGCAACAAATTCAAACTCCTCTGCAGCCAATGGCGCATCCAATGATACGATTGACGAGCATTCTGTGGCCGAATTGAACGAAAATAGCGTTTCTCAAATTCTGCTACCGTTGCTCAACCATCTTTTATTGGTCTTGACCTCCAAAAAGCTTGTTCTTTTCAAAATGTTACAGACTTTTAACTTAAATTACTACACAAACAGTCTGCCAAACTTTTATAAACTCCCCAACATTAACGGCGACATCAATAATTTGACATTCAGAGATTTCACAATCATACAATTATCGAATTTGATTCTGGAGAATATCAAGTTCAATTTGCAACCGAACCCGATTTTTTATGAGTTGATCTATAATCTATTACCCATCAATGACGAGATTTTGACCAGTTGTCACAAGAATGACGATTCGCATGATGATTTGATCCTTTTATCAGCAAAGAAAAAATTCACACCGCCACCAAACACTGCACCCAGCCATACCTCTTCATCCAAGTTGTCTTATAACGCTGCAATGTCCTTACTTTACATTCTTTCCAAATCATCAAATAAAGTTTATTTAAGCACTTATGCAACACCTGTATTCAAGACAAAGGAAATACCTTATATGATATCGCCAGGTTTCAAAATGGATTTATTAGCACTACTGTTGAGGTCGATCACAATCTTCGTTAACTTATATTTCGAAGATGCAGAAAATTTGCTGTTTGCTATGGCAAGACATCAATCGATTTACCACCAGATCAACGATTCCATAAATTCCATTTCCAAGGCTTTAAACATGAACCCAAATTCAAATTTGCATGTCATGAACTTGAAAGAAATGGGGTTCAACAGGAAAGTTCAATGGAAGGATTTCTACCAATTCGATCAGATTACTGATCTACCTCAAGTAAATCTACACTCATTTTCAAACCAACAACAACAGTCACAACAACAGAATCAAAATGACAGTCAGGGTCATAATCAAAACGAAGACCAAGGTCAAGATAATGAATCTCCGGCACCTTATTTGCTTTTCGATCCGTCTTCCCTAAACAATGAAACGTTGGGCACATCTAGCCATTTATCACATACGAACCATGATAAGAACTACGAAGTCATCGCATTCATTGATTATAGGTCGGATTCCAATTTGAACCTACAACATCAACTAAAGTACTGGCCACATAGACCTCAATGGCCTACTCAATTGACGTTCACTCACAAATGTAAGAATTTTAAATACGAAAACTTCGACGAAGTTTGGTCTGGTATGGTTTATTTGCAAAACTTTTCACGATTAATCAAATATATTTTATCGAAAATTCCCGAAATTCCAAGGATCAAATCTGTACAGTATTTTGAAACTTTATCAAAATTATCAGCTTTAAAGTCTGACATATTGACTACAATTCACCCCCAATTACCACTAGACATTCAAAGAATGACGACTTTCCAACCTTTATCTATGCATACCAATGATGATCTGTTGGTGTGGTTTCATATTATCACTTGGGCAAATATTTTTACACAGACGTCGTTTAAATATGAGGAAAGCCCATCACTCGAGTTAAGGCACTTTGAATCACTGTTAGACATAAACATTGACGAAAGTGACAGTAATAATACTATTTCAAGGCCAACAACGGATCGTTTGGGGTACATACGAAGATCAAGAGGCCAATCATCTGTAAGCTTAGAGAGAACAATAAGCGCTGGATCAGGTATGGGAACTCCAACAAATGCCTTGAATAGAACAAAGAGTAACGGAAGCGGAACTTTAATTAATCATTTTTTTCAAAACACAACACAAAATCATTTTCCTCATTTAAGATCGTCTTCATCTTCATCCTCTATTGCTTTAGAGAAAACTGTCTCTAACAGTTCCTCGACAAGAAACAGGTCAAATAATTCTCAACACGTTGTTTCTGAAACCGATAACAATAATAGCAACAATAATAAAAATAACGGCAACAATAACAACGGTGGATTTTCCTTCTTTAAATGGAAGTGGGGGGCAATAACAATAATGCTAACAGTAATGATTCAAACGGTGGTCAAGTAAATGCAAATGCTAACACGTCAAATACTGTTGATGACTTAAATAGTTATATGCTGGATGAAGAAATCAGCGCTGGTGTAGTCAATAATATAATCGAGAGTAATATTTGGGTTGGAACTGATGTCCGACTTTTTAAGGTTGGAAACCTCAGAAAGGAATCGTTTTCATTTCTGGAAATGACATCTTCCTTCTTCAAGAAATTTAAGTTCACAAACAGCGATAATGATAACTACAACAATAACGAATTTGATGATAATGCACAGTTGAGATATACTTCTAGAGGGTTGTACAGATAGACGTTACATTAGGCAACCACAAAGAACCAAAAGAAACTATTTAAATAGCTAATTCTTTGCCCCATATTTTTTTTATATACACAAGGATTTTAATATACTCTTTTTGCTTCTTATTTTTATTTATATTTTTTCAACAGTTTTAATTTATGTTTAGCTCGTCCAGTATGTAAAGTGAATCATGACAAAAATTATATATATCAAACATCGAATTATCTCCTCCCTCCAAAAACGGTGGAAAATACGATGCCATTACTCAAATAAACAGATCTTGTCTCCACGTGGAAGGTCATCTTTGAAAGGCCCATGCCCAACATTTACTATATTGCTTTGCTACACACCTTCGAGAATCACCGTTAAAAAAATTATTATCTTCATGACTATTCTATTGTCACTAACCATAAAAAGAAGCTCACTGTTAATCTTAATATACATGTTTGATTAGTACTAATGTCTTCTTCTTCCCTTTGGTTGAACCAATTCAAAACCATCGTCATCTACAACGGGTTCTGGTTTAGTTGCCACCAAATCAGGCATAGCTTCTTCCATCTCTTCATCTTCATCTTCGTCATCTTCGTCCCCTTCATCGTCATTCTCATCATCATCATCGCATTCAACATGGATGACTCTTTTGGCTTTCTTTGTCTTTTGCTTCTCTTCCCATTCTAGATATAATTGTTCCACTTTGTTGTAATTTACATTAGAACAATCGTTGTATATGTTAATGATCTCCATGGCAATTGGCAAAGCCGAGTCATCTTCAACGTTGGTTTCAAATTCATCAACCATAGCGTACAGCAACGTTTCTTCAATTGAAGCAACGTCAATTACTTTTTCACTCTTGAAAAGATCTACTACAACACCGGTAATCCAATCCCTCTTCTCAGACGAGTCTGGACCACCCCAGTTATTTTCAACGGCAACATCCAAAGCGTCCCATTTGTAAACCATCATGGAAACACCAAGTTCAAATCGAGCCTGTTGCTTTTCATCAGGAAACATCAAATTATTTCTACCTTGCTCAGCTTGTACAAATGCTGTTTCATCGATATATTGTGTGCTCATTTCTTCTTAAAGATTATTATTGTTAAATATTCCAGAAATCAAAAGGGTTTGGCTCCACGTAACTTCCTGTTGTAATATCAACGCAGCCTATTTCTACCATATTGTTCGTCTGTATCCATCGTGAAATTTTTCATGTCATCGCTTCCTGAAACATGAATTTTTCTATTTTGAAAAATGAGCATATAATGAGAAACAAAGGGATAATACTTCATTAACTTTGGAAGCAGAGGCTATCTCAATTCAGATTCGGACTATTTGCTATACCATAAGTTTCGTTTAAACGGCAACCTTTTCGTTTTGCAAATACTAATTCGGCTATCATAAAAACTCCTTCAACGTCAATGTCAAAAGACCTTAGTTCTTCACGTATTAAGATCATCAAACCCAACGATTCTTACTCAAAGGTCGATGAGAAGAAAGACCTAACGAAATACGCTCTGGAAAATGGTAAGATCATTTCTACAAGGGACCGACCCATAGCCTCTGTCCCTGCTATAAGGGGGAGTATACCAAGTGATGAGGAAGTATTTGACTCCAAAACAGGATTACCCAACCATGTCTTTTTAAGAGAGCATTTCTTTCATGAAGGTCGACTTTCCAAAGAGCAAGCCATCAAGATCCTAGATATGTCAACTGAAGTATTAAGAAAAGAACCTAACTTACTGAAGCTGAAAGCCCCAATTACAATTTGTGGTGATATCCATGGCCAATATTACGATTTACTGAAACTGTTTGAAGTAGGTGGTGATCCTGCCGAAATCGATTATTTATTCTTGGGGGACTATGTTGATAGAGGTGCCTTTTCCTTCGAATGTTTAATTTACTTATATTCCTTAAAATTGAATAACTTGGGAAGATTCTGGATGCTCAGAGGTAACCATGAATGTAGGCATTTGACCTCGTACTTCACTTTCAAAAATGAGATGCTACACAAATACGATATGGACGTTTACGATGCGTGCTGCAGATCATTCAACACCTTGCCGTTAGCAGCATTAATGAATGGTCAATATTTTTGTGTACACGGTGGTATCTCTCCAGAGCTGAAATCAGTAGAGGATGTCAATAGAGTTAATAGATTTAGAGAAATTCCATCTCGCGGTCTCATGTGTGACTTACTATGGGCCGATCCTATCGAAGAATATGATGATGCGAGGGACGGTAGTGAATTTGATCCTAGAGAAGATGAGTTTGTACCCAATAGTTTAAGGGGTTGTTCCTTTGCCTTCACTTTCAAGGCGTCCTGCAAGTTTTTGAAAGCAAACGGTTTATTATCTATAATTAGGGCACATGAAGCGCAAGATGCAGGGTATAGGATGTATAAAAACAATAAGGTAACGGGGTTTCCAAGTTTAATAACCATGTTTAGTGCTCCAAACTATTTAGACACCTATCACAACAAAGCCGCTGTATTGAAGTATGAAGAAAACGTTATGAATATTAGACAATTTCATATGTCTCCGCACCCTTATTGGCTACCGGATTTTATGGATGTTTTCACCTGGTCGCTACCATTTGTTGGCGAGAAAGTCACTAGCATGCTAGTATCAATACTAAACATATGTAGTGATGAGGAGCTAGACCCAGAATCAGAGCCACAGGCTGTGGAAACAAGCGAAAAGACAACCACAGACACTACTAACGAAACTCACACCGATACTAGCAAAAAGACATCATCCGCGATATTAGAAGATGACGCCAGAAGAAAAGCTTTGAGAAATAAGATCTTGGCCATCGCTAAAGTTTCAAGAATGTTTTCAGTTCTAAGGGAAGAGAGCGATAAAGTTGAGTATTTGAAGACGATGAATGCCGGTGTTCTACCCCGTGGTGCTTTGGCTCGTGGGTCAGAAGGACTTGATGAAACATTAAGCACCTTTGAAAAAGCTAGGAAGGAAGATCGTATTAATGAAAAACTACCACCCTCTTTATCAGAAGTTGAACAGGAAAAGATTAAACATTACGAAGAAATATTAAAAAAAGCTGAAGAAAAATAACTGCTATAATGACTTTTATACTATTCTTATTTTTATGGAATGTAAAGTTGAAATTTTATCTTGGCGTGACTTCTTGTTGAACTGTGGAGCAGTTTAGCGAAAAGAGGCTCTTAAAGGACGATAGCAAGCCATTGCAGTTTTAATGACGACACGACCTGGAAAATAGAAACGTCTGCTTGGTTTAGTCTCACTTATTTTGAACTAAACTAGAAGCCAGATATATAAATAAGTATTTTTGTTATTATTTTGTAAATGAATTTAAGTTATCCATTAGTTATGTAAACGTTTTTCGTAAGAATGTAAATTATTGACACCACCTTCTAGTTGAGCAGAAGCGGTTCTAAATTCAAATCTAACTTCACCTTTTTGGACATTTTCTTTCAATAAAGTCAAAGATCTGGATCCAATATCTTGACAAGAATGTTGTAGACCATTGAACAAGTATGGAATGAACTTCTTGATAGAACCCTTATCAACAACAGCACCAGAGACACCTTGTGCAACCAACACACTGTCAGATTCAGAAAAGTAACGAGAAGTGGATGCATTGCCCTTATTACCGGTCTTTTGCATGGCATCAATGGAACCCATACCACGATAAGCCTTTAATCTTTTACCATCTTGGTAGAAGTATTCACCTGGTGATTCGGTTGTACCGGCTAACATACCACCCATCATGACAGTAGAAGAACCAAGAGCCAGAGCCTTGGTGATGTGACCGATGTTTTGAACACCACCATCAGCCATACATGGAACGCCGAATTTGTTAGCAAACTCACAAACATTGTAAACAGCAGTACCTTGTGGTCTACCACAAGCCATAACTTCTTGAGTGATACAAATGGAACCGGAACCCATACCAATTCTCAAACCATCAGCACCGGCAGCAATCAAATTGGCAGCTTGTTCTCTGGTGGCAACATTACCAGCAATGATTTCCAAATCTGGGAAGGTTTCTTTGATCCACTTGATCATGTTCAATTGGAAAATAGAGTTACCTTGGGAAGAGTCCAAGATAACGACATCTAAGCCAGCTTCGACTAATTGAGTCAATCTTTCCCTGTCAGCTTCAATGGTACCAATAGCAGCACCACATAGCAATTGCTTTGTGGTGGCGGATTTAGAAGCTAATGGGTAGTTTTGATTCTTCATCAAGTCTGTTCTGGAAAGCATGGAAACTAAATGACCATTGTTGTCGACAATTAGTAGCTTACCCTTTTTGATGTTCTTCAAAATTTCATTACCTTGAGATAACGTAATACCTTGAGCGCCGGTAACAGGGTCCTTGGTCATGACGTCTTGAACTAGCAAAGAGTTATCTTCAATGAATTGGAAATCACGAGAAGTGATGATACCCATCAACTTGCCGTTTCTTTTACCATCTTCCGTGACAGGGAATCCGGAAAACCCGTATTCCTCCTTCATAGCCTTGGCTTTGCCAACTGTGGTGGTTGGAGAAATCACTATAGGGTTGTTAATGAACCCGTTTTCGTAGTTCTTGACTCTTCTAACCATGTCGGCTTGGTCCTCGGGAGTACAGTTATGGTGAATGAAACCGATACCACCCAATAGAGCCATAAAGATGGCCATTTCAGACTCTGTAACGGTGTCCATAGGAGAGGAAACGAAAGGAGTGTTCAATGTGATTCTCTTGGTTAACTTGGTTTGCAAGGTAACATCAGAGGATGGGAAATCGACTAAACCTGGTAAGATCAAGAAATCGTTGTAGGTCAACCCACCTCTGATCTTGGAGTCCATCAATTCCTGGACAGACAAACCGTCTAATCTTGGTAAGCTCTTGGCGAATTCCAAGGCAGTCTTGTAATCTTTAACAGCGGCCATTGTTTTCACGTGAATTCGGAGTTATTCGTTGCACTGATTTATTATTGCTGATCTTAACCTGTAATTGACTCTTTCTTTCGCTAGAATAAGAATGAGACGGGATGGGATGAGATGGGGTGCGTTTATGAGAGTTAATTTACCTATATAAAAAAAAACTATGAAAGAAAAGAAAAAGAATCTACAAAAGAAAGCTCCCAGTATACTAGGTGAAAATGCACAAGCCCACGAACCTGAAATGAAGAACCAAGGTTCTCTCCCAGCTAAACGTCTAACCATATGTCAAAAGGGCAAACTATCCAACTATTTATACATTTTGTTTCTAATTTTTTTACAGAGTGAAAAATTTTTCAATTTTCGGAAAAAGAAACGTGTACGGCTTTGAAGGCCAATACTTATGTAATTAACCAGAGTTAAAAGCACCGTGGTAATCGAAAAGGCGATTATGACGTTGAGGGAAGCCCGCCTGATTGACGCAAGAGTAGGTAGTATACTTGCGTGAAGAGACTCGTAGTCTTTCCGGGGCTGCTCGCACGTTCTTGCGGGATGCCCAAGCCCTAGGAGGGCCCGTGGGGGGATGAGTATGTGTCCTTGTCAAAATTTAAGGGCGTGCGTTTTGGCGTTTAGGTCTGTAATTAACAAAAGTAATAGTCTTTTTTATATTGTAGATATCAGAACAAAAACTACTGAAAAGAAGGAGCAATATAGAGGATATAGGCAGTCGCAGGGTGACAGTAAGGTTGTGTATATTGTTTTTGTTTTTCACACATTCCCATCGAGAGTGTTCAAAGAGACAACGAAGGGGAGAACTTGAGATGGAACTAAATCAGGTTTTAGAAAAGAAGGAAGAGATTTCGCAATACTTGGCCAGTTTAGTCGGACTGCACGAAAAGGCGTTGTCTGACGTAAACTCTGCTTCCCAAGTTACGAATATCCGGAAAGACATCACCATCTGCCTTAATGATTTATGCAGAGTCAACGATCTCTTAGTGTCCCATGATGGTCTCTTAAAGAGAGAAATTGGTTCATTAGTCCGCGACAAGCAAGATCTACTAGACTTGAACGAAAGAGAGTGTCTTCTTTGGAAGGAACGGGAATCGTGGCATATCGAGCAAGAAGAGGATGCCGCTCAAGTGGACTATGTTATCGACAAGAACGCCATCATCTCCATTTCCTCGCATTACAGGACGTCACTAAACAAATACATCGAGTCGGTAGGGGCAGAGAATACAACTCTATCGTTTAGGACTGATCTGGATGACAGGATCGAAGAGACACAAAACACGGACTCCTCCGCAGATCAAATGCTATCTAATTACAAACTGCTGCAGTTGTCCCATAGACAGGCCAAATCGGAAATAACAAAACTGGAAACTTTATTACGAGACTTCAAAAAAGATGACAAGTTCATCGAGCAGGAGCTGAAAAGACAATCCGGACGAATACGGTCTGAAATTGGCAATATCGATTTCCATTTATCCAAGATCGAAGAGTCAAAGGTTCAACTAATGAAGAAGATAGGGTTCGAATCACCCTTAACGCAGGAAAAATCACTATCAGAGAGGTTATTCAACCTGAGATTGTCAGACACTGATGAAAATTACAGTGAAAGGGTGACTATTAACAAGAAAAATTTTGTCCATATGAAAGACCTCATAGAATTAAAGATTGATGATTTACAAGACCAATTAACCAAAAACAAAAACGAGTCTTCTGCGTTGGTAGCACAACGTGATTTGTGGCTGGATTCTCAAAGAAAAGTGGGAGATTTGGAGAACGAACTGATAACGAAACTCCGGAGTAGCGCAAACTCAAAGCTATCACCCAGCGATATGACCAGCATGATCAAATCCACGATACAATACCTCAATAACCTTCTCGATTCATCCGATGAAAAACTCACGACAACTTTAATATCCAACGAAAGAGATGTACTCTTCAAAGCTTGTGAAGAGCTGAACGCCCAAGATACTACCACCCCTCAAGGTAATGACAATGCAACGCCTTCTCGACCTATTGACATACGTAAAAATAATAAAGACGCAAAGGCAAACTCAAGTTCAAGGCAGCCTACACACCCTCCATTCTTAGTGGCAAGTAAATCGCCTCCAAAAATTGGGATATCTGAGGGTATAATCAACACTAATAAAAACGGCGCCATATCAAAGAAGGTTGACTAAGCACCACTGCAGCGTCCGAGTAGCTAATGATGATAATCTAAAAGATAAATTATATATTCATGTGATAATTTAATGCTTATTTTCTAATCAGAAGAAAAAAAATGCGTTTGCCATTAAAATAAGTAAATAATACTGTTGCTACATTTGATATCTATAGATATGTAAGTATAATTCCTATCAATCTTCTCCAATGAATGGTAAATGATTACGGTCTAGGTTTTCTTTTTTGGGAATGAAAGGGCTAGATGATGCGTTTCGCCTAGAGCTGTTGCGTACACCTGCAGGCCCACTACCAGGAACCATTAGGGTTGGAGGTTGGGGTTGAGGTTGCGGATAAGAATCTAAACTGCATGCGTTTTCTGGACCAGTAGGAAAACTCACTTGCGGATGTGCAGCCAATGGCCCAAGAGATCCATGAGATCCCATAGGAGTTGTTGGATATTGGTTCTCATTACCCATCTGCTGGGGCTGCCAACTATGTGGTGCGCTCGATCCGGTCTGGTCAGGCTCACCATAATCGGAGGCACTTAAAATGCCTGATGAACCACCAGTTGCATATGTCTTTGAATTTGCATGTCTTGAAGCAGTGGTAGAGGGCTGAGAATGTTTAGTTTGCATAGTTTGAGGATCATCATATATACTCGCACTAAAAACTTGTTCATTGGAAGTTATCCTGTTACCGTTGTTTTTCGTTTCAACTTTCATTGATGAGCTAGAAATAGAAGGCGTGTAATCGTCTTCATCATCTTCACCGTCACTCGCACTGATTGGAGGTGGCGAAGAGGGTTTTGTTTCTTTTAAACTTGATTTCTTTTCCTTTAGTACCGAAGACAAACTTCTAGTTACTTTCACTTCAGGCTCCTCGCTTCTTGGTATAATGCTAACATCATCTGAAAAACACACATGCCTGTTCTTTTTTTTTTTATCGACATCGGCAGTCGTCTTCTTACTGCCATTCACATCAAGAGAACTTTTAGAGACTACAATATTAGCTACACTTGTACCACCGAAAATAGAAGATTTTTTCTTGGTACCTGATGATGTACTGGATGATTCTCCCTCCTTTTCTTTTTTCTTTTTCTCATCAGTCTTCAGCTTTTTCTTATCTTTCTTCTTCTCCTTGTCCTTCTTCTTCTTCTTTGAAATTTTCTTTGTTTCATCACTTTCTTCAACAATCTTTCTCTTCTTTGCATCTTTATTAGATTCCACATCGACAGGACTTTTGGTCATATATTCCATGGGTAATTTGTAATCATCTTCTTGTTCCGATAGTAATGGAACATTATATTTCTTTAAAAGGCTTTGAGCTCTATTATTTCTAGGATCTAGAAAGCCGGAGCAAGCATATTCAAGACAGTTTCTACCTTTTGCGTCTTCAATTAAATGCTTCCATAACTTACTTTTTGTTAAAGACTTTTGATGCCCTAAAACCCAAATGCTTGTCTTAGCTCTGGTTAAGGCGACATTCATACGACGAAAATCCTTTAGAAAACCAACACTAGATTTAGTGTCATCAGCACGAACACACGATATTAAAATGATTTCTTTTTCTTGACCTTGAAAACCATCAATGGTATTGAAATCAATTGATTTGTTGATCATACCACCAAAATAACGTGCAAATTCTCTTCGCATTCTTTGCATCTGTTCTCTATAAGGTGAAATTATACCGATTTTTCCCGTAAAATCAATTTTATTATCAAAATTCCTGAATAGGAAATCGATTAACTCAATAGCAACACGCACTTCCTCCATATTAGTATAGGACATAGTCTTAGCGTTTTGCTCCTGTCTCCCGCTGATAATATCAAAAAATTTGTATGGAGCTAACGGCTTGCACTCATGCCAAGGCCTCTTGTTTAGAATATCCATACCGGGGCCATCTTTTAACCGTCCCTGATAGAACTCTAATGAGGGGAACTTACTAATGGAAGGATGCATACGATATTGAACATCCAACAGGTATGGAGAGCTATTTTTCTCCATTCTAACAAATAGGGATTGATTATATTTAAGGTTACTTGCGGCACCTGAAAGAACAGTTGGTGGTAATTGGTTTGGATCACCAACCATAATACAACGCTTCCCTCCATATCTTAAGGGGATGATAGCAGAAAGCTCAGTACATTGACACGCTTCATCTATAATGACTGTGTCAAAGGTAATTCCCAAGGTGGCAAGTACGTCGTGGGCCGAACCAGATAATGTAGAACATATGATATCACTAACAGCTAAAATATGGGCTTGTGCATTTCTTCTATCTAATCCTCTATTCCTATAATTGACAGAATTTTTCTCACGCATTTCGTCTCTGTCGCGACCAAGTTCATTAATGATCTTACTCAGTTCTCTTATCTTAAGTTGCAATTTGCTGATGTCCTCGGTGGACATTGGACTTTCTGGATTACCACTTTCAGAGTTTAATTTATCTCTCAGTTCCCTTCTTTTCGAGACTGCGTTATTGAATTTGCGTTCTAATTCGGGATCACTTCTGATCTCATAGTTCCTTTCACCTATCCTTTTATCCACAAGTTCTTCTAAAGTCAAATCCTTGATTGCAACGTTCACAACGTCAGACCTTCCTACACGCACCAATTGAGGTTTAAATTGATGACCCTGCTTATCATATACGCCGCCTTTCAATCTGAGACAGATTTCATCTACGGCTGCATTACTAGGTGCACAAATTAAAATTTTCTGCTTTTTTAGCAGTTGTTCAGTGCTTGATGGGTGGCTTTCTATTGGTGCCTTGATAACATTTGAAGGCGGCGCATTCTTTGTAGATAGGAAATAGCCAATAATGCCCAATATAGTCTTTGTTTTACCAGTACCTGGCGGACCTTGAATTAAAGAAAAACCTTCCTTAGATACTGAGTTAACAATAGCGCCGGCTTGTGATGTATTAAGCTTATAGCTTTTCTTGACCATTTCAATTTCGTCCGTACCAACGTTTACAGGAGGAGATGGTTTAGCATGTAAAATTTGGTCAACCAAGTTGTAATATTCCAGACCCTCCAATGTCGAATACTCTCTTTCAACAGTTGTCATTTGCATAACCTTGACACAATGTATTTCAGACCTTAGTGTAAGAAATTTACTGAAAGAGTGGTTTCTGTGAATTCTCAATGTGACATCAACGTTTCCACCTTTGGTGTTCTTCAGTGTTCTCACCTTTGCTAAACATGTATGCTGTGCTCTTTTAAAATCATCACTAGAAAGCCTTTTTCCTTGTCTAAAATCGGTCAAGAAAGCCATTACAATTAAATCGGACTCAGATATACCACAATCTTGTAAAACTTGTTTGGTTACAGAGGCATAGACATCATAGAAATCAGACACGGCTGTTCGATTTCCTACGATGATACTGAAAGGTTTATAATCCTCTCTATCACGCGAAGAACATAGACCTTGCCAAGATTCTAAAAGCAATAAAGGCCTCATAGTCTTTTGGTAATCCACCGGAGAATTAAAAGAATCCTTCACATCAAAATAACTTTCTATAGGCTCATCATCTGGGTATTCACTATTTCTGGTATAATCCCACTGTAATATAGTTTCATACAAAGGATTCATGTCAACATTTAATCTCTTTCTCATATACTCAAGTTCTTGCTTGGCCAATTCTGCCGCACTTTGCTTCTTCACCACTTTTCCATTTATATCAACAGTTTGTATTCCCTTACCTTTTGCCTTGGCAACTGCAAAAGCTCTCGAGCACTTTCTATATCGTTATCACTTTCCTCACTACTACTGTCATTCTTACTACTCAAACCTCTACTCTTAGTATGGAAAGCTGGTGCACTAGGCGGATGAATAACCCTGTTATTTAATAATTGCATTCTTGCCAATTCCATTTTTGATAAAGGCTTGACAGGTTTCGTACGCTGCAAATTGACATTAGTCGATGGTTGAAACGTGCCAAAAGACGTTATTTTGGGTTGAGCTACTCTAGGTCTTCCAGTAATTGAAGATGATAAAGCCTTTCTTTGCAAATAGTCAGCTCTTGATTCTGCAGAAGAGCCAGGAACGACTGGAGGCAAAGAAGGTGACAAGGATGGAGATGCTGATACCGAATCCGTGAGATCTATCACTTTTCCTAGCCTCGATAGCTCCTTTTCCTTCCTGTAGCTTTCAGCATCCGTAGCAACTTGTTCCGTGAGCGCCTTATTGAATATTTTCGCTTTTTGCAGAATCTCACTTGCTTGTTGTTCTGTCAATTTATTCGAGAATTTCTTTGCTTTTGAGGCGTATTTAGCCATCATCTCTACTAATGAATCCTCAACCTTTACATGTTTTTCACGCGCTAAATCCGATGTGCTTATAATTAACCTGACACAAGATTCCAAAAGTACTTCGTCACTTAGCCTTAGCCAGTATAACATATTTTTAAAGGTTTCCAGGACGTTGAGTAATAAGTTTTTGTCTTGGCCCTGCAAAATATCTGAAAATTCTCTAAAAGAGTCCACTAAGGAGCGACTCAAGTCTAATGTATCCTTTGTAAAATTTTCCAGTTCAGAATAGTCATATTTAGAAGCCCATTTTAGAGTGAACTTATAAATTGTATCCAAAAATAACCAGCATAATTCCCAAAACCTCAAAAATTCTTCTTCAGTGTTTTCATTTTTCAATGTTTGATAATTAGCAAATACACCAGAAACTGGGTCAACGAAAGCACTCACCACGTCCATCAGGACAAGAACAGCACGTGGACAAGGCTCATAAAATTCACAATTGATTAACCTTTGTAACATTACGTTTATATTCCCCAAATTAACAGTTAAATTATTGTTCAGAATTGCTAGAATACCTTCTAATCTACCTTCAACATCAAAAGTATTGTATAATATATTTGTAGCTGCTTGGTACAGGTGTCTATCAGAGGAAAATATACAGGACCAGAACCCCTGTGAAGCATCTTTATCTGAAAGGATCTTCGACAATTGATCAGGCAAAATATCTGCAAATTTTTCGATTAATTTTGTTGATAGAAGGAGAAACTTTTGATTCAACGCGTTGTGCGCTTTCGCTACTGGGGTATTCGTTGGTACTATTAGAAGACCGTTGATATTCTTCAAGGATATTAACAATTGCTTTGCCAATAATGGACCGTCATGAAAGGATCTGAGGTCGATTTTATTTGTAACGTTTTCTAAAACGTTAGTGGAAATCGGAATTTCACTAATCGGTTTTCCTGAATAAAGCTTGAACGTTCGATGGCATAATAACAGTATATCAAAATCAATACATTCAGCCAACACCATCATTGTGGAGGTGGCCACTGATGCAGACGCGGGCCCCAACCCAGGATAAAACTCATTAGGATTTGAAGCAGATCTGATTATTATATCTTGGATCAAAGGATTGTTAAGTAGAGCTCTAGAATCTGTTTTAGTCAATAGCACTGTCTCAAATTCATCGTTTTTATAAAGCATTGCTCTTTCATTCTCTTTAATAGTGAGTACCGCCCTCAGCAAGGCAGTCGATGAATTCATTAAACATGCCTTGGGAATGGGCTTTAAAGATGGATAATTTGCTATTACTCGTAAAAATGCCATCGAGACTTTTCTAACCATTTGGATCCTTTTGGATGGAGTTAATGCATGATAAAATGGCAGGGTCCAAGAAAGCAAATCAGTCACTGAGCCGGTAAGTTGAAAGTAAATTTCCGTTTGATGTTCGACTATTGAATTATCTTGAATCCTGATTAATTTGACTGGGAATGAATCTCTGTTAAAAATTATATCCAAAATGCTGTGGAAAGTGAAAGGCTCAATTTTGGACCAAAATTCGGACCCAAATTTATTCAAGAACATTGTTAGCGCTCTCAATAGAAAGTCCAAAGGCTTGTCGTGATAAGATTTGCTCAAATGATTGTACCACATCTTATAAATTGGCTCTAATGGGAACTTGAATGATTTTTTCAACGATTCCGCATTCTTTGGGACTTGGAAATACTCTACAAAGACGTCCTTGTCAAATAAATTAAAGACTGGTAATAGTCTTGACCAAAATTGGGAAACAACGACCTCTGTCCAGTTTGCTGGATTTTGTAAGAATAAGATATGAATATAAACTTCCTCAATAATGTCCGGCGTCAAACTAGAAACGTTTATATGGAATTTTCTTGAGTACAAATCCATTAGAAAGGCTTGTGACCACTCGTTTTCCTCTTTTGAGCCTTCACACCAACAAAATATAACACCTGATATAAATGTTTTTATACTTGAAGGGTTTGTAACGTCCAGCAAACGGTGCTTTGTATTGTAGAAAAATTTAAAAATTGCCTCAAAGGTGGCTTTAAGGTCCTTATTAAGCCTCAACATATGTGGGTTGCAAAGGCATTCATACATTGCAATTTCGATTTCCTTGGTAATATTGATACCTGTATTATCGTTGACCGAAATATTCCTTAGAATAGGAAACACTGCCTCTACTCTCCATTGACAAACTATATCATTAAATTTGGCAACGTGCTCATGCGGAACATGTCTTTGAATGGCAAAATGTTGAAGCATTTTACACTTACCTCTTGCAAAATTCAATATACATTTATCGCAGACGGAGAGAATTGGATCAAAATGATTTTTCAGCCATGTGGCGGTAGCTTCTTCATTGAATGAGAAAATAGTTAGGCAGAAAATGGATATTGGTTCAAGAACGGGATCACAAAATAAATGGGTACCTTTGGGAACTTCTGCTAAAACTTGCAACAGTTCCCCTAATAATTTTGCCTCTTGAATATTTGGATTTGTACCTTGGTAAACCTGTTCAATCTGAGGAATATAAGACTGTGCCTTAGTGTAGACACTAGTTAGCTGTGTATTGGTGTTAGACGCAACCTCCTTGTTAGCATTATCAGGATTTATGGAACTCATTTAAAATTAACAGATGCGCTTTTTATATATATAGAGATAGATGACATACAGAGATGAAAGAGAAAAATAATGACAAAGTAGAAATTTAGTAGGGATGAAAAAATAAGATAAAATGGCGTAAAGCTTCTTTCCTATCAAAAATTAATGATTGGTTATTCGTTTCGATAGAGCTTCGTCTAAATCTTTCCAGTAACTTGGTATGCAGGAAAGATGACCTACGCTTCAGAAGAAAGCAATATTGGAAACTTTATAATAACGGGGATGCAGTTAAAAAAGCGTAACTCTTCAAACGACGACTCAATCAACGACCCTTCCGCTGAAATTTCTGATCTCATCAACTTCAAACTTCTAGTTATTTTTCCAAGATACTAAATATGCGAAGCAAAAAAAATACAAATAAAAAAATTTGATTCAGGGTTACCTAATATGATTAACGCGTTTTATAAAGGCTATGGCTTGCTACTTTATATTGCAAGAACATACTATGCACTAGACAATGGCACTTCCTCAATGTATCTACAGCATTAAGTCGCCAAAAGAGACACTTTATTTTGTTTATTTATTTTGTTGTTGAGCAGGCTCGCTTGCTTTGATAGTTTGTCAACATCATCATCTTGCGTATATTTTATAAACAAAACTACAATTAATCAACATACATAAAAACAGTTTAACCTTGCTTTATCATTAAAAAGACATCGGATTGCTTTCATTTGGACAATTCGCTAATCCTTTGTTCCAATTTTAACAAACGTTCATCTTTGTCAAGATTGGCTTTCATTAGTTTATCAATTACATCTTCCAATTGCAGAACCAATGTGGACAACTTTTCAACAGATTGCTTTAAACCTAACGACTTATTAGAAGCCTTGGCTGCTGAGGATGCTTCTTTGGTACTGGCCGAGGTAGTAGCAACGGTCGCGGTAGTCGAAGATGAGGGGGCCGGAGACTTTTCTTTCTCTGTGGTCTTTTCTTCTTGCTTTCTATCTGTGGCAATAGATACCGGTGCTGGTTCTGCGACCTTTGGAGATTCCGCCTTAACTGGCTTCTCCTTCTTAGTTTCAGTTGGGATAACAACAGTTTCGCTCTTGACAGGAGCTGGCTCGTCATCTGCTTCTTCCCACCCAGAAGTATCTCTGGATGGATCTTCTGCGCGATTGACGTTATCAATATCCGAGGACTTTTTTAGCAGCTTGTTAATTGACACATCCTCTTTCAACACATGGTTGATCGTAGGAGAAGCCGAGGAAGTAGAATTTGGTGGTGTAGGAGATTTTGAAGCTTCTTGTTTCTCTTCTTTTTGATTTCCTCATGAGGCTTCTCTTCTTTTTTAACGGGCTTTTCTTCTTTCTCTTTGGGAACTTCTGCTTGGGCAGAGGCCTCTTCAGGCTTTTTAGCTTCGTGGAAGCTTGGAGCAGAACCTTCATAGATGGATTTCATGCTGACAAGTATTGGACCCTCGACGGATTTGCCGGAAAACCACTCATCGGCAGTTAAAGCCGGCTTATCCGATGGTGCATCTGGATAGATATCCTCTTGGAACTCTTCTGCTCTTCTTGGAACGAAGAATGAAACTGGTTCGATACGCTGGTCGACAACTGTTTTAAAACCCTTCAAGACCTCGTTTTCTTTGACATTTACCATTCTCTTAGGAGCCACTGCAAACCCTCTCTGTGCTTCTGTGGACTGGAATTCAGACAATTCAAACAATTCATCGTTTTGGAATTCGAAATATCGAATATTACCATCACCTTTACCTACCAGGTAAAGTATCTTATTACCATCATCGTAAAAGGGCATTAAGATACCTGATGATTGGTCAACGGTATAAAAACCGCCCAGATCTCCCTTTTCGAGATTGAAGGCATCCCAGATACCTATTTGACGATCACTCAGTTTAGAAAAACCAGTGGTAGCCAGTCTGTCAGAGTTTCCCAGCCAGACGACTCTCTGGTTTTTTGCACCGGAATGTGCAGGCCCTTCACTGACAATTTTTTCATCTCTGATATTCCAGACTCTCAATTTCTTATCTCGGGCCACTGTGGCTAGGTGATTACCATCGTACGAAAATGACATGGATGTGACCATATCAGGGTGTTTCAAAGTAATCACGTCCTTCCCAGTTTCCACGTCCCATAGCTTGACAGTGTAGTCACCTGAAGAAGATGCCAATACGTTCTTGGCGACAGGATGATAAAGAACATGTCCAACTTTTCTTGCATGGCCAGTTAGAAACTTCACAGGCTTAATATCAATTGGATCCCCATTTTCGTCTACATGGTCATGGAACTTATAGTTTTCTGGAACATCCCAGATACCAATCTTAGAATCATCAGAACTGGAAGCAATTCTACGATCATTAAATGGATCAAAATCCGTATCCAGGACTTGCGCAGTGTGGCCCCTAAACAAAGGCACTTGATCTGGGGCTTTTCCCACTTCCCCAATCGGAATGACAGCGAATGCACCGCCTCCGGAAGCGTTCCAGTTCACAGCAATAAATTTACCATTGGTTTTCAGCAAGTTAGAGTCCCATGCATTATTCGTGACCTTGAGTTTTTCGTATTGCAGTTCCTTTTTGACTGCCTGGCCAAAGACGTGTCTGTACTTGGAAGCGCGTACAAATTTACCACTCATCTCGTGTTTTTTCCTGAGGTATAACCTTTTGCTTGTTTTTCACTCTTTCAATATAAGTGTGTACATACTTAGTTCCTTCGAGATTTACCAAGTTGAAAATAGCTTCACTTGTTTCAGCTTCTGGCCAAAAGTGAAATATCACGCGTAACGGCATCCGATGAATAGTATGACAAAATGGTATAAATGCATTTAAAAGATATATGAGGAATTATTTACTTGCACTAACGCTTGTAATTATATGTAAAGATATAACGTTCTGCTTTGGAACGGCAAAGAGTGGTCTTTAGGATTTTTGCATTGGGAAAAAAAAAATCAAGGTAGATGAAACATACACTATGGCATGCTAACCGAGAGCTTGATGGTTACTGCTGAATAGCATGACCTTCCCCTTTTTCTTCTTGGGCTTTCTGCCACTACTAGTGGGAGGAGAATCTGCTGAATCTGTGGCATCTGAAACGTCTTCTTGCCTCATCCGCTGCAGTAACATGTCTTGAAATTCCTTGTTTTCCTTTGATGCTCTTTCATCTTCTGTCACTGCAATCGACGTCCCCCAGATTGTTCTTTCCGTATGGGAAGGCTTCTTCTTTGAAGGGACAGAAGAAACTTTTTCCTGTGATCCCAGCACGGAATATCCCAACGAATTTAAGGGAACAGGTGAACTCATAATAGAATCGTAATTGGTCGCCATCTGTACAGAATCTTCAAACTTAAGCGGGTTGCCATTCTCCTTTCTGTAAAAGTCAGCATGTTCTTGCTCGAGCTTTTTTTCATACAGTTTCTTTTCCTTGTCTTCTTTTTGCTTTTTCATCGTAAACTTTCTTCGACGCTGTTTTAATTCATGAGCAAACTGTTCATAAATTTCTTTGGGGAGAAACTGTATTTTACGCCAGTCCAAATCTACAAGAGCAATCTCAGTACCTATTGGAAGGTGGCCAATGTACTTGTAGCGGCGAATCAACTGTTCGCTCACCACCGTGTCGTAATGTATGTTTTCTATAGTTGTTTCGATATTTTCTGGGAATTTGGAGTACTGGTGAAAAATAGTCAGCAGAATTTTTACATCCAGTGGAGATAAGTAGTATTTTGTAGATGATGCCACCAAAGTCTGGTAAAAGAAATAAGCAGATGTATCATCGTATTTGGTCAAAATATCATCATCGAAATGTAAGTTGGCCAAGCCGTCGTTGATATCGTTAGAAGCTGGGTTTAACTCGGTGGTTGCTGCTAGTAAAGTCGAGATCTGATCATTGATATTTTCAACAGACAGCTTAACGAATTTTCCACTATCATTATAAATGGCTTTGTCGATCTCGTACTGGTCTTGAATAGCATCAATATCCTTTTGATAAAGCTCCAAAGAATATGATACATCACATTTCATGATGTGCGCATAATGCTTAATCGATCCTAAGCTTGCAGGAGGGAAATCGCCACATTTTAGTGGATCCAGGTGTAGTGCCACTGGTAAAGGTAACAGCGAACCGTGCGGCTTGCACATCAACTCTAAGTTTACGGTGGCACCGGGTTCTGGTCTATTGTGCAGCCTGGCGACATCAAATTCATCCTCATACAAAACTGGTTTAACTCTCTTAGGGCCAATAATACTTCCACAAAGAGGGCATTCTTTATATTTCTTTTTCTTGGTGTATCCAGTTTCTTTATTTTTGATGGTTTCTTCAATGGAGAAAAAGTTCAAAAGACAGCTTAGACAAAAAATGTGACCACAGGTAACCATTCTTGGAGCTACTGGTTCTTCGCTAAGGCAAATAGAACAATTCTGACCCTTTGGTACTATGACTCTAAGAATCTTTTCTTGGTCCACAGGAATGTTGGGATCGTTGCTTTGTTCTGGGTAGTCGAAACGATCATCTACTAAAAGACGGTAGTTTACGTTAACAAACGAGTCACCATGCAGGTGCACGTGCTCTTCGCGCCTTCTAATCGGTTTCTTATTAGTAGAAGAACTGTTCCTTTCTCTTTCGACCTCAGGCAGTTGGAAATTTAACAAATGGTTAATCGAAACTTGCGTTCTCCTGCCTCTTAGTTTGAAGTTACCGCCAAGAATTTCCTCCTGTATAGATAAATCTATATCTTGATCATTAATATCAGTAGAAGTCTCCTTATAAGGCGTTTTTAGTTTGTGCTGCTTATTGTTCTGCTTACGACCTTGTCCATGGTAATTATGTGCGTTATCTCTTCCATTGGGGATCTTGTTCCCTGACTTCTTTCTATTTGCAACATTTCTCTTAGTGCTTGGAACTCCTGGTTTATTATTGTTATTTAGAGTGTTTAAAGCGTCCATTTCGGAGCTAACACTGCCACCGCCTGCCTTCTTCTGCATATCCAGTTCGACCATCGGAGGTTGTGAAGATTACTAGCAAAAGTCCACGACTATATCCCTCTATACCAGTGCACTGCAGTCCACATCAAAGGGTGGTCTAAGATATTGATCCTCCTTCCACACGTGGCTTCTCAAAAGTCCTTCTTTATTAAGGTTTGCTTCATCACCTTTTTTTTAGAACGGTCATGAACGAGCACTTTTCACAGCATAATTAATAATTTAAAAATATAAGCAAGACACTTTAGGGCGTGCACAACAGTGCCGATACAAAGGAATTCAAGCACGCACTAAGCCTGCCTGCTCCGATTGATCTATAAATGTTATATTTACTGTACATATTCTTCTACTCGTCCGGAAGACAACCATCCATGCGAGAGATGCTTCTTATTATATATTGTAGCGAGTAAGGTATGCACATCAAGAGGTGGGCAAAACTACAATAAAAGGGCTCATTAAGCTGCCCCCTCTGGCCCAGTTCGCTGCAACGAACTATTTTGGCGGCCAGACTGTTCACGTCTACCACAGGAGCAAAGAATTGATGCGGTGGGTCGAATCCTCCAAACATCGCCGTATTCAATTGGCCTGGTGTCACTAATAGTGTCCTGATATTCGTTACGCCTTCATTTTGTAATTCAAAGCTGTATGACTGATGGAAGGCTATCAAGGCCGCTTTACTCGCTGCATAGCCAGCTACTTTGGCCGGCGTTAGTATCCCCAGAGTACTTGCAATGTTGACGATATAACACTGTCTAGTAGAGTGTTTGCTTGGTGCCAGTTCTTGAACAAAACGGACGGGCGCCAATGCGTTGATTGTGAACAATTTGACAAGATCGTCTCGTTCCATGCGATCGAAATCTGCGAATTTTGCTCGTACTCCAGCGTTATTCACAATCAATCGGATTTCATCTTTATACTTTCTTTTCAATATATGAAGTAAAGATGTGACTTCACGCTCATCGCTTAGATCGCAAATTAGGTCCTTTACACGGGAATTATGTAACAGTGATGGGCATATGTCGACATTCAAGATGGTCAGGTCGCTATAATCTCGAAGGAGCTGGTGTACTATAGCTTGTCCAAGTCCTTTACTTCCTCCGGTGACAAGAACCATGCCATTTTTAGATTCATGAAGGCCCTTCCAATTGTTGTGCCCCGATCGTTTTATATAGGAATTAGTGACGAGGAAAAGGTTTACCAGTACTGTGTAAAGTACTAAATACAGGTTTATTGACTCATTTAGAGAACTAAGCGTAACTCATGATGTTAGTACGCCATTTGCCGTTTTTAATTTGTCATCCGAATACATACTGCCTGAATAAAAAAGATACTAGAAGTGGGCAACGCAATAGCGGAAGGACTACCCAATGGCACAAGCCGTCTATATCCATTCCAAAAACTTCTCCTCACCCTTGCCGGGACATTTTTATGTGCTAATACATCCATCTAGCAGGTGTTCATAAAAGCATTACGTGGTATTTCGGTAAGAGAGATCGCTAAGGGTAACTTCTTAAGAGTTTCCATCTTAGTGAAGACAATAATAGTAGTGAGTATCATTGCCGTAAGCAGAATTATCATGTTAGGTTCTTACATATATTGTTACAACGGTAGTTGCCATTCGGAATGTCTATATTATGTTATATTATTTGCGATCTAGAACGGTTACAGGGTTACACGCAACCAACAGCTGCCTGTTAAGTATGTTTGGATGACTCAATACAAGGATTGTCTTTTCCTTTGTTTCTGAACTAGCTAGCTTTATCTTTTTGCCTTTGATTATTTGGATAGGAGCTAATTCGCCCAGGTTTTGGTGGATATTTTTCAGGTCGTATATTTGTATTAGATTGTCACCAACGAGAATCAAATGGTTCTCGTGAAAACTTGCACCGGTGCAACAAAAATCCAACAGTAGGATGTCCTTTCTCCAATCTGACATTTCACCGTAGCAGTTTATCTTCACTACAGCTTCGTCATATACCAAGAGGAAAAATTTGGATTGCGAGATTTGGAAAAAACTCACGGGTATAGCTTTACAAGTGGCAATATCCTTTTTGGCTTCTTCTGTAAGTGATTCTTTAGATGTGCGTTTCTTTGACTCCATCACGTTTTTGAACGGTAGATTATTCAGGTGGGGATGCCTCAAGTGTGCCATCATTTCTTTGTCATTCAAAAAAGATGGCAAAACTATCCCGTTATCTTCGAACGAATCTTGATAAAGTATGACTGTTTTCTTTGTACAAACTGCGAAACTTTTCCTCAATATTGTAATATCTTCGATTTCATTGTTTAGGATATTGTTGCTTGAACTAGGAAGCTTGTACTCCTTGTAGAATTTAAAATATTTCACTTTGTTTGTTAATTGATCAAATTCGGGTGTTAGTATAACTATTTTCCCCTTTCTCTCAAAGAACAAATGCTTGGAATTACCGAAATCATCAGCAAGTTTGAAAAATCGTACCTTATCTTTGATTACTATTCCCACAATACAACTTTTGTCCGCAGAATCTCCTTTAATATAGGTGCTCAATAAACTCGAGATACTAAAGTAGCATAGTTTCTTGCTATCTAAAACGAATAAAAGCCCCAATTTGATACTAGCTTCCATTCTTTTGACGTCATTTGTCTCCAATATTTTCACAAATCCATGATTGTAGTCGTCTCTACATTTTATAAAGACACCGTCGATAGTAGCCACGAGTAGGTAGACTTTGCCTTCAAATTTGACGTCTTCGCAACACATTATCCTTGTAGTCTTACTCCATGAAAATGGGTCCTGGTCTACCTTTTGAGCATACCTTTTCAGTGCTACATCGATTTCAGATCCTTCTGGAGCTACAGGCAAATTCACTGGCGCGTCCTTGTCAAAATATCCGAATTCAGAACTTAACACAGTAAACTCAAACGCATTCAACTCATGCTTTTCAGCGTTTTTCTTGAAGGACTCCATGATAGCGCCAACCCATTGGCCAAGCTCTTCTGCGGTAGTTGTATAGAATTTAAAAGATTCGCCTGTGGCGGTATTCCTGATCTTGAATGAGAATTCATCAATATTTGGGTTCGCATTAGAAATCTCAGTGCTACTCGTTTTTTTGTCTCCATATACTGTTGATACATGATTACCAGAGCTTCTAAGTAAAGGCCTCATAGAACTAATGGGTGTCGAAAAAGTATGTATTGGTGATTTGTGTTCTTTTTGAGAGTAACTCCTCGCGGGCACAGTATTTGCTTCCGCAATTCTTCTTTTCTCGAGACTTAGGTAATCTATGGGGATTGGTCTTTCGATAAGTTTGTATCTTTGAGATTCGCCTTTATTTATTTCTTCCGTGATTAATAAGCAATTGTCCAGTAATGCAATATATACGGGAGTTGGATCCAGCCATAGTTCCCTCTTTTTGTAGACTGTTCCGGACAGTATCAATTTTCTTTCAGGATAAGTTAGTCCAAGGGCTAACTTGTCTTGGATAGCATCACCTTCATTCGTATTGGAACTACCACCGACATTTACATAACTTGCTGCATTACTACTATTAGTACTCAATACTAACTGTTTTGAAAACCTCACCAATTTTCTGTGGTCAATCGCCAATCCGTGAACTTTATTTACTTCAAAGCTCAGATTATCTACATCTTTAATGACTATTTTGAGATATTCATAATCCTCCATAGAAGGATCTGTATTTTTCAGTATCGAACGCAAAGTTACGGGCATATTCTGTAAAGATTTGAAAAATCCACCAAAAAAAATTACGTCGTGATACATCTTAGATCTTGTAATTTCAATAGAATTGTCGATATCCTTGAGCCACGCAACAAATTTTGTCTTATTTTTTTTCTCCCACGTTATAATTTCGTGAACGGTTGCCATAGCCTTTGCATAATCCAAATATATATCCTTGGCTTCAGCGCACCATTTTGAATAAATTTTCCCAATACCATCAATGAACTTGCCTCTTGTTTTCAACTTCCAGAAAATTGGTGTCAAAAGAAACTCAGTATGTAACTGTATCAGAGGCTCAAAGATGTCAAAAGCTAAAGATTTGAATTCAGGCTCATCCGGAAGTAAAGCCGTGTCGAACCGCTTCCCATAGATTTCCACCGCTGCGGTAGCCATATTTAAGGATCTCTCTTCTAAAATTATCAAGTCAAAGATGAAACTCTGCCGCTGAACTTCACGTGGATTGATTTCCGCCAAATCTTCAGGTGCCAAATGCCAGTATTCCGTCCACAGTCCCACGGATTTATTTATAATCTCAGAAATTTTTATTTCCTTTCTAAAATCCGAGCTTTGTCCATATGTGCAGACATTGGAATAACAAATTGAAGAATTCGTGGGCCCATAGGTATTATCGATGAACGAATAGCACGGTAGTAACTCCGTGAAGATACCAGTGACATCCAGGCCAGCTACCACGACGGCAACCTCTTCATCGTTGATTATATCAAATCTTACCGCTTCCTGTGCAATGAGAGAAGCCATGATATTATCAACATTGGAATCTATTGTATCTTGATCAAAATTCTTGGGCATCTGGAACTCTAAAAGTAACTGAACTATTTGGAAGAGGTCGATTTTCGTGAACACACATTCGTTAAACCATTCAAAATAAATTTTTAGAATCCACTCGTAAATACCGGACAATTTGTAAACATTGTCACATTGGTAAAGTTTATGTTCGTCAATCGATTGAATTGAAAATGGTTGTGTTGGGGCAGTAATACTTGGTGCTAGCTCCAATGGTTTTGCACCCAGTAAGGAGTTGAAACTACTTTGCCTTGCATTCGAATTATTGAAAGTATAATCTGAATCCGAGTAAACACTTTCTAAACTCTCTGATACTCTGCTATGTCCACTTATGTTTCTGGAGGTTGACAAAGGTGGTGGTGGTTTAGTAAAAAAATCTGAGTCTTCATCGTTAAAGGGAGATAGCAAAAGGGTGGTAGACGAAGGAATGGGGGGCAAAGCTTTCTCTCCTTCATGATGCCGGGAATTAAATTCATCAGAAAACCGATTCTGGAATTTTGTACTATCTGCTGGAGATTTCAAAGAAAGCGAGCCAAAGTCATTGACAAATGGTGATTTTAAGGTTGTGGAATGGTTAGGCGTGTCGTCTACGTAATCTTGTATTTCTGGATCCCCTACAAAGGGTAGTTTACTGGGTAGTCTTTCTCTGGACCAAGATCCGGGAGAAGCCATGGGCGAGTCTAAAAGTATTGTTTCATTGGTATGTAAAAGCGGTGGTGGTCGCCTTTCTTTGATATGCTTAGTTGATTTGGGTGTGGATTCTGTAGAACTTGTAGCATTCGCTCTTATATGATGTTTAGACGCAAAAGAAAAAGTCTGAGGGATTGGGCTTTGAAATTGCTGATTGTCGCTGATTGGTGTCCAACCAATTGAGACGTTATCTGTTCCGTTATCAGAATCATCTAAAAAGGAGTTTCTTGTATTCAAAGGTGGCAGTTTTGGTAATTCAATGCTATTAGGCCGATCTCCATGGCGGCTGACTCGTTTCTGCGGCGTTCTCTCAATAGGAGACCCTTTGCTGTATCGATACATGTTTTTCTTGTTGTGGTCTATATGCTTTTTGTTTTATTTGTTGCTATTGAAGGTAAGCTATTGTTCAATTGCACATCACAGTGGCCGATGCGGAGTATATAGGGACACTGAAGCCTTCGGCAATAATCTGACAGTAATACTGATGCAACTAATAGAACTCACACGATATACTACGTGTTGACTGAACTTTTGAGGCATTGTTTTATCTAAACGATGTGCTAACGTTTTCTCTGAATAATCGCTGTTGCGGCCTAAGCGACGAGCCAACATAGACAATAAAAAAGTACAATGGACCAGAAGTATATAAGATATCTGTAGATAGCTGCAAATAAGCATAACGTAGGAGCCTGGACACCCGGATGTTGCTGCTACTATTATATAGAGTGTGGGTCTGTGATCGACACTGCAGTCCATCCATTTTTCATTGAGATAAACACTGCAGCGGTATCCATCAGATGAGGCTAATATATGGAAACAAGCGAACAGAGCTGGCATCTTCAAGATGTATGCATGAATTCGGGAAGCCTTGCACGGTTCTTAAATCTGGTTTTAATGATGAACTCTTCCATGTGGTTTTCAAAGGCTAGCGTTGGAATGAAACCCGCAGCTTTCCTCTTTAAAAAAGTCTGCCCAGGTCTCAGCTCTCATGTATGTTTAACGCTAACAGAACTAGTCTTAGGACATCGAGAAACGATTTTTGATTTTAAGTTCAGAGGTGTTAAACTGTGCATCGGTGCTTTTTCTTATATGAAGTTACAACATCACTTTCAGCATATGACCCATAGCTAGATTAAACTGGTAGCATTTAATCTAAACTATTTGTCACGGCGAAATTGAGCTAATGGTAATGTTAGTGCCGACCGGATGTGACCTATCACTACGCGTTCACTATATCACCACCAGTGGTTCGGTAGGCCTTTTGAAGGTTCATCAAACTGTGCCGCCGACATGTGTGTCTTATATGTAGAATTTAACCAAACTGGCCACATTTTCATTGAAAGAATAACGGCACTTTTCCTTCGAGTTATCATGGGTAAGGCCATTGATCTCTGAGTTCCATGCTATTTTATATAGTGCCATTTGGGTTAAGTGACCTATGTCATAAATTTGCTTCATATGGTTTCCAAGCCCCGGCCTCAATATCAACGCTGTTTCTTCTCCACAACCGTTCTTTGTTTCCAATTCATCAATAATTAGCACCATGGACACGTGTGTTGGCTGTAATGTTAGAGTATACCATAGACAAGCTTATCCTCTAATAGTACTCTGCTTTGATAAAAACTCAATATTGATAAGAAAACACCGAACAACAATTTAAAGAATTGATTGCCGGCACACATGACGAAAAAGTATATATTTTCAATGTCGCTTATTGGTTTGGTCTATAGAACCACAACGAGACTGCATACATAATTCAGAGGTGAATTTAAAAAGCTCAGATATAATTCGTCCTTGTATGATAGTTCATAGTAAAACTAATAGATCTTTAACCTTATCTTCACCAACCACCAGATTTGGTTACGTGTATCAGTATGAACAGATGCATATTTTAAACTACTTGCTCTAGCAGCAAAAACTATATCTTCTAGGCTTGCGAGAAAGAACATCAAAATGTGAAATTGTTATGGTACTTTATCTCGGTCCAAAAATCCGTAAAAAGAAGACTCCATGGCCAAGTTGGTTAAGGCGTGCGACTGTTAATCGCAAGATCGTGAGTTCAACCCTCACTGGGGTCGATTTTTTTGCATTATTATAACTAAATAATATAACCAATATACAATGCTGGTTGCGATTAGTGTCGAGTACAGTGAAGGTATATATCTGTTATATGTATGTACGTAACGAATTTACGCTATCAATTGTTTCCTTTGTTGAAAGTGTATAAGTGCTTTTTTACCTCTCACGAATTCCTGCAAAGGCATTGTATTTCTCTAAATACTAAGCTCCCATAAATAAGTTGGCACAAACGTTCCGTTGGTGTCTTCTAACCAAAGAATGTCATGCTTTATTGCCACAACTACTGTTCTCTTTCCGTTTTGAATTTCAAACAAAGGGACCACAGAATCTTGATCCCGGCCATATGGCAATTGACCATACCTGTTCGGTAGTTTACTAATCAGATAACCTTTTTCCAAGCAGTAGTCTTCCACTACTTCCTTAAACGAACTAGAGACTCTTGTAAGCGGGATGTTCTGTATAGTATCAGTGAGTTTGTTTTCATTTTCATTATGATTACCAATTACTTGCATTTCCTTCACGTTTCGTAAACTTTTCCTCAGATCGAAATCTTCATCCAGTGTAGACCTATTAACATGAAATTTGTCGGACATGACTAAAATTTCATAACTCTTTCTAATCTCTAATAGCTCTACTTCTGTCGGTAAACGGTCTTTAAACATCACATTGATTAGCCAATTAAGCCACCATTTAGACTTGTGTAAGTCCGCTACCGCACAATAGATATGCCATTGATAAAGAACTTTGTTTATGCTATTGAAGGTTCCTCGTATCAGCAGTTCATACTGTTTAGGATGAAAATAATGTGCATAGTTCCTCATTTTTTTACGAAATAAAAGAATCCTGATTCTTTTTCTATCGCTTCTTCTCCACCATTATCATCTTCTTCTTTCCAGTCTTCTAGTTCAAATATAGGATCATTATGTCTTTCCCATAATTCATCTAGAAATTTAGGAAGAAGCTCCTTATTTAAGATCTGATAATATTTCATTTCACCTAGAAGTTCCCTAATAAATATTACATCTGCACTGGATATACAAAATGATTCCCTATGGTACCAGTTTTGGCAATAATCGAAAAACTTGGCTTCTATCTTCTCCACGATTACTTCTCTGATCCTGTCATCCATCAGAACGATAAAGTCTAAAACCCAGACTCTTGGTGAAACAAGCTCTTCTTCATCTTGAAGTTCCCAATTGTCCAGCGAAAATAACAGTTTTGGATAAATGTACTCCTCCATAATGTGTTTCTTACATTCAATAAAGTTCAACACCTGCTCAAAATCTAGTAACAAGGTAATTGTATCATCGATTTTTGATTTGGTCAGATCAAATTCTTTCCAAAACTTCTCAAGTTTGGGATATATTATTTTAAATATAGCAGTTTGCGTTCTGTTTAAAAAATTCGATGCCGTATCCATCCTATATGTTAGCAATTCTATAATCAAAGTTAGTTCATCAAGTGTACTATTTGGTTTTTCTAGAGGATCCCAGTCCAAGTCTATTAGTAGTTCTTTGCTCAGTAAATCGGAAGCTAATCTGTCTATAAGATCATCATCGGACATTTTTAAGATTGCACTAAATTTGTCAAGGAGTGTATTATGTCTACTCTCATCCTTCAAAGTAGTTTCCAAATCAAATAGGAGCGCCTTTTGCTCATCGTATTCTTTAAGTTGTAGTTCTAAGGGAGAGGTACGATCATGAATAGTTTCTAAACTTTTTTGTATATTCAGTAGTTCTTGTAATGACTTCACAAAAACGTCCTTTTTCGATTTCGGTACTTCATTCAATGGATTTAAGTCCTTTGTTATCTTCTCAGGTAATTGCACCCCAGCTATTCTCAACTCTCTCAGTGTTCGCACTATAGTTATATCGACAGAATCATGAAACGGTGGTTCACCTAAAATCTCGGTCGAAGTCTTGTTGAATTTTACTTGCTTTACGCCTTCTGCTAACTCATCTCCAGAACTTAATTGCTCTTCATCGTCACTGCGATAGTTACTGGCGATAGTTTCAGAAAACATCCCTAAACCAGCATTATGCACAGGTCGGCTTTGAGTCTCGATCGGTGTTGCTATACCAGAACCATCCTTACCAAGCCCTTTTCCGGAAACATATCCCATTTTCGATAGTAACTTCGCACCAATACCATATCTCTTTGATAATTTTGAGTCCATCGATTTGTGCTTATTACTTGTATTGAAGGTACCATTTTCAAATGCCATGGTGTTGCTTGATTCATCATTTTCCTCCTCTTCATCGCTGTAATTATAAGGATCAATTCTTCTTCTTTTGAAGAAGGAATCCTTACCACCATCGAACCCCGATTCTGCCATTTTGTCCTATACTAGATTACAAGTTCTCTTTTCCTTCCCAATTGATGTACTTCCGATAGAATCTTTGTTATTGTTTCGATACCATAAATAATAAAGATGCGCTCTAGCATTCTCAGTACTGAAAAATCGTAAAGATATCCCTTAAGTAATGATTAGTTGAAAGCAACAAAAATATAATAAGAGATTCAAGTGAAAGGAACGTGTTCGAGATATTTCGTACACATGAGTGAAGCAGATGTTAAAAAATTTGTTAATAATGCTAGAAAGACCCTGACCGATGCTCAACTCCTATGTTCAAATGCTAATCAAAGGATTGTAGATATCAAAAAAAAGGTATCATCCTGGCAGTTAAGTATTTCTAAGCTCAATTTCTTAATTGTTGGTCTGAGAGAGCAAGGTAAGTTTCTTTATGTAAATATACTGAAAGAAGGTATTGGGAAGAAGTTGATTCAGAAACAATGGAATCAAGTTGTCTTAGTGGCCTTGGTTGATGAGATGAGGCACTGGCAGAACAAAATCAACACAAAAGTAGCGAGATTGGACGGTATAGTCAATGAGCTAAGTAAATCGGTAAAGGATGATACAAATCCTCCCAAGTTAGGGGATTATATCTCAAGGGAGAACATCAACTTACTGAATGAAAAATTAAAGGAAGTACCGGTAATTGAACGTCAGATAGAAAATATTAAGTTTCAATATGAGAACATGGTTAGAAAAGTTCACAAGGAATTAATCGAAGCGAAATTAGCAGACACAACACGGAGATTCCAAAGTGAGTTTGGTATAGGTAAGTCAGTGGAAACTGATGTGGCGGAGCAATTTAGTAAGGAACTAACAGATCTTGAAAGAGATTTGGTAGAAATCATAAACTCCCTGACACAACATTTTGACAAAACTCTGTTATTACAGGATAATAAAGCAGGCAACGAAGGACGTGACGACTTGTTTAAAGTGGTGGAGGATGATGATCAAGAGTTGTTTAACATAACTAAGACTTTACATGAAATAATTGATGATGTAGACAAGACAATATTCAACCTGAATCAATTTCTAGAAGAAAAAATGAATGAAAAGACAGAAATGCATTCTGGGGTTTCTGAAATAATAAATGATTTTAATAGAAACTTGGAGTATCTGGTAATTTTTAAAGATATATCAAACCTTATTGATACCTTCAAGAACTCCTGTACAGAAGATATTCAAATAACAAAAGAGCTTTGCGAATTTTACGACAGTTTCGAAAAAAGCTATGGTAATTTGATTTCCGAAGCAAAGAGAAGGAAAGAAGTGGCGAACAAAATGAGAACTATATTGGAAGATTGCGAGATACAATTACAGGATTTAGATGCTCAAGACCAGAAAGAACGACAAAATTTTATTGCGGATAATGGGAATTACCTTCCAGAGACAATATGGCCCGGTAAAATTGACGATTTTTCTTCTTTATACACTTTTGAATACAACGTCAAAGATCCTTAGGCGATAGCACAAGCAAAGTAAATATCAGAGCATTTGGTTATGTTTTGAATCATTACATTGGTAATTTTGTCAACCTCAAATAAAGGAAAAAGATTTGGGGTCCAAAGTAGCCCCCCACCTCTCCCCGATTCTTCAAGTAACATATTAGTATGTCTTCTCTTTTCATGGAGCATCAAGATAACATGCTCCCTTACTTTACGGTTTAGTTTAACTATCATGAATTTATTTCTCATACATGTATTCCTTGCTTACAAATAAAGTCATAGATGAAAGAATAAATGAGTACGTATATATATTCTATAATGTTGGACAACCCACTGCACTTACTATTCCAAATGCGAATGGCTTTAGTTTTGCTGGGGCTCGGCACTGGCGTTTAGATGCGACCCTGTTAAAAAGGAGCTTCCGTTTGCAGATCCAATTCCACTTTTATTCAAGCTACTCGTAGTAGACGAATGAGATAATGTCCTCGTTAAATATCTCCCAAAAAGTAAGCTGTCTGGGCCAAAAGAATCGCTTTGTTCTTGAAAAAACTGGCTGTGATTAGACCCTAAGGTCTGGTGATCCCTTCCAGAAATAGAGGACTTTTTAGAAGAATTTTTGTAAGAAATTATACGGCCCCTCATTTGGTTGTCCTTGTTAGAGGTAGCTTCATCAGTGGCACGGCTGTGTCTTTCTATTTCCTCTGCAAAGTTCTCTTCGAAAAGCCGCACTAAAAGCTCATGTGATGGTTTTAGTTCCTGAGAAGGCAATAACTCAGCATGCAACGACAAGCAGCGACCTAGTACTGCAACAAGTTCATCGAAAGCTGATGTTAGCCTTGCTAAATCCTCTGCACTAAATTGTTTAGACGTAGATGATTCTAGGAAAGCCTTATATTGCGATATGCCTCCATTAACCGGGGCTGATATTGTCCCAGTAATATTTGTCGAAAGCTCACTAAATAAATTTGTCACGTCACCGTGATCTTTTAGAGTTTTATGACACATGTTTTCAAGCCCATATAATTCCTGTATTTTAACTTCTAGGGAGCGTATTGCATTTTCAAGCGGTGAAAGTTTGCTTTTAGTGACTTTAACAACTTCAGATCTATTCATCAACGTTGGAAATGTGTTTGTGGTATGATAAGTATACTCTTCTACCCACAGGTCAGTAACGCCTTTTGCTCCTGGTAAGCGTCGAGAATTACTGAAGGTCCTCAAGTTCCTGTTTTCAATGTACATGCGTACTTTATTGTTAAGAGAGCTTTTTTGTCACTACTATTGTAGTCATCGGATATGCTCAAACGCGGCTCTACGGAAGCAACATGGATGTATTTCCCCATTGGAGGATTCATCAATAACATGTCTATTTCTTCTTGAGAGTGCACGATATTAGAGCCGTGATAACTTCTTAAAAGTCTGTCGTGCATGGATGTTATGTGTTCAAATGGGAGACCCTCGAAAATGAATGATTTATTTCTTAGAGATTTCGGGAACCCAAATCCCATAAATGAAATTTTGAAATACGTTGGAACCAGTCTATCAATTGATTGCAGTCTTGTGTAAATACCAGCTATTTGATCGTGTACAAAAGCCAAACCATTTAAGTCATAGTTGATCTCATCATAGGCCTTAATCAAGTCCTTGTATACAGCTAAAGCTTTTTCTAGTTTTTGACCTCTCGAAAAATTTCGTGCGGACTCCTTAAGCAAATATTCCTTTCTTTCAAACGAAGATTGTTCTGGTAGTGGCGGAAATGGTATCGCTTCTAGTGTGTCATTAGAGTCCCAAGCGTATGTACCTGCCAAAAGTTCCAGACTTAAAGCAGCTTGAACAAAATCCTTTTTTTGAACAAAGTGGACAAACAAATCGTAAATCATTTTATGAAACAGTTCTGGCCTGTTTGCCTCTAACAAATACTCAAACATTTCTATGTAACGTGCGGTTCGATCGTCATCAAACTCTTCTTGATTAGGAATCTTGTAGATTTCATTTACAATGTGTAAAAAACCAAGCAAATCTTTTAAGAAGTTCATACATGCTGGGAAAAATGTATCTGACTCTGGAATATGTATCACGAAAAATAGACAAGAGACGAATCTCTCTAATTCGTAATCATTTAAACGAAGTTTCCCAATTTGGTATGCGCTAAATAGCTCCGGAATACATGCATTTAACGCTGGTTGTAGAGAACCAAATATCCTCCAAAAGTTCAATCCTAGTCCCCATAGTATTTTGCAACATATTCTAGTGGCATCAATGTGTCTATGGAAGGCAAAAATAAAAACCTCACGTATTAAAAACTGATTATGCACGAAAAGTTCAAATTGACAGTCACTCAGGGCCCCTAAGCCATATTTTTTGGCGTAACTGGCAGTATAATGACCAGTAGCTAAAGCATCCCAACAGTCGTTTAGTATATATGCAGAAGTTTTCTTTAAGTCCCCTGATATCAAATAAACAGCTTTGCGTGGTGTTATAGCTAATTTTGTCAGGGACGCACTTTTATGATTTGAAACTAGTAGTATTACTTTTGCGTATTCTGCCCAAAGTCGCATATCAACCTGCTCCTCCGATCCTTTCAAAGAGGAAGGCGAGTTATTTTCTATGATGTAATCCTTGCACAAATTAAGCAATACTAAGGACGACCTTCCTAACAATGCAGATACGCCAAGCCATTTCATCCCTGGGAACCATTCTTGCTTAAAAAATAGGTAAATTGTCTTAGTTACAGTGTAAACATGTTCATTTTTTAATTTTCGTAAGTAGAACTTCGATTGGAAAAGAGCATCTTTCTCACACAAGCTTGTTATTTCCTTGAATGATTGATACGAAGCAAATGAACATGATGCAATTTTTGCTATTTCGCAAATTATAATGGCCAGTTCTAGAAGAACCTCTACAACAATCTCATCATTTACAATCGAATCGACTGGAATATTATTACATGGCATAACGCTGGGGAAAAGCATGCTAAAGACTCTCCGAGGCCGCATCAGGCGTGCTTTCTTACAGTACCTTCTCAAATGAATAAAGGACCTACATAAGTATGGTAATAATCTTATTAGATTTCGCTGAAGCATGTCAATTTTGTAGTCTTCAATTATCGTAATCAAAACTGTATTAGCTAGCCGCAAGGATTCTACATGGAAGTGTTTGTCATCATCTGGAGCATACGGTATAAGCACCCACTCAAGACATTTAGATAAGAACCGTAACCTCAGTTTATCCACAGTTTCCGTATTGAGTAAATATTTTTTCAGCACTTTTTTGTAATTATCTTCGAGAGACAAATAAACTTTGCATTTAAGTATTCTTCTTCTCTGGGAGAAAGTGATTTGGAGTATATTTTTTGAGCCTTTTCTTTTTCTTGACAACATTCAAATAATTCAATTGCAAAACGAACCAAGTCTTCTGCATCACAATGGTTAGTCATTGTTTGTACCATAGCAGGGAAGCCCTCAATTAATAAGATCTGATTCACCATAATCGAATCATCACTAAGCATCAAAAACTTGTGCAAGCTTTGAAAAAATCCATTAAAATTAGGCATTTCGTCCGAGTGAGATGACCCGATTACCAAAACCATAAGGTACAAAATGGTCCGACAAACGGCCGCTCCTGTACTAGTCCAAGAAAAATGGCTTCTATCAAAAATGTTTGCCATGTCATTTATTAGTATCGGTGCAACATTAGGACATTCTAGCTCCCTTGATAAAACCATTTTGTACAGTCTATTGAACCAATATCTTGAATTTTCTTGGCGCGTTAACATCAAATCTAGAAATTTCACAAATTCACTGAATACAAGATTAGGTAAAGTTGAAGAAGCACCCGTTTCATCAGGGGCTTTATCTACGAACTCGAGAAGCATTAAATAGTGTCCCAAAATGGAGTCAAAATGTTTCAGTAGATCATTAAAAGGAATATTGTTTAGATCTTTCAATACAATTGCGATATTCTTTTTGAGTTTTTGGTCAAATTCAACATCTTTGATTGGAAGGACCAAAAATTTTGCAATTGCTGGATTTATATTATATTTTCGACCGAAGTATGACGCTTCGAGCTCTAAATGAATTAGGGGTACCGAACGAGATGACATTATCTGAAATATAGTACCCTTTCTATATTCCAAGACTTCGCCCTTTTTCTTGATATGGATGTTCGATTTTGCCATCAAAAATCCATCTAAGTACACAAGCACTCTTAATGTTTCATTTTCACTCATATTCTCCACACCTTCTATCCTTATTGCTTCGCCAATGCTTTCGTTTGGATGCACTGAAACGAACTTCCAGTAACCCACTTTCTCTTCAAGTCTGTTTTTGCAAAACTTCACATTTTCATTTCTACAAGATATTTGAACTGTAACGTTCTCTATGTTCGTATCTGCCGTTGCGAGTCCGCAAAGCGATACTCTACCTAGATTCAGATAAATTCTTTCTGATTGACTAAACATGGTATCATAGAAATAAGTAGGAATACTTCTTATAGGTACTAGAGACGTCGAAAGTAATTTCTCTACCTCTTCTTTACCTATAATTTCCTTAACAGTTACCGATAAAGAAACTGCTCTAGGATTAACAGAAATTCCTTCAGATGAATCCTTAATGATCTTATTTGTCAGATCACCCCAACCTAAGTCGGTATCGTTCGAGAGGTTGAAAGATTGAGTGGACTCCAAAGAATCAGGACAATAAAGATAAAGGTTGAACCTCTGAGCTTTATTTGAGACAGACGGACCATTGTAGAATTTGAAAACTGGAGATATGTCGATTACACCCGCAGCTAAGCCCTTTTTGACATAGTCGATCTTATTCTCAGTAGATGAATTGGTAGGAGGGAATGGATAATGTACACTTGATTCGTGCGTGGATACATTGTATGATGAAACTTCTGGAGGATTTTTAGTCGAAATAGCCACTGTTTCCTTCAGAACTACTACCAAATATATTTTATGCTTTTGTATTATCGTCTCAAGGATGTTCTTAAACAACATTGCAGGAATTTCATCCAGTGCATACTCCATATTAGATGATTTCGTCATGGTGAATGACTCGGTAAGAACCTCGTCTTTAGTTCTTAAATAAACACAAATAGAAAGCTCTTGGTAATTAGGGTTTGATATGGATTGATCCCATGCCAGATTTTTCAAGTTGACCAGAATGCTTGATCTAACTGTACCAAATATTTCACTGGATGAGGGCGCACACTCTAAGTCTGTATTACTTAACATAGGAAAGTTGTTGGTTAAACCGCAAAGCATCGAGGATGATACTAAAGTTCTTAGTTTATCGATGTCATACGAAAGCAGTTCACCGGTATTGATATCTCTCGCGAATATTCCTTCAAAACCATACGGATCGGGATTCCTTGGGGTAGAATTAGAGAGAAGTTTATTTTTTCTATATGTGGAAGACAAAAATTTTGCAATCTTAGTTCGTAAGGAAGTTGCTGCTCTTATGAGATTTGTTTTCTCCGTTTCCGTCGTCAAATCCATTGACAACCTAAACCGTATTATATCCAAGTCATAATACAGTTTTATCATTTTTCTATATATGGTAAACTCGCCAATTGAGTACATCGAATAAACATGCGAAGAAATAAGAGATAGTATGGGACCCATTTCATCTTTAAAGGGCCTTTTTGGTATCTGAAAAAAGGAAAAGGAGGTCTCGATGCTTTTCTTGGTTTACCAGTGGATATTTCATCAGGACAACTGACATACAAGCTGTCACGAAATGAAGGCGATTCACACTCTTCACTAATCAAAGGTTTAAAATCCTCAGCGGTTGGTGCCTTGAAAAATGGCATAGTACTAACGGCTTTTTCAGCATTGAAATGTATAAACTTCCTTGGAAGTATCACTACCCTTGGTTTTACATCGGGTAAAACATCATTTGAAGAATTCATATTCGATATAAATTCTTCAGGAAAGGGTCTTAAACATTGGTACGCTCTACACCACTTCCCATCCACGGATTCTTCAAAGACGTAAATTTCAGCACCGACATACACGTTTGAATAATTGCTACTGGCATACACTAATTCAGGATGCCTTTGTAAGGGAAGGAAAGATTTAACAAGCACACCATATACTAGTTGATCCGTGGGCAGCCAGCGCAGTGAATCCTCTTGGGACATTTTAATAGTGTTTTCCCCGAAGAGCAAGGTTCTTGTCGTAATCGAGTGGCACTTTACCCCTTTATGACCTCAATTGCACCCAAGCGTAGTTTAAAACAGCACTCGAACGATTATTTTCAACTTATTCAATGACTCCTGATTAACTAAGTCATCCCCTCCCTGTTATGCAATAATGATATATCTCTTCTGAAATTATTTCTTCGTATATAGTGATATATATATTTAGCGAGGTGGCGAATGCTTATACCAAAGACTGTATCATGATGAATAGGTATGGATCTCCAAGGGTACTGTAATGACTAGGCAAAGCTAATAGTCCAGTTAATTTGATAATATATATTATTGGGGAGTATGAGTTCAACTGTGATTAAATTCAGGGCTGGTGTCAGTGAATATAACGAAGAGACTCGTCTATGTACACCAATTCCGGTTCAGGGTGAGATCGAGATCAAACCAAATGAAGAAGAAGAATTGGGGTTCTGGGATTTTGAATGGCGTCCTACTGAAAAGCCAATCGGAAGGGAATTGGATCCTATTTCTTTGATTTTGATCCCTGGGGAGACAATGTGGATTCCAATAAAATCTAGTAAAAGCGGCAGAGTGTTTGCGTTGGTCTTCTCTTCCAATGAAAGATACTTCTTTTGGCTGCAAGAAAAGAGCCCAGGCAACCTACCTCTAAATGAATTGAGTGCTAAAGACAAAGAAATTTACGATAAGATGATCGCTGTGCTCAATAATGGAGGTGAAAGTGATAATGAAGAAGAAATTCATGACGAAAAGCAAAAAGCACAAGATGCAGATGTTGATATGCAAGATTAAGTCGAAAGCTCTAGCATCTTATGATATGAAACTCTGGAAGGAAGAAATTGTAGTTAACGCATTTGGTTTCCGAGCATCTTAGATAGATATGATCATGGCAATATAGGCATGGAGGAGGCATTCGCAACTTCTGCCGAAAAGGTTTCTTAGTTTCCCTTATAAATATGTACGTAATCTATACTTCGAAATAAGTTTACATATTGCTGCATATCAACAAGATTCCCATCTCACGGACCAGCTTAGTTTATCACCCGCTTTGAATGGGATAAGGCTTATTTCCTTCCCGTCACTTACGGACTGAGGAACAACTTGTTCGCTTTTGAATAGGACCACTTTGTCGGCAGAGGCCAATTCACTGTCTTCGATGCCATAAAACGAAATTCCGAAATCTGAAACAAATCCTTTCAAATTATCCAAAGCGTCTTGTTCTTCAAAAATTTGAGCGATATATGGGATCGCAAAGGACTGTGAGTAAACCCCCGCGCAAACGCCCATATACCTGGCCTTATTCTGTACGGGATGAGGAGCTGAGTCGGAACCAAAAAAGAAATATGGTTTCCCTGATACAGCAGCCTTGACTAAAGCTTTCTTATCATTTGGAAGTTTCGCAACCGGTTTGCAAAAATTTACTGGATTCCCAGCCCAATCATCAATTGTCAAGAACAAGTGATGAGCGGTCAACGTAGCTGCGACTTTTATATCAGATGCATTGACCACGTCTTTATTTATATCCTCAATGGTGTTTATGGCAGCCTCACTGGTGCAATGCTCTAAAATAACCTTCAAGTTTGGGAAGTCGTTATGCAGCTTTCTCAGAGCTGGTAAAAAGCTTCTTCAGCGTTCAATACATGAATAGCTTCTTCGTCCCCTTCGTGTACTGAGGGTTTCTCACCATGTAAGTTTAATACCAGATTTTCTTCTTCCATGGCCTTGAAAATTGGGTAAAAGACACTAAAATCATTTGGATCCACTCCAGCGGAAGAATTGGTTGTTACGCCGGCTGGATAGCATTTGACTCCATGAATTGCACCTTTTTGGGCTGCTTCATGAATTAGGTCTGGAGTCAATTCCTTAGAAAGATAAAGACTCATTAAAAATGTTGTTTTGGGAGCCAATTTTTGTAGGGTGTTTTTGTATTCAACTACTCTGTCCAAAGTCGTGATGGGGGGCTGTAAATTTGGCATGATGTAAGCCACTGAAACACCGCCATCTCTAATTTTAGGAGTGACTAACTCACACATCGCACCTTCTCTTACGTGCACATGCATATCACATGTTACACCCAAATCTATTTCCTGCACCATGTTTATGTCGCTATTACCTATACCGTGTGCTGCTCTTTCTTTGCTCTAACGGAATATCTGGCCTTTTTCTAAGCTATCTCACTTCTTCTTGTTATATACCTTTCACAGCCGATGCCGATTCATCGGGAAATCCCGAATGTTGAAATCTGACTCTGTAGATGATTCGCAATAAAAAAAGTTCACACAGACTAATACCGCAAAAGGAATGATTGAACTAGCGCTCGCTTGCCTATATGAACGTTATGGTTCCGGTATGATACACTTGATGCTGTTTGCGGAAGAGTAAGCGGAGTGCCATATTGCAAGTTTCCTAAGTGAAGTTGTTCAAATCTTTATATAGATCCAACCCTATCAAAACGACTCGAATTTGAGAATTTATTAAGCGCGAGATATTGTATTACCATCGGCACGTATGTTACAGACTATATGTATCAAACTAAAGTACTCGATAGGAATTTATACTTATCGAGCAAGGGCGCTGAATGTCAGAATTCTAAACTTTGCAGCACTTCAAAAGGTAAGAGTTTGGCGTGTCTATCTGGCTGCCACGAAGATTGCATTTATTGACAGCAACTAGATACCGAAAGAAGCGGAATTGTTCCATTTGATTGAAAACAGCATTAACGCGTACTTGACTTACCTGACCAAACTAGTTTGGCAGTAAAATTACAAGGTAGTCCAAGGCATTGACAGTTGGGTCCAATTGCTTTTTTACTGTATGACTTTAAATCATACATATCGAATGTTGTATTACAATCGTGACGATCTCAGGTAAGTGATAAAACTTATATCAACTTGATTCATATAAGATCTGAATCTTACTAAAAGGTGGAAGTGCAGAATCTTCGATCCAAACTAACAGTTCGTATAGTTATATTTTGAGTGCTTTATTTAGGCAAGGTTCACGTTTTACTAATCACTTGTATGACTTATACGGATTCATTTGCAGAAAATTTTTAATTAGGCATTGATAGATTTGCACCTCAATTACAAATGGGGTATGTCAGTTTGAGATATAATGTTAAGATAATACAAATGGAGGGTTGGCCGAGTGGTCTAAGGCGGCAGACTTAAGATCTGTTGGACGGTTGTCCGCGCGAGTTCGAACCTCGCATCCTTCAGTATTTTTTTTTATTTCAGCTTGTCAGTATTGGCAGGTTTTCTTGTTCTTTTCCCAGGAAACATACTGCAGGGATTTCATTAAGCTTCCTCTTTTATTCCAGATTGGCGTACTTTGAATGTGAGCGAAAACATGCTTAACTGCAACGATTTCATGACTTTCTATACATTTTTTTTTTTTGGAATCTTACACGATGTCAATCAATGGAAGAAATTTTCACATTCTCCATGAAGGCGTTACTTATTATACAAGGCTTTTTGTATGCTAGGAGTATCAGTTATTCATTGCTCGGAAGTTAATATTTTTTCGACAATTTTTAACGTTTCATCAGCGTCAGAATTGTCCCATTGAGATTTTTTAGCATAATCAGGACTCTCTAGCTTCTTTCTGATAGCTTCATCAAGTTGTGTTCTTAGCTCTTTAATCAACACTGCGTTTTTACACCAGGTCCTAATTGGGAGCCAATTGTCAACAATAATCCCTGGTGAATGAACACTACCGCCCACATCATAAGAGATCGCTCCTCCAAATAACAATAATGACAATGTAGTGGTTGGGGTTAAATCTCTCAAGTACAGTTTATTAGTGACTTGAGTTGTAGTGAACAAGACGAATGGATATCTTGCAACCGTGGGTATCTTTGACTGCTTGGAAATTGGACCTTCAACTTCAGAAAGTAGTTTAGCGTCTTCCAAATTCACAGAATTGGTTGAAAATAAAACAGAACTTGGGTGAATGAATGCTCTAGTTGCAGGCAGGGGTAAATTTTCTAAATCAGCCTTTTTTTGTGTTTCTCGCGAGTCGTTTGTTTTAAACTCTTCCAACTTGTCCTGGTATTCTTCACTTCTAATCCAGTATTTAATCATTTTAGCTTCTGGATCTTTTTCGATAGCACCAGAGCTTGTTGACAAATATTTAACATCTGGTAACTGTACCCTGGCCACATGTGGATAAAACGCACCCGTGAGAATAGCTCTAAGGATATCGGAGTTTCTTTCATTTCTATTCAAGTCAGGAGATAAACTTGCTCTGTAATTCATCGGTAGAAATCCTACATCTTTTAAAATAGAATAGTATTGAGCTATCGATGATTTGATCTCATTCATCTTGTTATATGAAAGTAAATGATCCTTCATGTATTTCCTTTTAATGGTTGGGTCTTTGATATTCAAATAATCTCTGACGATTTCTAACACCGCAAATAAGTCCCCACGACTTTCATATTTGGACAGCAAGTTCTTTATTTTGTCTCTATTTTCAAAACCCCCGATAAAAGGCAAAGCACCGATGCCAAGTATCGAAACAAGCAAAACACAAATATCCGTGCATCCAAATAGAATACCATAAATTAGTAACTTACCATGCTTACTATCCATAACGGGCATCAGGCTGATGAATTGACCTAGCTGTGTAAGCGAATTATCGAACTCGTCAACCAACCCCACTGTAGTTAACATTCTTTCAGCCTTTTGCAAGGCTAGCAGGGGTGGTGCGTCAAGCGCTGTACTCAAAAAGACTTTGACGTTTTTTATACCCATGGCTTTAACGGATAAGTAAAGGGACTCTAACGGAATTCTTTTGATTTCTGGGATTGGCATTGGAATCATGTCATTTTCATACAAACTTTTAGAAAATAGCTTGTACGACAAACCAGCACGAACTCTACCAGCACGACCTCTACGTTGTTTAACTTCAGCTTTTGAAATAAATGACTCAACTAGCTTTGTAGTATTATCCTTTGGATTATAGAACATTGACTTGGCACGACCTGTGTCAATAGTTGCAACACAGTCATCTATAGTAATAGAAGTTTCAGCAATGTTCGTAGAGACAACAATTTTTCTCTTTCCATGATATTTCCTGAACACTCTTTTTTGATCTTCAGGAGTTAAAGCAGAATGCAAGGGTAATATTACAAAATTCGCTTCATTGGTTTTATCAGATAGCAACTTACAGCACTTGTTAATCTCACCTACACCCGGTAAGAAAACAATAACAGACCCATTGCTGTCGGTGTCCCTCAAACGTTTATCCACGTGCTTAACAACTTGAAGAAGTAGATCATAATTTATTTGCCCAGATGCAAAGAACTTAGAGTCGGCCCTTGGCCTTAGGTACTGGTCATTACCATTTTTCTCATCATCATCATCATTATCGTCATAAGATAAAGCTTTTTCCCTTTTAATTTTGAAATCCAAAGTATCCAAAATATCATCTAAGAAATAATCTGTGATAGGAAAAGTACGCCCTTCTATGTGACATGTTGCTAATCCGGGAAAAAACTTCTTGAACAAGTCAACATTAACAGTGGCACTCATTAGGACAATCTTCATACCACGAACTTTACTCAAAAGGTTTTTCATTAATGTCACTATCAAATCCGTATCAATGGAACGTTCATGAACTTCATCAATAACAACAATCGTATTCTCTAACATAGTTCTAGCATTCTGTAGAAGTCTAACAAGAACACCCGTAGTCATGAACTTGATCCTTGTAGATGGCTTAGTTTTGTTGACACCCCTTATCACATAACCTATCTCATCGCCACAAGTCACGCAACGTTCATCGGAAACACGTTCAGCAAGCCCAATGGCGGAGATTCTTCTAGGTTGCGTACATACAATTCTCGTTTTATTGAAATCATCTTTCTGACTTTGCAAAAAATCCAAAACAAACTGAACGACCTGAGTAGATTTACCTGAACCTGTTTCACCAGTAATGAGTACAACTTCATTATTGTTGATGAGATCGACAATCACCTTTTGCTTCTTCCAAGCAGGCAATTGTTCTCTAACTAACTGCATATTTTTGTATTCGGTGCTTTTGATTCTTTTGGCATATTCATCCTTTAGAGCATTTAACATAGCGTCAGATATGTTATTTTTCGAAAATCTTTTGGAGCCCATAGTACTGTTTGTGTTTGCCTTATCTTTTGGCATGCTTCTGTTGCTAATTGTACTCTTTAAATCTGATTCGGAAATTAACGGACCAGGATTATCAATAATTGCAGCGATATTGTCTTTTAGCCATTCAAATATATGATATATTAACATATCGCCTACTAAATTAGCCTCTTGGAGATAGTGCAATAATTTAGTTAGCGTCTGTTTCTTGATATAGTCGGGTAGTTTATAGTTTATATCGAAGGTTGATACTATAATTCCCGGTAAAGAAGCCGGATAATTTTTAGTCCTGTAGACTTTCAATTTTATTTTGGATTTTTCGATTAAATTTAAGGTATAATGAGAATTTTCTTTAATGTCCTTCACGCAGCCCTCGTAAATACTTTCTAAAGTCTCTAGTTCTTGATTCCAACATTCGATAGATTCCGTTTCCTGTACAGACGCGTTTGTATTAATTTTCAAAGATGGCAAGTATTCCATTGTCAAGAAACCAGCTGCTTCATTTTCATCCATATTACTTTCTTGTAGAGCCAGCAATGCTTCATCTGATGATACACCAATTTCTGTCAAACGCTCAACAATCATCCGAGTAGACAAGGGCAAAGTTGAAATCTCCACTTTATTCTTTGTATCTCCTTTCTTTTTATGAAAGAATTGCGGCAAATCATCCTCGGGTAGATTGAACAATAAGAAAGACAAGGGATCTTTGTATGACATAGCTTCTTCTATGTGCTTTGGCCTGAACTGTAAAGACGCCAGCTTTGCCTTGAGCTGTTCTCGATCCTCAGCAGGCACTTCATTGGTATGGGTATTTTTTTTACTTAGCCAATCTATTTTGACTTTCAATGAGGTTTCTATTAATTGTCTAGAAGACTCATCAAGATCAACAAAGATTGCGCTTTCCCAAACTCTCTTTGGAAACCTTACTAATGAAGGCTTGTGTGAATCTCTATGTGATTTCAATTTGCTGTCTTTCAAATTTTTCTTGGAGGAAGGAGCCTCGCTGTGACTAGACAAGATAGTCCGCGCTATATGCTCTTTCTGTGCTTGATTATTCTGTGCCATTTGTTCCTTCTCACGCTGTTGCTTAAGCTTTCTATCCTCCACCATTGTCTTGAAGGGATCTAGATCAAACAGTTTGTTCATACGCTTTTCGTCGCTCTTTAGGTTTCCTTTACGAAAGTCGTCAAGGTCATACCATGTTTTCTTGTGATTCGGTGGGAGCATCATATGCAGGTTTGTGTTATATGCGATACGATATAATGCGATAGTGGAGGCCATATGTCTAGCTTCAACTGGAGTTTCCTGAGGAATGACAAGGCCTTTTCCAGCAGCTTTATCATAGGTCGGGTCGTTCATTCTTACAACCAAAGTTTCTTTCGTCTTGGGATCAGTAAACGACAAAACGGCAATGGCAATAAAGCCCTTGTCACCAATTTTCTTCATATCATACTCTACCCTATTCCATTTTCGCTTTTGACATGTTTCGTGTAAAATCGTGTGAGGTAGTTTACCTGTCCAGCTCGCCGTTGATGTCACTTTTGCCCTATTACTTTGCTGCTTGATTTTTTTATCATCTTCTGGTTCTGGTTCTTGCGCTTTCTTTCCTTTTGTCTTCTTCTTCCCAGTAGCAGCTGGAATATCATTTACGGGAGTCGAATTTTTCGAGCTACTCTTATTTTTCTTAGCCATTTGCAGTCCAATGCTAAATGTGAATGGTCGTGTCAAAAAATATTAATCGAATTGCTACTACTAATTTCGGCTCTAGGTAGAATTTTCTTTCAATAATTGGAATATTATGTAGTTTTTAGCTAGCGTCAATATTTTTTCAACTCATCGAACATTGAAATGGTTAACCGGAAACGCATTATTATTTTCAAAGCATAAGGATGAAAATTTCGATTAAGTAGGTAGAAATGAACCACTTTGATCTTAACGTATACGTTATTCTGTTTCGAATTGCCAACCGTATTATTGCTTCGTTCTTTGGTTACTATTATTGACAGGAGCATCCTTTTAAGCCACTAGCTAATTCAGAAATGGCGAACTCACTGGAGAGACTGAGAGAGCATTTGAAAAATGGCTCTAAAATTATCTTGAAGGATAGTGAAGGACAGGATACTGAAGATATCGCGAAGGCGACAGAGGTACAAACTGAATCTAGTGATGGCAGCTCTAAAATCACTTTTTTGTTGAATGAAGAAACAGAAATCGAGATTGATGGCTCACCCGTACAGTTGCGAGTAATTATTCATTGTTGGATGAATAAAGACTCTAGTGCTGCTAACTATTTAGCTGACTGTAAAAATAAGCAATTGACAAATGTGTCCTTTTTGCAAAGAACGGATTTAATCAACTGGTTGTCTGGCAAAACTGAATCTTCCCAATACCTGAAAGCAATCGGCCAGAATGGCCAAACATCCGATAAAGTAAACACAGCCAACGATGAAAATAAACCTTTAGTGGATGGATCACCTGACACAAATTTAACCACTTCAGGATCTGTTGGAAATGGTATTGTACCATCAGACCCGGTGCTAGCGGAAACGATGGAAAATGAACGTGTAGTACAGGACCATAATTCTGCATTGCGTGGAGCAAGGCCAATTAATTTTGGTTATCTAATAAAGGATGCCGAACTAAAGCTGGTGCAGTCTATTAAGGGATCTTTACGTGGCTCCAAATTGCCTTCCGGTCATAAGGGTGCTCACGGCCGTGTCTCCAAGACAAATGGTTCGTCCAGCGGCCCTCGCAAGGACCCTATCATTTTGATTCCTTCAGCTGCATCTTCAATGTTGACTATCTCAAATATAAAACAGTTCCTACAGGATTCAAAATATATGAACCCTCGGGATTTACCGTCAACGCCAAATGGGTTAGTTAATATAGAAAAAAATTTTGAACGTATATCTAGACCGATTAGGTTCATTATGGTTGATAATACAAGGATGTTTACCAAGCCGGAATATTGGGACAGAGTTGTTGCCGTTTTTACCACAGGCCACACATGGCAATTCAACAATTATCAATGGAATACGCCACAAGAATTATTCCAACACTGCAAAGGCTATTATTTCCATTTTGCTGGTGATGCTGTGCCTCAACACGTACAGCAATGGAATGTAGAAAAGGTCGAACTCGACAAGAATAAAAGATTCAAAGATGTGGAAGTGGTCCGTTATTTCTGGCATAGCTTGGAAAAGGAGCTCATTTCGAGAGGGTATCATTGAAAGAAGGGAAAAGGAAATTTGTATCTTAACTACGAAAGCTGCATCACTGAAAATGCAGCCTTTTTTTCGGAACTTCCGTTTATGTTTTGTAATATGCGTTATGTTATTATTTCTATTATGTAACGGAGTGAAGTTTGTATAACCTCATGTTCATATGTAGTATAATTGTATAGGGAATCCGGCATCATGTGCAAGCATCCTTTATGCGTTCATTATTTGAGTGTGAGGGGGCCAATAAGAGTTTTTATAATAGTAAATGCCACTCAATTGTTTGTCTATTAGTAGGTCTCCCCCGTCAACACAACTTTGCAAGACTTCCATAAGGATACCCAAAGTCCAGTTCGATTGTGAGTTATTGGAACTTAAGATTTGTGTTAACTTTAAAAGATCAGAACCAGGGTTTTCGTTTATCAAATCTACTAGTTTGTCCTTGACGACGTCGAACTTTTCGCTTGTTAGGCACAGAATTCTTTTGTTCACTTTCACTAATCTCAGCTCGTTCAAGCCTAGGTGTTCAAACCGTTCACAAGCTTCCCTCATTTCTATGGGGGAAATAAGGCCAGTGCCTATACGCATGGATTTATTGTACATTGCATATAGATCTACCAAGGTTACGATCATGTAGTTTGTGTTGTTGTTGTCATTGTTTAAGTCTCTAAACTCTGATAGCGTGAACTCGTAAATTTCCCTCGCGATTTCGTCCAAGAACAGCTCTTTATTTAGGAATTTCTCTCTATCAAGAATCAAAAGCGGTCTTTTAGTTTTCGATTCGTTTGTCGTTGATTCGTCCTGGAAGTTCGTTGTTGTCTTTTTCATCGTTATGTTGCTATTCTTGTACAATCTTTCGATGCTGGTGGCCAACGACATTAGTTTATTTAGATCGGTCAATGCGTTGTTGAAAAGAATATCGTTATTCAAGAGCTGATTTTCTCTAGATTTCTCCAGGCTCGCTATGCCAATCCTGCTCAGAGTAGTTTCTACAAATAGAACGTCATTATCATGATCGCGGCCGTTGATCGTCTCCGCCACATCTATACCATTAACAGATACTACGTTTTGATTAAAGATATGCTTATTTTTTTCATTAAGTATACTTTCCAAAGCCTTTTCAGTAGCTTGCGAAAACAAAACACCATCGGACTTACGGAAGCTCAACTGTACAAATTCTGTAGGTGTTACTGTCAAGGACGACGACGGCGAACCAGACGATGCCGAATGAGAGCCTTTATTTTTACTCAGCGAGTGCTTTTCTAACTCGATATTGATCCTAGAGTCATGGAAGCTTCTCAATCTGTTCAATTTTGATCGTACCTTGGATGCGTTAGGTAGTCTGTGGCCGCAAATTTCGCAATTGCCTATTTGAGGATGATTAACAAAAGTGCAAGCGGAACAAATATTCTCAGAATCTGGTCCAGATTGGCCACTGGACGTTGTATTCGTTGTGTTGGAAGAGTTTATCGAAGATTTAGTCAGTTCGTAATCTGCTGGCACGCCACAATTGGCACAAATGGGCAAAGGTAGAGTGTCCTTAGTAAATTCCCCCGAGTTTCGTTCGAGACCATACAAATGGGGCAGACCCACGTAGAGACGACATTGCTACTCATTGCGTCCGCGCGTTTCTCCAGGGCATCTTTACTGGAGGAGTCCTTGAAGAACAGAATCAAACGAGGCGATCTGGTCAAGAAGCCAGACGAATAGTCAACACGGGCGATGTCGTCCAACTCCAAGCCGAGCGAACTTTGGGTGGGCTTCGAATCGTCGATGTATATGATTCGTTGTGACGTTAAGAAGACTCTGCCCCGCTGCCTATGCAGGATTTTTGACTTGCCGTGGTAAAGGCCTACAGACTGGTCGATAAAAATATCAGTTTCGTTTTCTCGAAGGAGAGGTTGGCCCGAAGACGTTGTTTCCACATAGTGCCAGTACTCCATTTTCACGGCCTTAGGTTCACCCGTCCTTTTTCGCTGCCAGAGTCTCTTGTTCACTTTCTTCTGTAGTGAACAATCTTTGTCGATTTTTTTTCTTCAAACTCCACCACGGTCACTGATACATGTGAAACCCTTTTTTTCCTTCGTTAATTCTAAAAAAAGCGCGCCTAAGGAAACAAGGCGAAGCTAAGCTTCTTACGTGGGATGAATTGCTCAGCATTGGCGCTACGCCCCGTTGTGATGCTAATCAGAAAAGTAAAGCTAAAGAAAGCAGCAGGCTATGCCATAACCGTTAAAAGTCGACGCCTATTTTTACTCACCCATTCTTCCCCTGCCTGTGACATACTTCCCCGCACCCGCCCACATGCGCCGTGCAAAGCCGCAAGACGTAGTCACCGCAAGCGCCCTTCAACCTGTTCAGCACCAAGCCAAGGTCAGGCAAGTTGTCAAAGCCTCCAACCTGCGCCCAGTGGCATCCCCATCGCCTCGTCCAACATCGCCAGATAGCCGCCGTTGGCCGTCTATGGGTCACCCGGTACGGCGGGGCAGAAAAAGAGCGCAGCGCAGTTTGAGGCGGTATTTCCCGATTGGGCACATTGTCAGCCAAGCCCAGCTCGGTATTTTTAGCATTTCAGGCAGGGAAATGATCTCGGATGTATATATATGCGAGAGTGTTTCAGATCCATGGCTCAGTAATCAATGAGTCCGATGTTATCTCTTGCTTATATTCTGCTTCTTAATTTATCTTGTTCTTCTCGTTGCTTGCAGACAGAAAAGGATTGTAGAGCACTACAGTTTGAAATTTATCAAATTTAGCATCAAAGAAAAAACAAATACATCACCGAAGAAAAGGTATAACCATGAGGAATTTTTTTACGTTATTTTTTGCAGCTTTTTTTTCGCTAGCAGCACTCATATTGGCCATTGTGGCTTGCGTAGGTTCGACGAAAAACTATAACCCTATAAACAAAATATATTGTGCCGAGTTAGACCTATCGCAAATAAATATATCGACGGTTTTCCCCTCCCTAGAGTCGGCTACGCTGTCGACGTTGGGCTTGCCCACGTATATAAATATTGGTCTGTGGTCCTACTGTTTGGAGGACTCTTCGCACAGCATCCAATCCTGCTCTTCCCCCGGCGGTATCCAAAAGTTCAATCTAACGGCGTTGTTGTACGACAACATCGCCAACAACGATGCTTTGAAGCTTATAGACACCGTAGCTGACGTTGTTCTCCCCACAAAACTGCAGGACAAGATGAAATACTACAACGATTTGGTCAAATGCATGTTCATTACCATCATCATAGGCATTGTCTTAACCTTTGTCAATCTGGTCTTCTGTATTCTGCGTTGGATCATCCATATTAGGCCCCTGGTGTGGGGTGGTGCCTTTTTTTCATTCTTGGCGTTCGCTGCGCTAATAATCAGCATAGGTTCATGTCTCGGTACTTACTCGTATATCAAGTACATCCTGAAACACAACTACAGTGACTACGGTATTGCGTTGACCATTGGTAGAAATTACCAGGGTTTAATGTGGGGGGCTGTTGTCGGAGCCTTACTGAATTTCATTTTATGGTGTAGTGTGAGATCTAGACCGAATATCCTATATGCGAATGCGCCCATTGAAGAGAAACCATTGATTTGAGCAAGCTTGCTTATTAATTAATTGGTATTTGATTTTACTTAGATATGACTATATTTATTGTCTATATACAATTCAAAAATAATAATGAGAAAATTAAAGAGTTAAAGAATTGAAGATTTTTGGAGTTTGGTTTTTTTAATTTCATTTGGCAAAGTTCTTTTCAGTGTCGGAAGCACCTTCATGTTCTTCGATGATTCTTGATGTAGAGTCGCTTTCTTGGACATTAATTTCAGTCTGCATAGGGTCAATCTCTCTTTTGCTCATCCACCAACTGTATGCGATAGAGAGGAATACCAAAACAGCAAATACAAATCCAGACCACATTAAACCAAAGAATGGAGAAGATCCAGCGATAACAACATCGTAGTTATCTTTCTTACTACCGGATTTCATAATGCCAACGATAACACTAAAGATAGCGCTACCCAAACCACTGAAAATACATTCCCAACCGGAAATAAATCCCAACACTAACCATTGTTTTTGGCTAATTGTAGGACGTCTACTCAATAGGATAAAGTATAACATTAGGAAGAAAGCAGTGATGATACACATCAAGTTCATGGCCAAAGCAGCTCTAACGGCAGGAACATACATATATTCTCTATTTTGCAATTCACCGTCTAGGTGTAAGTCGGCTTTACTAACGTTTAAAGCTTCCATGTAAGGCTTAAAGTCTGATTGAATGATATTGTCGTAAACGATTCCTCTGAAATCCATGTTTTGAACGGCATGTGATTTGCTACATGAATACATTGTTCTGTTCCTGTGAGCACGGCACATTGTGAAAATAGATAGACGATAATCGACAGGAATTTGTAAATATTCAAGAATAGATGGAGTCAATTCCTTCAATTCTTCGGGAGTGATTGCAGTCACACTTTCAGCGGAATTCAAAATTTTGAATATTGGTAAAAATGTAGCAGTATTGTTTTCAGCCCATTTGGTAATGCTGACCAACGATGAGAAAGTCAATGCTGGGTCACTGGAGGCAGAGAGTAAACTGAGCAGATATGGAACGTACTGTAGCAAAGCGGTGTTATTGGCCAATTGGGATTCCAAAGCTGGAACTATGGACACAACTGCGGATGCATTAGCACTGCTCGACAGAATTTCGTCAAGTGCCACCAATTGACTAGTGGAAGAAGCGGCTTCTTTGGAAACAGCCAAATTTTCAACAGATGAAAGAAGCTCAGTTTGGTTCGTAGTGTAAGTCAATAAGCTAGTCAAAGCAGCCATAGCCGTTTTAGCAGAAGATGATGAGGTGATGTTTTCAGAGATCATAGTGCTTAAAACTGACAACGTGATATTCTGAGACGTAGTTTCATCAAACAATGTAATGACAGCTTCAACAGCTGAATGCAAACTGGAAGGAACAAGCGAAGCCAAAGATGTGATTGTAGTGGTGACATTGCTTCCCTTGGCAAGTGCAGATTCCAAACTGGTAAACAACGTAGAAACCATTGTAGATGGAATAGTAGAGTTCATAATAGTTCCCAATGCTTCTAATGTGGCAGTTATGTTTTTAGAACTTTCGAATAATTCAAATACTGGTGACAGCTGTGCTTTTTCGGCAGAGGTCATATTATTCAAAGTAATCAAAGATTCAGTGGTGCCTACGGGGTCAGTAGAATCGGCTAATAAAGTTAAAACAGCGTTAGCCAAAGCAAGCGAACTAGAAGAACTGTTGGTCGAAATGGATGACATTAAAGTACTAAAACCATCCAAAAGCTCGGTAGTGTTTGTAGAAGTGGTCAATAATTCGTCGAGAGCAGAAAAGGCTGCGGTGGTACCAGCGTTAGTCCCTGCTAAAGCCATTGGAGCCAATTTTGTTAGAGACGACAATGTCGTTGCGGTATCTGTGGCATGGGATAACAAGTTCAACAGAGGAGACAAGACTGCGGTAGAGGCGATTGCCTTAAGAGCACCGAAGATAGTATCTACCGTAGTGTTTGGAGCAGTCAAAGCAGAACCCAAAACCGTTAAAACTGGGCCGACTTGTGGCACGACTTTGGTAACATTAATTTTTGAAATATCAGCATCACCAATGTAAATATTTGTTAATGGTTTATAGTTCGAAGTAGATCCCGAGGTGGCAATAATAGTTAATAAAAATGTGGTAAGTGTCAAAAAGCACAAATCGGGAGGAGTAATTTTGGATTCATTGTAGTGATTTGTTCCTCTTACTGATCTTTTAGCTATAAAGACATCAGATCAATAGTGACACTGAAACAAACCACAAAATCCAAGAGGTGGAAGAAATACAACGTAAGCTGGATGCCAAAAGCTTATATATTATCGTTGTTTTAGTTCAAAAAAAAAAAAACATATATGTAAAAAAGTGTAAGAATTACAGCTGTAGCTGCTTGAAAAGCGATAAGTTTGTTGAGGATTTAACAATTTCAACTTTTTTTTTAGGACAATAGATTGACGTAGTTAAATTCGACTACAAAGATCTATAGGCAAATATTTCTTCCAGGGACGACGCCGTATAAAAAAACGACTAGGGATGTTACTGAGAAAACCACAACAGATTCAGGTTAAACGAGTGCCGAGGAGAACCTTAATTTTCGATGCGACGTCCGAGTGGAGTAAGAGGATCTACCCAGCAACCGGCGGGCGACTGCAGGCATTTAAAGAGCAATCATCGGAGCTCTTAAACCGCACGGGAAGAGCTTCCGTGGAACACATACTAAAATGTTATATGAGATATAAGTCAAACGCAACACTTTGAAATACAAAAGCTACGCTTTTGTGGCGGTAGCATATTCCACCCACCATTTCACGGCTAATTTTTATCCGGATAGTCTCAGTATGATTTAGTGCCATTTATGCCTCGATGGCCATTGTTCAAACCCTTTCTTGTAACAGACCCCACCGTGCCTTAGTTCAAGCGGTCCCTTACCTAAAGAAAAGAAATGCGCTCCCCGAAACGAAGGGAAGGCAAGGAAAAAGAAATGAATTGTTGAGTTTTCCAACAAAAAGAAATGAGGATGTAGACTATGGTGTGTGGGTCTTTTACAGGTGTCAGAACAATTATTGCCTTGAGAAATTAGCGATCAATGGCTATATAAGGCAACTTTGGTGAAGGTGCACCACCTTGCAAGGCAAGCGTTAACTCGGGCATAACGTTGGTAGGCATGCACTACTTGAAAGCAACATGCGAGATGACCGTTCCGGTTTGTTTCATTTATATTGTAGAAGGTGCGCAGAAGTGTTGCATTTTGCGTATTTAATTTTCGTTCATCTTGTATCTATCTTGTCTAAGAGGGTGAAGTTTTCTAGGAGTTCTATAAGGGACAAAGTACTTAATTGGTTACATTTATTAAAGTATTATATTGTTGAGAATAAAAATATTTCACTACGATTTAAGGCTCTCGCGATGGGCAGACGGAGCTGGAATACTCTGTGTATTTACAAGACTATCAGCAAACTCCCAAATGCCTCCTTCGATGCTTATTGCGCCGTTCGAGGATGTTCTCCTTCTGCCAAGAAATTAATGAATCTCGGGTATGGTGGGTCTTTCTGGTTTCGATCCAACGATTCGTTTGCGTTCGGCGCCCCAACTTTGATCTTGAAAAAGACTTCGAAAAAAAAACTTTATTTATGGATTCGCCAAAAAATGTCAGAAAACCCGATCTTCATAGGCACTAGTTCCAGCTTAGTCAGGCCCCTTATTTAATGAACGCCCTTTTTGTTTTTAGTCTTCTATATATCGAACAGTAACGTTATTCAAGTCCGGAAATGTCCTTGGCAGGAATATCGGTTAGCAACAGGCAAAACGCAACAAAGGGGTAATATCTATTGCAGTATGGGAAGCGGAGATATCTTATAAACAGTGTAGCGTCTTATCCTTCATATATATAAAATATTCACTTTCCTGATTAGACCAGAGCCGATCACACTTTACACATCTCCCCGTCATTCAGCAAATTACCAGTTAGGCATATTTTGTGATGTTAATCGAATAGGTATATGGTCAGTTAGTCTATTCTGTACTCAAAAAAAAGCAACAGTGTTCATAAATGCATAAATGCTTTCGAGTTTTTCTTAGATAGGTCCAATATATTGGAAATACCGATTATTTGAAAAAAGTCTGTTACTACAGACGCTACGTAGTAAATAGTCATGTCAATATTCTACGGCATGTAACGTCAAATCAGAGAAGGAGTTGATCCAAGGTTTTTCTTTCAAGTATTTCCCCCTGTCAAAATCTGTGAGTATTTTGCAAGATTTGAACTTCGTGGCAATAGAGTCATAATCTAGTTCTGGCAGTTTAACCTTGAGCTTGGAAGAGTTGTTTCTGTTTTTCCTTTTCCTTTTTGGAACAAACGTTGTAAAATCATCCATACTATCTTGTTTCTTGGTCTCAGGTGCGATGTTGGGTTGCAAGTAATGTACGAGTTTGCCTAAGTGGGGATATTTTTCATATAGTTGGGCCTTAGTATACCTGTCCGTGTGCGACAGCATATTGTTTGCTAGCCATAAGTGCGGACTCTCTGATGATAATATATTTTCAGTCAAATCTAAAGGAGCGTGAGGAAGGAAATATAACACGGACCCATAATCGCTTGCATTGCTTTCCGAGAAGTTTTCCTCTATGATCCACTTTTCTCCCAAAGTTTCCAAGTATATCGTCTCCTCTTTGGTGAAAACCGGGTCATATAAGGAAACAATGATGTCTCTTTGATCCTCACTATTAATGTGGTCAATAATCTCTAGAAGAAGAGCAAATTGATAAGTGGCAGGAAAGTCTTCTCTAAAGTTACCGATTGCAACACACCGCACCTTTTTGATGTCATTGAGGTATGGTTGCAAACTCTGAAATAAATCTGAGAGAAACTCCGACTTTTTCAGAACATCTCTATCGGATTGAACAATTTCTTCGAACGACTTGTCAGACGCTGATTTTTTGCCAGTTTTCTTAAATCTAGCGCTATTTTTCTCTAAATTCATCAATCAAAGTAGCAATTACAATCATTTTACTCTCAGTACAATGCTTTCTCACCTTCACTGCCAGCATTCAAATGAGCATTTTTTTTTTTTCATTATCACATTCAAGCTACAAAAGTATTTACCCGCCCAAAAAAAAGCTGGCGGTTTCTATTTTGCAACTACTTAAGGATAATGTACTCCAATAATACAAATGTCGATAATACTCATGCCGCCTTCCCCTCCCTAGCTTTCTCTAGAGTACAAGCTCTAAAATTGAATATATTGTAGCATTCTTTATTTATTTTTTACATGAGTATTTTTTAAGCTTTAAACATTTTCTGCGAAAAGCAGCATATGTTAGCGAAATATAAAAATTATCAAAAAGGTAGGTTACCTTTTCGGTCTCTTTTAAGTTTTTACAAGCAGCATTTACGGTCATCACTTTCTTTATCGTAACTAACGGTACTTTGAGCTGATTCTCCTGCACCCATAGAGCCCAGGGGTTCGTAGCAGAATATAAAACGACCAACTATAGCACCAATCAAACAACTGATGATGATATAACCGTTATAGTACATGAACAGCAGCATGATGATGTAGGACAGTCCCCATTGTAGGACAAAAATAGTTACTCTTACCATATGATCCAAAAAGCTGGGATACAAATCTACGGGAGTTACTAAAGAACAACATGATTGGACTTTCTTTATTAAGTCATCTTCTGGATTATTTAATCCTCTTGGGCCCCAAACGTAAAAACTATAAATAAAACTCTTTTGTAGGGCGATCAAGGTTGTTTTCCAGCTGGCTTCGTTATTGAACCCTTGCAGTTCCTCCATATCAGACTTGGCATCTTCATCGCCACATTTGACAACGTACTCTTCTGGTGAGTAATTTGCCAGATGCTTTATTTTCTGTCTTCTTAAGAGTTCAACATCAAATTGTCTTGAAAAACGAGTAAGCCATTGAGCAACTACCACCAGCGCAAAGCAACCAATACAAGAACCAGCAAATTTCCCCTTTGTATCATTTCTCCAGGATCTTGCGATAAAGCAGGTATCAATCGTGTACCAATTCCATAACATCGATATTTTACATGTTGCTTTTTTTTGTAGCCGCGCTACTACTACCTCCCATATTCATTTTGTTTGATTTCAATCGGTAGTTTTTCTTATTTTCTCTTGTTTTTTCTCTTTGTTACTATTTTAGAGAATATTCGAACCATAGGAAGGTAAAAATCTCCACAATTGAAGGATGTCTCTTTATATGGCTGCATGTCACTAATTAATGTGCTCTGACGCATGTCCTCATGGCGCTAATTTGCTCACCTAAGGGTTGAACGAAAACTCCGAAGCCGCGCAAGATCGCGAGCAAAATAAAAATGTGTTTTTTAAAGAATTGAGTAAATAATTCTACTTAGTACTACAAAGTTGCTAAATAGAGAAAAAGGGTGTGTAAATTATTCTAACGTCTTGTTGATGGAAGTAGATGATGAGGACCCAGAAGAAGCAGGTGGTTTAGACTTGTCAACGGACATCGACTTTCTTCTGGTCTTGCGTTTCTGGAAACTCAAGTTCGGGCTCGTAATATTTACTGGCGTAAATTTCGAAGGCATAATGACTCTGGTAAACTTGTTTCTCAACTTCTGTTGAACATAGTCCATATCCAAATGTTTTGTTAGGGAGATTTTGGGAATACAGCTAATATAATGTCTGTCATCCAACTGGACATCCAAAGGATCTTGGGTATGACATCCTGGGGACATTTTCAGTCTGATGGAATGCGACTTTTGGCCAGAAGCGTCTGTACTTTCGTAAAGCTCAAAGGTGATCTGGGATAAATAATCAAGCTCCGGTAACGCGTTTCTAGCAATTCTCATAGGAATACCAGATTCATATATGATATTCAGTAAGGTGTAAATATGAGATTCTTTAGTGAAATAAGCAACACAAGCTGGTGTTTCTCTATTCTTCATATCTCCTATATCATTTAATATTTGTTTGGCCAAAGGCAATGATGTCAATAAACCAATATCCAGTTTTTCAGCATCAAGAATACCATATTCTTTGGGGCAAATAAAATCAAACAATACCTTCGCCAACTTATACAGTTCTCGCAGCTGCATAAATCTTGGCTCATCAAATTGAGACGAAGATTTGGGATTTCTGGCTCTAGAAGTTTTTCCACTTTCTAAGACCCAACCCAAAGAACCAACGCTATTACTGCTCTTACCCATACTATGGCTATCTACAATCTTGAAATTGTTTTTGGCGAGAATATTGATTGGGTAACGATCAACCAAAGAGTGAGTGCCTAACTCATCGGCTATACATTCGTTTGGATGCCCTGGATCAAATATGTTTTCCAAAAATTGTCTGTTGTGAAGGGCATCATATTTCATAGTATCGTACAATTCAGAGATTTTAGAAGGATCCACTTTTTCTACGTTATTAAACTCCTTGAAAAGCTTATCCCATCTTTCCTTGAACAGACTGGGGTCTTCAGAAGTACACCATCTTGTTTGCATTGTGTTGACATCCTTTTTAGCAAAATTGTTATCCATGATTTTTTTATGGTAATTCATTAACTCAACAACTCGCTTTATGACTAAGTACGGTTCTGGCATCTTTGGGGGCCAAGCAAATTGTGGAGGAGCTTCTTTACCCTCTCTTAACAGAGGCTTCAATTTCTTTTTCACCGTATCCATTAGATCCTTGGCGGCATTACTATCGTCCAATAGGTCCTTCCTGATACTGATTTCGTCACTACCTAGTTCATCTGCACCAAAAAGAGCTCTGGTCCAGTACTGTGCCGTATGAAGAACACGCCTCTCGGATGAGGAGAATATCTTGATATTCTGTAAAATGCTCTTATTCAATAAATCAAAGTCCTGCCTCATTTGCTCCCCAAGCTCAGTAGCTTGATATTTGGCGGAATGCGTGGGCTCACCACCCCATTTCAAAATAAACTGCACTTTTTCGACTTCGTTCTCCTTATTTAGAACAGGTTTTAATTGAATCTTGGTTCCTGGGAAATCTAGTTTCTTTTCTAGAGCATTTGCCAATACTTTGATTTTGGCTGGATTTCCTGCCTTTTCATCCAATGCAATTCTTAAAGCTTGGAGAACAATTTTTAGGTCATTCACGTTCCTAATAACAACTTCTTCTTTGTGTCCTTTCAATAATGATATGAAAATAGGAGAAGTAAACGAATGTTTAAACTTTTGCTTTGGTGTTCTGTCAGCATGACGGATTATAATAACCAAACCTTTGAACACCCATTTTTGCTCTTTCTCTTCGCGGATAATTGGCAGGTTCTTTTTTTCCGTATCCATTTTCTTCTTGGCCTCGATGAAAGTATTTCTTAATATATTTGCACATGAATCATAGTAGACTTTGTTATCTTTCACAAACGAAAACCCGTTGACATCAATGACGTAACTTTTACCTGAAACGCGTAGCAAATCAAAACCACAGATCATCTGAGAAAATGCTTTGGACACTCTTCCAGCAATGGATTTTTCTTCGTCTGATAACTCAGTGATATACCTAACTTCTTTACCGTGAGTGTTTCTTCTGACTATACCATCAACTACAGGCGATTTTCTAGTTTCAGCATGGCAAAAGTTTTCACCAATAGTATAAGCCTTAACATCTTCAAAATTATCTGTATCCATAAATTCTTCATAAATGTAGGACCCCTCTGTACGTGGATGAACTAAAGCAGGATCAAATTCAGAGGACTTATTGCCAACCTTACGAAATAAACGGCGACCACCCCCACCATTTTTAGAGTGATAATATATATAAATATTGTGGTCCTCGCCATCTACAGGCTTTTCAACATAGGGTTTGGTCATGACCTTCCCATCAACTTCCAAAGTGTCATCATCTACCATTTTCCAGTCCGGTTCTTCAACAGGTTTTACTTCCACGCCATGTTCGCGCAACTTCATTCTTAGTTCTTCGTTGGCGCGAGGACCTCCGTCTCTGCTGATCTCGAGTCTTGGCGGAGTTGGAACTTTGTAAGCTTCTAGTACCTGTAAGCATAGCCTTCTATCCCATAGTATTTTTGCATTATCAAGTCATTGATGAAAAAAAGGCTTACGTAATTTGACATACTTAATCGCTTTGTCTAAGGGGAACCCTGATGAAAAGAAAGATATTAAAAAGTCACATGTTGGCCAATTCTCGATTCTCTCATCTAGAATCACTTTATCTCCAAAAATAACAGTCTCAAATTCACCATGTTCTATCAAACGGTTCAAAATATGTCTCATTGGTTTGGAAAGCACTTTTGCATCCATTGCGCAGACCCCAATTTTCCCAATCTTGGGCAATTTTGGTTTTGGTTGACTTGTCGAGGACTTGCGGGAAGAGGTGGATGAATTAGGTACCGAACCGTTTGCAACAGTGGTCTGTTCATCGTCAATAGGTCCCTGTGGTAGATGTGGGGATGCAGTCTTGGAGGTCGAGTCTATGCTACCGGCTTCATTGGCATTACTAAAATTGCCGGGCAGACCCTCAGAATCAGTCTCTGGTTTCGGATTACTATCCACTTTCGTTAGTCCAGATGTAGTAGTCGGATTGACGTTATTCCCATTATCTGATTCGGTGCTTATGGATCTTTGTAGTGTATCATGTACAGTAAGGTTCTCCTCGCTATGGCCATCTGGAATTCCAGGAGGTGGCAGTTTCAGGGACATATTTTCGCTAGCCGATGTTTTTGGGCTAAAGCCCTCTAATATTGGGGCAATAGATTGCATTGCCTTCTTGGTGTTCTTGTTCAGGAACAGAGGCGACATCTCATATGGTGGACAGGGCGAACCAGTACTTCTAACCTCTTGTTGAAGAATCTCATTTGGTTCTGATGATTCTTTTCTAACCCCGCTCATGACGTGCTTCAGTTTCTTGGGGTGGCACGTAAGCTCCTGAGTTTGGCTGAACTTGCTTTGTTGGTAATTTATCTATCATAACATACTGATTCGTTAATTAATCATGTCCAAATGTAGTCTAAAAATGACTTTTTTGAGAATGCATTTGTGCACGTGCTCTCATATTTTTTGACTGAAAAATTTTGAAAAAAAATATTCGCGATGAGATTCCAATGAAAATTTAATGAATCTCAAATATAATAATTAATACTGAAGTACCAGCTGACAATAAGGTATTCACAAGTCTGTAATCCGTTAAAACTGTACGCTATGTCGGTCGACTTGAAAAAAAGAAAAGTTGAAGAACCTGTAAGGAGTGTAGGGAAAACCTCTAAGGTCTTTTCTCCATTCAGAATCATCGGTAATGTTAGTAACGGTATTCCATTTGCTACTGGTACGTTAGGTTCTACCTTTTACATTGTAACAAGTGTGGGGAAGACATTTCAAATATACGATGCGAACAGTTTGCATTTGCTTTTTGTTTCAGAAAAGGAGACCTCATCCTCGATTGTAGCACTATGTACACATTTCCACTATGTCTATGCAGCATATGAAAACAAGGTTGGTATTTACAAAAGAGGTATTGAAGAACATTTGATTGACCTAGACACCAATGCACATGTACAGCAGTTATGTGTTTTTGGTGATTACCTTTGTGTTTCCACTGACGATAATTCCATTTTCATTTACAAAAAGTCTGATCCTCAAGATAAATATCCGTCGGAGTTCTACACTAAACTCACGATCACAAATATCCAGGGCGGTGAAATCGTTTCTTTGCAACATTTAGCCACTTATTTGAACAAGTTAGTTGTTGTTACCAAATCTAATATTTTGCTGTTTAACATCAGAACGGGGAAACTTGTTTACACATCCAACGAATTTCCTGACCAAATCACTACTTCTGAACCTGCGCCAGTTTTAGATATTATTGCATTGGGGACAGTAACCGGGGAGGTTATCATGTTTAACATGAGAAAAGGTAAGAAGGTCCGTACAATCAAGATTCCGCAGTCAAGAATTTCATCATTAAGTTTTAGAACTGACGGATCCTCTCACCTAAGTGTAGGAACGAGTAATGGTGATCTAATCTTCTATGATTTGGACCGTCGTTCAAGAATCCATGTTTTGAAAAATATTCATAGGGAATCATACGGTGGTGTCACAAAGGCTACCTTTTTAAATGGTCAACCAATTATTGTCACTTCAGGTGGTGACAATTCCTTAAAGGAATACGTTTTTGATCCATCACTTTCTCAAGGAAATGGTGATGTAGTTGTTCAGCCACCAAGACATCTACGTTCCAGAGGTGGTCATTCTCAACCACCTTCATGTATTGCGTTTGCTGATGCTCAGTCACATTTCATGCTATCCGCCTCTAAAGATAGATCACTTTGGGGATTTTCTCTGCGTAAAGATGCCCAATCGCAAGAAATGTCACAAAGGTTACACAAGAAACAAGACGGTGGCAGAATCGGTGGTAGTACAATTAAATCCAAATTCCCTGAAATTGTAGCGCTTGCCATTGAAAATGCCAGAATAGGTGAATGGGAAAACGTTATTACTGCGCATAAAGATGAAAAATTTGCTAGAACTTGGGATATGCGAAATAAAAGAGTCGGTAGATGGGCTTTCAACACTACTGATGATGGATTTGTTAAATCCGTAGCTATCTCTCAGTGTGGAAATTTCGGGTTTGTCGGTTCTTCTAATGGTGCCATTACCATCTATAATATGCAAAGTGGTATACTTCGTAAAAAATACAAATTGCATAAAAGAGCAGTTACTGGTATATCCTTAGACGGTATGAACCGTAAGATGGTCTCGTGCGGGCTAGACGGTATTGTTGGGTTCTATGACTTTAACAAGTCAACTTTATTAGGCAAATTACAACTGGATGCTCCTATCACCTCGATGGTTTACCATCGTTCTTCCGATCTGTTTGCGTTAGCCTTAGACGATTTATCGATTGTGGTTATCGATGCTGTGACCCAAAGGGTTGTTCGTCAACTGTGGGGCCACAGTAACAGAATTACTGCATTTGACTTTTCGCCTGAGGGTCGCTGGATTGTTTCCGCTTCTTTAGATTCCACCATCAGAACATGGGATCTTCCAACCGGAGGATGTATCGATGGTATCATAGTAGACAATGTTGCCACAAATGTAAAGTTTTCCCCGAACGGTGATTTACTTGCTACGACACATGTCACAGGTAACGGTATATGCATCTGGACCAACAGAGCGCAATTCAAGGCTGTCTCAACAAGAACTATCGACGAGGCTGAATTTGCAAGGATGGCATTACCCAATGCGTCCGTCAAAGGGAACGCTTCAATGTTGTCTGGGGCTTTGGAAGGCGATGATGTGGATGAGCAAAACGACATTGATTTCAATACCTATACCTCATTAGCGCAGGTTGATAAGGAGTTGTTGACACTATCTATAGGACCAAGAAGTAAGATGAACACATTGCTTCATTTAGATGTTATCAGACAACGTTCCAAGCCAAAAGAAGCTCCAAAGAAGTCAGAGAAGCTTCCATTTTTCTTACAGTTATCTGGTGAAAAAGTTGGTGATGATGCGTCTGCAAGAGAAGGTATAGCACACGAGACACCTGAAGAAATTCATCGTAGAGATGAAGAGACACAAAAGAAAATTGATGCAGAAGAGCAAATAAGCAAATTCAAAGCCACAGGAAGATTAGGATTTGAATCCCATTTCACGAAGCAATTAAGAGAGGGTTCAGAATCGAAGGACTATTCGGCATTATTAGCCACACTAATAAACCTCTCTCCCGCTGCAGTGGATTTGGAGATTAGATCGTTAAACTCTTTTGATCCCTTCGATGAAATTGTATGGTTTATTGATGCATTAACACAAGGCTTGAAGAGCAACATGAATTTTGAACTTTACGAAACCTTTATGAGTTTGTTGTTCAAGGCACATGGTGACGTTATTCATGCTAATAACAAGAATCAAGACATTGCTGGTGCTCTAACAAACTGGGAGAATGTGCATAAAGAAGAAGACAGATTGGATGATCTTGTCAAGTTCTGTATGGGAGTAGTGAGTTTTGTGACTACCACGTAAGCAGATTAAGTATATAGAGCAAATTTTAGTAATAGAAACAAATATTGTATATTTCCCTTTGGAGTATTCAACAGGGTAACGATGAGTTTTCGTCATTATTTGCTATCCTTGAAGGGTATGCTTTAAGTAGGTCATCGACTGTGAATCAGTATTCCATAAGCTCTGGAAAGGTAAGAATCTGCACGGTTTCAAAATGTCAAACAGGACCGAAGAGCTGGACCGATTACTTGACAATATAATTAATTCACCACATGGAACGGAAGCCTCGAAGACGTTAGAAGAGATTGAAAACAATCAATCATATATACTAGATATACAGTTAAAGAAGTTATTGCGACTTCATGATGACTCGTTCAAGAACAAATGCGTGTCACCTGCTAACGAAATGTTAGAAAGGTATTCCCCATATCTGGGGCGCGCTGAAGTTTTACAAAAAGAAGCAGAACTTGTGGATAGGGATCTCCGAATCATTGAGATGGCTTACCAACTCATAAAGAAGAATCGTGGGTTGAAGTAAGAGGGAAACCACATTTCACTTTGTAAAAGTTGATACAAAACAGCCCATATGGCCGTTAAAATAAGTATTGGTATATTATTATTATTATTATCTATTATTAGTGGAATGAGTTAGTGTATGTTCTATACAATAAAATATATTAGGAAAAAAAAAAAAAAGGGTAACAAAAGAAGAAGAATAAATAAATGATGAAGTTCTTTAACTGACTTAGATTATTTGATGCAAATTTGGAGAAGAAAAAAGGGATAGAAGTGAGTTAGGCAGTGAGAAAGCATATGCAGCTCACATCTATGGCATGCCTTTGGCGGCGTTCGCCCATTTCTTTGTTTCCGTCCAACCCGTATTGATTACTTGCAAAGCGTCTTCCAGGTTTAGTGGCTCTCTTAAAGGCTTGTCGTCTACGACCAGTTTCTTGTAAATGCGAGCATAGTATTCTTCAGGAATGGCTTGAAAGACTTCTCTATGAGTGGCTCCATCATCACCAATGCTTCCGTCTTGTTCAGTGTGCTGTGTCCAAAACTGTCTTCTTCGTCTCCAGAGTTTTTCACCATCACAAAATGGCTTCTTGCTTTGTTGGGCTAGTTTTATGCGTTCTTCCACCACGTTAAAGTTTTCAAAATTTTGTGTAGATTTTCTAGAGTTTGACAGAGTATGGGACGTGGTAGTGGTTGCTGTTGCATTGTTAGCGGAACTAGATTCCTCACTATCGTCAGTAAGTTTCATTTCCAGTGTACTGTTGACACCTCCCATCCCTACCTGAGACATGGAAGCCCCACTGTCTCTCTCTATGCCCTTCGAAGCTGTAACGGGGGGTTGTGCCACGGTGAATAACGCTTCTATTTTCTCATCGCTTCCGCTCGAGTCATCGATACTACTTAGCGTTTCATGAGTAATTTTCTTTAACGTTTCCTTCCATTTCTGTAAGGTATGTGTTAAGGTATATTTAATATTCTTTTTCGGATATTTTGAGGTTGAAGCCATCCTATATTTTAACCCCTAGGTATTTGCTTTGTTTTTACGGATGTAGAGGTCTTATCAAATAATATAATTCGTTCTAACGACCTTATTTAGAAGAGATGTATAGCGATATCTATTGGAATACTAGAGGAATAGTGGTTACGTACCAGTATTTGTTTATCTCTTTGCTTCTTTAAATCTCTTGGGAAGAACCTGTTGCGTCCAAAAAATAAGAAGAAAAAAACAACAGCTCCGGTAGCTATTCCTATTGTTTACTAATGCTAAAAGCTGCTATCATTTATGCATGATTAATTCTACTTGGATGCTGAAAATGCTAGCAAAGAAAAAAAGAAACGCGCGCCAATAGCATTGCCCACGAGTAGCCGTAACGTGTGGGGGACAGGAAGCCACTAAAGGAAGCGCTACGAACGTGGATACGTCGCAAGAAACTGTGAGTGCTCGGTAAGTTAACTAGTCCACTCTGGGCCTCTGCAATAAAACATTGCTTACTGTACAGCACTCTATAAAGCTGGCGCAAGGCCTCGTTCCTAGCTTGTTTCATATGTTCGGTTAAAGTTCTTGTACCTTACCTACTGTATGGCTGCAAGCTGAAATGCTGGCGCTTTTGTTTTTCCCCCGCGTGGATATCGCTTTTGCACCCGTGCATTTTTAGACTCGTACACCCGCCAAGCCTGAAAAATCATGCTGAAAAATTACTAGCCGGCCAATGTGGCCATTGGAATCAAGCTTAGCCGAGCAGCGCCGAGACTGCGGTTTCTGTGGGGACAGAACATTTGTTTCTCTCAGTGCGGGCCTAGAGGGAGACATGAGTTTAGTGCCGGTGCTGTCCGTATAGGCGGCTCCCGCCTGAACTTGAGTGGGAGGCTCTCTTCTGGGCGGGAGGAACTGAGTATTGCACGTCCATGGATGGATTTGGCAATCCAATGCCAATTGGCAGAGTGCGAAACCGAGGGTAATACGATGGAGGGCTCTGATGCTGTTTGGTAAGCTTAGGACCCTTTGCGCTGGTAGTGTTGCGTGTGTACACTAAGCTATTTGGCAGGTTGCCAGCTTCTTGAATCGTATATACGCTTGAACTGGAAAATATATTTTAGCTGTAACGTAGCAAACTAAACAAAATTATCTAGAAATGGCCGGTTTAAAAGACGTTGTCACTCGTGAATACACTATCAACTTACACAAAAGAGTATGTCGAAATTAACATCGGATTTCATGTGGGAAATGGTTATAAGCCAATGGCAAGATTTCAAAACTATACCAGGCGAGATTGATGGAGAAAGCCTAATGATTTTTTTCGAATAGTGAGCCGTGAGTTTCTTGGAATGCGATGCCACTAAGCCGAATATATATGGTCCTATAACACAAAACGCCCTCCCCCCTCCCATCGCGTTTACCATTACTATTACAATTGCTATGCGAAGGCATATGTTTAATATATCACAACCATGCCTGGCTCCGATCTCTAGTTTTTTGAAATTCCAGTTCCACTTTTGATATTGACTTATTTTTACTAACAGCCCAATTCTGAATTGAAATTAATATAGTTACATGGTGTTAGCTTCAAGAAGAGAGCTCCAAGAGCTGTCAAGGAAATCAAGAAGTTCGCCAAATTGCACATGGGTACCGAAGATGTCCGTCTAGCTCCAGAATTAAACCAAGCTATCTGGAAGAGAGGTGTCAAGGGTGTTGAATACAGACTAAGATTGAGAATTTCTAGAAAGAGAAACGAAGAAGAAGACGCCAAGAACCCATTGTTCTCTTACGTTGAACCTGTCTTGGTTGCCTCTGCCAAGGGTTTACAAACCGTTGTCGTTGAAGAAGATGCTTAAATGTAAAAGGAATAACGTCCATCTTATAAGCATTTTTTTGTTTTAGGTTAAAGTAATATACAAATAGGGCAGCGTTCTGGGAGAACGAGTATAAGCTCTCAAATGACTAAGAAAATTCATACGATTTTAGTACCATAGTTTATTAGATTTTTGTAATTTAATATTTATTCATTCTCGTTTCGCAACTGCTCTGCTTGCTGTCTTGCTGCTATATAGAATACACTTATTTCCTATAAGGGATTTCGACAGCCTCGCCAAATCCGTCTTCGCCATGGCGCTTGAAGTCGAAGTTTTCATCAAACCAATCTATCAAGGTGATATAATTTTTGAGATTCATCATCTCCTTCAAAAGCGGTTTTTTCAACTCCATACTTTCAAACATGCAATATAAATGATGCTGGGTCAGTTGAAACGGCAAGCCACCAAACTCCAAAGCCCAATACCAAAACCTTTCGATACAACCCCACGGGCAGATATCATGCCCTGCAAATAATGCTGGATTACTTAGTAACCCACGGACAGCCATGACACCGGACGCACCGGTGTATTTAGTGATTTTTTCTAGATCTGATAATTTGAAGCAATCTCCATTGGCTATAACGGGTACATTTTTATCGGCGATCTTCTCGATAACATATTTTATCGCATCCAGATTCACTGGTTGCGATGATCTAGTTCTACGTGTACGACCGTGAATCGTAATCCAATCCACGCCGCTATCACATAAGTTCCGGCACAGTTCCACCGTTTGATCCAATTCATCGTGTATTCTTATCTTTGTTTCAAGCCTTAATTTGTCGCCATATTTGTCCTTCACAGCACGAACCATGCTACATAATAAATCGGAGTTATAAATTAAAGCACAGCCTATGCCTTCTCTAATTTGTTCTTTTATAGGGCATCCGCAGTTGATACCAACACCATCACAGTAAGGTGCAACCATCTCAACAAATTTTAGTAGATCAGCAACGTTATTCACACCGACTTGCACGATTAATGGGACGTCTTTGTCATTTATTGAAAGGTCGGAGATTCTTGCATGCTCATTGCGGACGTATTCTCTTGCCAAGATCATCGGTGAGTATACAATATCGACGTTGTAATCTCGACATAATTGGCGGAACGGTAATTTAGAATAGCGAACCATCGGGCCTGCAATGTTCGCAGGTCTACCATGTGTCGCTTTTCTCGTCTTTATTATGTGCAATGGGTCCGTTTCCCTAGTAATAGGCTTCGGCTTCGGTATCACTATTCTTTCAGGGGGAACAGGCATGATGGACATTCCCTTTGTAAGCCTTACTCAGCGTCTAGTCCGCCTGTGAGTTTACTAAGCATCGCAAATTTCAAATTGAGTTTTCGTCCATCACTTTTTTTTCTGTTTTTCATTTTACGTCAAGGCGCGAATGGTTGGAACAGTTTATTTACCTATGATTAACAATACATCTTTAAATTATCTAGCGAGAATGCGAGTCTATCAGCTTTGTTTCTTAGATTTCGTCTGACCCTTGCGAACAAATACAAAAGCGATGCATCCTGTCAGGAAAAATAGCATGCATATGATGCAATGGAAAATAGAAATGCCGATGACATATGATAGAAATCTTTTCCGAAGCATTAAGTTTCTTAAGCCTTGCTCAAAATTCATTCTGAAAGTGGCTCCACTCTCCGGTTTTAGGATTAAGCTTGCTTGAGCCATTTCTGTTTTCAGGAATATCGAAACAGTTTCATATGATGAATCCAAAGATATTTTGTCTTCTATTATAATTGAATTTAGCCATTCCTCATTGTAGGCATTTAGGCGAGATGGGCCCAGCTGTTCAACTTCTTGAGGTGACAACGAATCCTCTACTGTGAGACAGACGATAGGCCTGGAAGTATGGAATATCTTTTCATCTTCATTGTCTACTCTTCCTGGACTCCTTAAAATCGGACCGGGGCCTCTGTACACGTCGATTAACATACTATCTAGATTCAGGCGTCCCATCTTATGTTGACAGTAAAATTGTAAATTTAAATCGAGCTTGTACTCTATATTGTCACGCATAGGGATTGGTTGTGGTAATCCATTATCCGTCGTTTGAGGCAGATCCGTGCCCACTGGAATGCTCGAAATAGACTGGAAAAATTTTGTTCCAAACTGTATTCCCTGTAAGATATTGAAAGTATTAAGCGGCACTACATTGGATGAATCAGCAGGTAATAGTCGCAGGTAGAAATCGTGATATATTAAAACTGATAAAGGAAGAATGACTAACAATTGTATGAAAAAAGCTGCCACAATATATGAGGACCATTGTAAGATTTGTAATGGGCGGGATATATTGATTTTCATTCCTCCCCGTTCACTGTGCTATTTTTTTTCCTGAGTTAGAGCTTAGTTCTCATCTTGGTATTGCATAGGAAGCTGTTTCTTTTTCTGCCTTACGCGCGTATAATTTCAATAACTTTCCCTTTAAATTTTTTGAGATATGCAGTAGTAAGAGAATATTTATTCAGCTTTCAACAAACTAAGCATTACAAAAAATAATAGTTTGTATTTCTTTGTCAAGTATGAAACGATATGTTTCATACCCGACTGACCTTGGCAAACACCATAATACAGCATTATGGTGCTTTCAGGTTTTTCTTGACAATAGCTAGTTGTCTCGCCAGGATTTAGTTCTTCTTAGATGGAAGTCTCACAGTTTAGCCGTCACTTCCTAATTCTTGCTTGCTTTTGGACATTTTTCCCCCAAAAAGATATGTTAAATCCAGAAAGGGTGAAACTTTTTTGAGAATTATTAGCAAAACTTACTTTTCAGCCAGAAAAGTACATTAACATACAAAAGTAACGAAGAAGTGGAGTTAAGGGCAAAGGGATGCTAAAGTTCAGTTTCTTGCATTGCTTTGCTTAAACAGCCACACTTCCAAAGAAAAATGAATCGATAACGTAAATAATACTCCTACAATATTTAGAATATAGAGAGGAAAATAAATAGCACAATATGAAATAATATAGAATTTAATGAAGAAAGTTTCTTGAAGATTAAAACATAAATAAGAAGAAATGAAAGTATCTTTTTTTGGGCGAGATAGTTTTTAATACATCAGAACAGAAGGAAATAAGTAGAGCCAAAAATACATATAATAAAAACACAATAATAGTAAAAAAATGAATAGTGAAGAAAAAAGCACATAACAAAACGAAAGTGAGAGAATTAGATGGAGTGGGGACTAGATTTATTTTGATGACGCGTGAAACTAAGGAATGATGGCAAAAAGAGAGAGGTTTTTCTATTTCTATTTTTGTGGGAATTATAGATACGCTGTTCACTTCAATAGTTGACATTAGAGAGTACAATATTTATCATGGTTTCCCTCCACTAATGTTCAAGTGAATAGTTCAAAGCGAAGTAAAAACAAAACAATATAGCCCGAACCGGAACCCATAATATAAGCAAAATAAGACGACTGTGCATCTGAAGGTTGTCTGATAAAGTGATTAGAAGAAGAAATATATCTGATTAATGAGTAGAATGACCTCTGTGATATTTCAAACCGTTTAGGTTCTTGTATCTCTTACCACAAACTTCACAGCGGTAAGGTTTATCCTTAGCAGATCCCATCCCATCACCAAATGAATCTGTAGAATCTGGATCTATAACGCTAAACGTACCGTCTGGATTTTCGTGTAATTTTTGATTTTGGTGACCATGCAATCTGTGATACTTCAACCCGTTTTGGTTTTTATAAGTCTTTTCACAACCAATAACGGGACACTTGAATGGTTTTTGCTCTTCATGATCCATGACATAAAGTCTTCTGGCAGGGTCATCTATGTAAGCTTGTTGAGGTAATTTGTAGTTATTATTGTGCACCGATTTTGCATTAGATGCAGACCCATTTTCTGTATCATCTTCATCGTCATCATCATCGTCATCATCATCTACATCATCATCATCGTCATCGATATCATCAATATCTTGGTCATCCACCATGTTTTGAGAAGACTTGGTATGCATGGAAGGATGGAAAGTATTGTAATTGTGAGTGTTTGCCGCGGGGTTTACGTTAGAGTTCATGGGGTTATGATTGCCAGGGCCTAAAATGTCATCATCCATAAAACTCAAATCAATATCTTGGACTAGAACCAAGGGAGACAAATCTGTTTGATGAGGATCAATTTTTCTTGATTGATTTGGAATAGGTGTTCTCGATGTTTTGTTGAGAGAGTAGTTATTAAATGTGTGAGGCCGATTCACCATGATATTCTTATTTCCCATGTTAATGTTACTATTGTTATTGTGTGAGTTATTGTTGTTGTTGTTATTATTAATGTTAATACCAGTATTGTTGTTAAGATTCGTTAATTTATTGTTTGGGGCATGTCTTGACGGAGAATTAGTTCTTAAAAACACATCATTAGTCGAAACCGCGTCCACCAAATTCCCATTCAAATGTAGTTGTTGAGAGTGGTTAGCCATCGATAAATTCTGATTTTGAGCTCCCGTTAAAGATATTGCGTTCAAGTTTGCGGTTGTGGACGATGTGGTTGCCGAAACCATCGAACTTTGTGCCGGTACGGCTCCTGACGTGTTGGTGACAGAATTCGACTGCAGTTGTTGCTGTATTATATTCTGCTGGTGTTGAGGATGCTGAGATTGTCGTATTATAGAGTTGGAATCCATGTTATTTTCAAGATTGGCATGCATAGAGTTGTTATTAGCCGTATTGCCGTTATGAGCTTGTATGTTACTTCTTTTCTGAGATGCATTTTTACTATTGGCGGTCATGTTATTGTGTTGATTGTAGTTGTTATTAGCGTTATTCATATTATTATTGGCCATACGAGTTGATGAGTTCGCCGTGCCAGTAGAGTTCATCGGTAGTTGCGACATGTTAGCCGTGTTGGGAGATGTAGATATATGCGCTTCTTCATAATGCCTTAACAAGTCATGTAGCCCAGGTAACGATAGGCCACAGCACGAATAGTCCTTACAATATTGCTTTTCTAAGTTTGGCAAATAAGCAGTGTATGCAATTTGCGGAGAAATAGAATACCCTCTGTGGTAAGGAGGATTACTCACAGAAGGTCTCTTAGTAGGTTGTTGAATTTGCAGAGTATTGGTAGCAGTGGTGGAAACGGCGGGGGCAACAGCGGCAGCACTGTTTGCTGATTGGGGCACAATACTACTTCTACGGCTGATGATTTCATCTCTCAACCAAGAACCAACACTAATGGACCCCCACGAAACACCACCCATCCCTTGAGAATGGGCTATCGACTCTCTCCGTAATTTAGCAATATCTTGTGGAGTTAATAGTGTCTGATCCATTATGTTGGGCGAATACAAATGGACGTTATTTGTATTATTGCTCGTGACGCTTTTTTGGTGAATATTATTGATGCCGTTGAAATCTGTAGTCTTCGTATTAGAAGAATCCGAATTATTATTTATTAAGATAGAAGGTGTGTGCTGATTCGAATCCATATCAATGTTAGAATTCGAAGAAGAATTCATGGATGTATGTGTAGGTGTAGCCGTTGCAGCGGCACTAGTAGCCATATTGCTCGTCATGGTCATTGTTGTGAAATCCATACTCAAAATATGCTTGCTTTTCTTATTTCAAATAAGAAAAGTTGTTGAATATGAATGAGTCGTATAATGACAATGAACCTATAAACGCCTTAGAAAAGAGAAATTCGAGGAGATAACTAATGGGTAAATCCAGAGAGAATTTCGAGAAGATAATATGATGTCAAAGGCGAAATCGTCTGAGTATATTATAAACTTAGTGTGAGGGTCTGCGTGGCACACTCTTTTCTTTAGCTTTGCCTTTCTTTACTTTTTTTTTGTTCTAAAAGTAATATGCGATAAAATGAAACAATTTAATCGACGATAAAGTTGATTAAATAATAGAAAAACAAAAAAATCACAAAGGAAGAAGTAATGGCGTGTGTGTTGGAGTTAGAAAAATTAACTAGACTCTTTCCGCTTGTAAATAAGCCTATTGCTTGTATTAATTTGGGGGCTGGCTATACTGTTCTCCTTGTTTGCTATTTCTGTCAAACCTTGTCAATGAAGTCACTAGAATGTGCAAGACGTTATATATATAGGGATGACTGGCGGAAAAGGAAGAGTCGGAGAAGTAAAATGCGTACGTTAGCCTAGTATGCTTCAAATCGGTGAAGATATAAAGACAAATGATAATGGCAATGGCTGTAGCAGACGACGGTTGCAAGTGACAATGGCTGATAGTGACGTTATGATACAAATTAGCCTTAAAATGGATGCATCGCCCACTTGTTCCAAATTTCAGTTGATTCGAAATTGCTCCTTATTATGTAACAGACAAAATCGTGTGCTCTTGCACGACGTGGGCGTGTTTTGTTTCTTTTTCTTGCGACGGCCGACGCAGCGCACGGGAACGCCGCACCAACCAGAACCCAGTCACCGCCCGTACCCGTGGTGCTCAGAATCCGCCGCAAGGCGGGGCGGGGGGAACTTATTACCGCCAGGAGGGTAATGGCCATCGCGTGACTCCGAAACGCCTCGAAAACAAACCACGTGCACCAAAAGCCCGTGCACCATTTTTGAAAAATTTCAATGAGCCTAGTTGAAACCAAGAGACTAAGCTACAACAAAGTGGGTGATGAGATGAACATAGGATGGGAGGTTAGATACTCGAGTGAACCCAAAAGCAATTGTCGTAGTAGTGATGGAGCAACAGACAGAAAAGCGTTCTATTGTAGAGGACAACGATTCAAGCGTGAAGAGACAGGACACTTCCTGGTCGAAAGGTGTCGCTCATCTTAAACCTGAGTATATTGTACCGTTGAAGCAAAATGCGCCTCAAGAGGCCCCCGTTTATGACGAAGAGATGTCTTCCGATAGAATGGTAGAAGAACTTTCCGGTAACGGTGGGAACAATAAGAAGAACAAAAAGGGGAGAGGTAAGAAGCGTGGCCAGAACAAGAATAGAGATAACAGACAGGTTAGAGAACAAAATGCTCTGTGCCCTCGCTTGATATACGGAGACGTATCCAAATGTTCCTTTGGTGATAGCTGTAGGTTTGTTCACGATATCAAATTGTATCTTTCTACAAAGAAACCTGAAGTTGAAAATGACATGTTTCCTATCTGCCCAGTTTTCAGCTCATTGGGATATTGTCCGATGGGATTTAAGTGCAGGTTTTTGTCATCTCATTTGAACAAGGAAGAAACTACACTTATATCAACAAAGGAAGTAGATGTAGACACGCAAACCATCTGGTCTGTTAGGGGGAAGTCAACCATATTTCACCTGGAAAGAAACTAGATCTAATAAAGAGGAGGTTCCCATTCCCCAAGAGTAACGAAGTGCTGGAGATCATCGACTCTTTCCAACAGGAGTGCAGAGATTCCATGAAGGTAGACGAAGAGGCAGAAACCAAACCCGTTGAAAAGGAACAAAAGCAAGAATCTAAGGAGCCTGAATCTAAGGGCGAAGTTGCTCTTCAGGAGGAACAGAAAGATAAAGAACTAGCGGAAAAGAGAGAAAAAGAATTAGCGGAACGTAGAGCCAGACAACGTGAAGTGTACTTGAAATACAAGGACACTCGTTATTTTGCTCAAGAGAAAAAAGCCTTTGGACCTGCATCGTAAGAAAATCGTATCACCATTAACCACCGTGGGTAATTTACCATACCGTCGTCTAATGAGAAAACTGGGTGCAGATGTAACATATTCAGAAATGGCTTTGGCGATTCCCTTGATCCAAGGTACCAATTCCGAATGGGCGCTACCCAAGGCTCATAAGTCCGAGGTACCTGGGTTTGGTGTTCAAGTGGCTTGTTCCAAAGCCTGGCAAGCAGCCAAGGCTGCGGAGGCACTTGTCGATTGCGTTAGTGATATCAGCGAAATCAATTTGAACTCTGGTTGCCCCATTGACTTATTGTACAGACAAGGTTCTGGGAGTGCGCTGCTGGACAATCCTGCAAGAATGATTCGCTGTTTGAACGCGATGAACTATGTTTCGCAGGATGTTCCTATCACGGTGAAAATCAGAACGGGCACAAGAGAAGGCCATCCTATTGCGGAAGGGTTGGTGAAGAGACTAGTCAACGAGACAGACGTGGCAGCAATTACTTTACATGGTAGATCCAGGCAACAGAGATACACGAAGCAAGCGGACTGGGAATACGTGGGCCAAGTCGCTGATACGTTGAGATCTGCAGAAGCAGCATTCAAAGAGTCCGAGCAAGGTAAGGAATCTCGAGACTCCAAGAATAGAATTCAATTTGTCGGGAACGGTGATGTCAACAATTTCGAAGACTGGCACCGCTATCTCGATGGGAACGCGAACATCGACAGTGTCATGGTCGCCCGTGGTGCTCTGATCAAGCCATGGATCTTCGAAGAGATCGACTCTCAACAATACTTAGACAAGACAAGTACCGAAAGATTAGACATCTTAAAGGACTACGCACAATTCTCCATGGAACATTGGGGCACTGACGAATACGGGCTTTCGCAATGCCGTAGATTCTTCTGTGAGTTCATGTCTTTTTTCCACAGATACATTCCTATGGGCATTTGCGAGAGATATCCCGTCAAGTTGAATGAAAGACCACCCAATTGGTGCGGGAGAGATGACGTTGAAACCTTAATGGGCAGCACGGACGTCAACGACTGGATCAAGCTAAGTGACATGTTTTTCGGCAAGACTGATGAAAGCTTTGTCTTTGTTCCCAAACACAAGAGCAGCTCGTTTTCCACTAGAGACTCGTAAATAGAAAATTAAACGTACATAAGCTTGCCGTAAGACCTTTTTTCAAAGTTTAGCGCGACATTCTTTTTACAGGACTGGCATTTGGAAATGCACGGGTGCAATTGGAACGCGTGAGGTATGGGTCCTTAATTAACCACAATAAGCACCGTTGAAGGTGCGGGGCAAAATCTAGTTGCGAAAATCTCGAAAACCTCGGGCAGGACATTATCGAATTCCAAGTTTACATCATATTCATAGAAACAAAACTGCAATTGACATACACGCATGTAAACAGTAAAGCTAGTAAGGGCAAGGTAGCAGCTCCGCGGGACGACAACGCATTACGCAAAATCAACCAACATGAATGTTCTTCACGCATATTACCATGGTTTGGCGACGTTGCGGTATGCGTGCACACAAGCTTAATTCCCTTTGGCCGCCCCTTGAAATCTCACCATGATAAAAACACATCAACGTTCGCCGTATACCAGACCCTCGGATCTGCGTTTTTAGCCGTACGTTTCATGTGTCACCACTCTATGGGAGGGAATTTAGCCGCGGAAAGGTTGTGTTGAGTTGGTTTGCGACCGCTCGTATTTGGATTACCCAGCACCTTTTTTTCTTGCAGATATGCGCATCCGTGCCCCCTGGCACGCTGGCCCCGCGCATTTTGTGTGTGGAGCTGGTTCAACCTGCTCCGTGAACTCGCCACGTCGGCCGTCGTCGCTCGTCGCGCGTCGTCGCGAAGTATTTAAACAAAGCGGGTTTTTCTTGTCCCTTAATTCTGGCTACTAGGTCGTTCCTTCCCAATCCATTTATTTTTCTCTCTCTTGCCACTGTAGACAAAAAAAAAAAAGGCGGTCGAAACTCAACGGCTCTCACAAACGTACGTAATGACTGATATCACACCCGTGGAAAACGATGTGGATGTCAATGGCGACGTTTCTAGTACTTTAAAGAGGCCTATAGATCAAGTTCTGAATAAGGACGAGGGCGAGAACGGGTCGTCTCCCAACGGTCTAGCAGAAGACAAGACCCCTGTCAATGATGAAACGCATATCAAAAAGCCCAAGCTGAACGGAGATATCTCTTCATCTGCATCTACGCAGCCCGCGGTAAACGGCTTTGTAGAGAGTCCCGCGTTGGCGGCTAACGAGAATAATACATATAACGCCACCGGAGTCGGCGCAGAAGAGGAAGCTCAACAGGGATTGAAGAGGGAGAGGGAAGAAGGACACGGGGGCAAGCAAAAAGGTGCTACTGTGAATGACGGTTCGAAGTTGGACCTTCCCGAGACGGCTCCAAAGGAGCCTGCTCCTGCTCCTCCTCCAGAGCCGGATATGAACAGTCTGCCCCAAGACCCAATCCCAAAACACCAACAGAAGCATGCGTTGCTAGCCATCAAGGCTGTGAAGCGGTTAAAGGATGCTAGGCCCTTCCTGCAGCCAGTTGATCCAGTGAAGTTGGACATTCCCTTCTACTTTAATTACATTAAGAGGCCGATGGACTTGTCCACTATAGAGAGGAAGTTGAATCTCGGCGCCTATGAAGCTCCAGAAGAGATCACTGAAGACTTCAATGTCATGGTAAGCAACAGTATAAGGTTCAATGGCCCCAATGCAGGTATTTCTCAAATGGCAAGAAATATACAGGCCTCTTTTGAAAAACACATGCTGAATATGCCCGCTAAAGATGCTCCACCTGTGGTAACCAAGGGACGCGGGTCTAGTGCTCAGGAAGATGCCCCAATAGTTATCAGAAGGGCTCAAACTCACAACGGGAGACCAAAGAGAACTATACATCCTCCAAAAATCCAAGGACATATATCCTTATGAATCGAAAAAGCCCAAGTCCAAGAAACTGCAGCAAGCTATGAAGTTTTGTCAGGGGATTCTCAAAGAATTAACGGCCAAAAAACATGCTTCGTACAATTACCCCTTTCTGGAACCGGTGGATCCAGTTTCTTTGAATTTGCCCACGTATTTCGACTATGTCAAAGAGCCTATGGACTTGAGCACAATTGCCAAGAAATTGAATGATTGGGAGTATCAAACTATGGAGGATTTTGAAAGAGACGTGAGGTTAGTATTCAAGAACTGTTACACATTCAACCCAGACGGGACAATTGTAAACATGATGGGGCATCGTTTGGAGGAAGTTTTCAACTCCAAGTGGGTCGATAGACCTAACTTGGACGAATACGATTCTGATGAAGATTCAAGAAATCAAGGCGACTACGATGACTACGAGTCTGAATATTCAGAATCCGATATCGATGAAACCATAATAACAAACCCCGCTATTCAGTACCTAGAAGAACAGTTGGCAAGAATGAAAGTGGAATTGCAACAGTTGAAAAAACACGAATTAGAGAAAATAAGAAAAGAAAGGCGGTTGGCACGCGGATCTAAAAAACGCGGTAAAAGATCAAAGGGAAGGAGAGGCTCTAAGAGTGGTTCGTCTAAAGGTAGAAGGGATAAGAAAAATAAGCTAAAGACGGTAGTAACGTATGATATGAAGCGTATCATTACCGAAAGAATCAACGACCTACCAACTTCTAAATTGGAAAGAGCAATAGACATAATCAAAAAATCTATGCCCAATATCTCTGAAGATGACGAAGTAGAACTAGATCTTGACACTCTGGATAATCATACCATTTTAACGCTATACAACTCATTCTTTAGGCAGTATGAAAGTTCCTCCAACACATCCAACGGGCTAGACGGCGCTTCTGGTATTACTCGAGATACTTCATCTTTATCGCCTACTAGCGCAGGTGGCAGAAAAAGACGATCTAAAGCATTGAGCCAAGAAGAGCAGAGTAGACAGATAGAGAAAATAAAAAAATAAGTTGGCTATCCTAGACAGTGCTTCTCCTTTGAGTCAAAACGGCTCACCTGGCCAAGTTCAAAGTACCGCACGGAATGGCTTTTCTTCATCGTCGGATGACGATGTCAGTAGTGAAAGTGAAGAAGAGTAATTTGATTTGATTTTCGAATTTACTCGAATCAAAGGCCAAAACAAACATAATCGTCATTTTATTTCGGATGAATGAAGTGAAAATACTCTCATAGATACAAAAAAAAAAAAAAAATAGAAAAAAAAAATAATAAAGGCAGAGAAGATCTTAAGAACGAATAGAGGTTTGAAATAATGAAAACCAGGTAATTTTTTATTTTCATATCAATTGTAATATTATAAAGCTCATAAACTAAACCCATTAACCGAACAAGGTTACCATTGCACATGATCTCATCATCCAGATCAATTCATAATCTACATAGTAATAAATAATAATAATAAGAATTATTCCTCTTAGGATTTTCAATGGAAAACGTGTTGGAACTTATTATTATCACGGTAGACGAAACTGAAAGGATATATGTCAAAGAGCTAGAAATGTCAGTGTGTAGAAACTACACTACCTAATGCGCCTATTCTCACATAAAATGAAACCAAATACAGAACCATTTGAGCCATTATCAATATAGATGTCGGAGGGATTCAGTACCAGTTCTATACAGGAACTCTACAAATCTTTAAAGGAAATCACTAATGATGCAGATGTGGAGCTTTTCGAAGATCGTATCACCAAATTAGATCTTGGGAGCAGTGACGATTCAGAACAAGCCAATGACACCATAAAGGATAGATTTTTGAAGCCTTCAAATGTTCTTCCTTGGAGCTTATTAGATATGGTCCAAGACGTCCCAAAAATGAACTTTTTAGACGATCATTCTGATAAGTTGGACTACAAGGAACTGTTGAAAATTCCTAACCCAATCAACAGAACATCATATCAGTTCAAAAGAACAGGTCTGGAAGGGAAAATTTCAGGCTATAAAGAAGAGGTTAATCTGAAGGAAATTGCGAGTGCCAATGCATCAAACTCGCTCTCAATTACCAGAAGTATCAATCATAACCAAAACTCAGTAAGAGGTTCCACCGCGCAGTTGCCCTTCACTCCAGGTGGTATTCCCATGAAATCCGTCAAAACAGGTTCGGAACAAAACGGCACATCGGCAATGGCCAACGCCACCAAACTACTGCACAAGGATGGTCAAGGTTTATTTGACATTCCAGATGGCATGGAAAGAGGTATCAAACCAGTTGATACCGTTGTGGATAATGAGGACAAAAACGGAGAATTGAAAGAACTGAAACAACTTGACGAAATAGATAATGAATTGGACATCAAGATGGAGATATACGAAGCAAAGGTGAAGTCGGAGGAAAGCTCCAATAAAACACTTTCTGAAGAAATTATAGAGGAAGCTACCGAAGAAACAACAACTAGTAATGCTGAAGATGCAGAGATCGATGAACTATTACCAATTGGTATTGACTTTGGCAGAACAAAGGCAATTTCTAAGAATGTCACGGTAAAGAAGGAATGGGCTCACGTTGTCGATTTGAACCATAAAATTGAAAACTTTGATGAGTTAATTCCTAATCCTGCTAGGACATGGCCTTTTGAACTGGATACGTTCCAGAAGGAAGCTGTTTATCATCTCGAACAAGGCGACTCTGTTTTTGTCGCAGCGCACACATCCGCTGGTAAAACTGTAGTTGCGGAATATGCAATTGCCATGGCACACAGAAATATGACCAAGACGATTTACACATCACCTATTAAAGCTTTATCTAATCAAAAGTTCAGAGACTTTAAGGAAACTTTTAACGATGTAGATATTGGGTTGATCACGGGTGATGTGCAAATCAATCCCGATGCAAACTGTTTGATTATGACCACAGAAATTTTACGGTCAATGCTTTACAGAGGTGCCGATCTGATAAGAGATGTGGAGTTTGTTATTTTTGATGAAGTTCACTACGTCAACGATCAAGACCGTGGTGTTGTTTGGGAAGAAGTTATCATTATGCTTCCTCAGCACGTCAAGTTTATCTTGTTATCTGCGACCGTTCCTAACACGTATGAATTTGCCAATTGGATTGGAAGAACAAAGCAGAAGAATATTTATGTCATTTCCACTCCTAAAAGACCCGTTCCATTAGAAATAAATATATGGACCAAAAAGGAGTTGATACCAGTGATCACTCCAAACTCAGAATTTCTGGACGCCAATTTCAGGAAACATAAGGATATCTTAAATGGAGACAGTGCAAAGGGAGCTCCTCCAAAGACGGATAATGGAAGAGGAAACTCTACAGCAAAGGGTGGACGCGGTGGAACTAATGCTCGGGGAGGAAGGGGAGGCCGTGGCAATTCGACACGTGGAGGCTCAAGAGGTGCTGGCGCGATTGGCTCGAATAAACGTAAGTTTTTTACCCAAGATGGTCCTTCTAAAAAAACATGGCCCGAACTTGTTAACTATCTAAGGAAAAAGGAATTACTACCCATGGTTGTTTTCGTATTTAGTAAAAAAAGATGTGAAGAATATGCTGATTGGCTTGAAGGGATTAACTTCTGTAACAATAAGGAAAAGTCACAAATCCATATGTTTATCGAAAAATCTATTACTCGTTTGAAAAAAGAGGATAGAGATTTGCCTCAAATTCTTAAAATTAGATCTTTGCTGGAACGTGGTATAGCTGTTCATCATGGTGGGTTATTACCTATTGTCAAAGAATTAATTGAAATATTATTTTCTAAAGGGTTTATTAAAGTTTTGTTTGCCACAGAAACATTTGCCATGGGTTTGAACTTACCCACAAGGACTGTTGTTTTTAGTAGCATTCGTAAGCATGACGGAAATGGTTTGAGAGAATTAACCCCAGGAGAGTTTACTCAAATGGCTGGTAGGGCCGGTCGGAGAGGCCTAGATTCAACCGGGACAGTCATCGTCATGGCGTACAATTCTCCTTTATCTATCACTACGTTCAAAGAAGTAACTATGGGTGTTCCAACAAGGTTACAATCCCAGTTCAGACTGACATATAATATGATCTTGAACCTTTTGAGAATTGAAGCATTGAGAGTGGAAGAAATGATTAAATATTCTTTTAGTGAAAATGCCAAGGAAACCTTGCAACCAGAGCATGAAAAACAAATCAAGCTATTGCAAGGAGAATTACAGACTATAGAATATAAGAGTTGTGAGATCTGTGATAATGATATCGAAAGGTTCTTAGAATTAATGCTAAATTACAAAGAGGCAACAGTGAATCTAATGCAAGAAATGGTCAAATCTTCTTCAATTCTACATATTCTGAAAGAAGGAAGACTCGTTGCGTTTAGAGATACCAACGATTGTCTCAAGCTAGGGTTCATATTCAAAGTTTCGTTAAAGGATGCCGTTTGTGTAATTATGACGTTCACAAAAGCATCCACACTTCCAAATGGTAAACCAAATCATTTAATATACTTTCCAAAAGCGGACGGGTACAGAAAGAGGAATTTCCCCAAGTTCGAGAAAGCTGATTTTTACATGGAAGAAGTTCCTGTAACTGCTATCGAGGTAATCACGAAGCGCAAGTTTGCCGCCCCATTAGGTAAGGTGATGAAGAAGGACGCCACCGCCCTAAATGAATTCAAGGCCGAAATCAGTAACATTTTAGAAGGAAAAACACTAAAAGAGGCAATTAATATTGAAAAGCAAGGTTTGAAAATCCATCAAATACTGCTGGACCGTACAAACATTAGAGATGAGATATTTGGACTAAAAAGCATCAAGTGCCCTGCTTTAAGCGAACATATTGTTCCAAGGTACAAGGCATATGTAATCGAAAACAAGATCAAAGAATTGTATCATTTAATGTCTGACCAAAACTTAAGTCTTCTACCTGATTATGAGAAGAGACTAGCTGTTCTAAAAGATACAGGATTTATCGATCAGAATCATAATGTGCTATTAAAAGGTAGAGTGGCGTGCGAAATTAATTCTGGTTATGAATTGGTTTTAACTGAGTTGATTTTGGACAACTTCCTGGGAAGTTTTGAACCTGAAGAAATAGTCGCCTTATTATCGGTGTTTGTTTACGAAGGAAAAACAAGAGAAGAAGAACCCCCATTGTCACACCAAGGCTAGCAAAGGGTAAACAAAAAATCGAAGAGATTTACAAGGAAATGCTTGGCGTTTTCAGTACACACCAAATTCCATTAACTCAGGATGAAGCAGAGTTCTTGGATAGAAAAAGATTTGCTATGATGAATGTTGTGTATGAATGGGCTCGTGGTCTATCATTTAAAGAAATCATGGAAATGAGCCCTGAAGCCGAAGGTACCGTGGTCAGAGTCATTACATGGCTGGATGAAATTTGCCGTGAAGTTAAGACTGCGTCCATTATTATTGGTAATTCTACACTACATATGAAAATGAGCAGAGCTCAAGAATTAATCAAGAGAGATATTGTCTTCGCTGCAAGTCTGTACCTGTAAATAATTTACAGTTTTTTGGATTTGAGGTATTGGAAGCCCTTGATTTTTGGAAGGTATAAGCGTAAATTTTAATGGATCATGTACTAATATAGATGCATTCTGTAAATACAGATATACTTATAGTTGTTAATATCTTTAGATTTTTGTTTATCTTGATACTTTTTCATTTGCGCGGACGGAAAACAGTAGAAAATTTTTAATTGTTTAACGATCTCATCGCTAAACTGACACACATAGCATGTAATTAAAAGCTTCGAATGAGTAAAGCCTAGGTGTTTGAAGATATTAGAAAAAAATGGCTCCTAAATCTAGTTCGTCTAGTTCAAAAAAAAAAGTCATCTGGTGGCACTAGTTCAACTGACCCAAAAGTAGCAAAATTTAAACTTCCGACTGAATTTATTACTAGACCACACCCCTCAAAAGACCATGGAAAGGAAACATGTACTGCATATATTCACCCGAACGTACTATCCGCACTAGAGATAACTCCAGGATCTTTTTGTACCGTCTGTAAAGTCGGTGAAAATGGAATCTTGGTAACAGCTAGAGCAGGGGACGAAGGAACTCATCCTGTTAATGTCATCACTCTTTCCAATTGCATACGATCAGTCGGAAATATGATTCTCGGTGACCGTCTAGAGATAAAAAAAGGCTCAAGTGCAACCACCTTATGCCACGAAAGTTGCGATAGGGTCTCTACAAGGGTGTGACATTTTGGAATGCATCGAAGAGAAAGTGATTCAGAAACTATTAGATGATTGCGGAATTGTAATGCCTGGAATGATCTTTCACAACGTAAAGACGAAAACGGATGATGACAGTATTGATGTTATTATTACAGATGCAAGCGACGATTCACTCCCCTGACGTCAACCAAATAGATCTCAACTCAGACGCAGTATATGGTATGCTAGAGGGCCAAATTTATCTTTCCCCGCCTGTTATATTCCGAAAAGGTTCTACGCATATCACTTTTACCAAAGAAATGCAAGCAAATCGGAAGTATAATCTTCCTGAGCCAATATCATACACAGCAGTGGGTGGTTTACGCAAAGAAATTGAATTACTGAAAAGTGCTATAGACATACCTCTTCATCAACCAGCATTGTTTAGTAGTTTTGGTGTTTCCCCACCTCGAGGCATACTATTGCATGGTCCCCGGGTACTGGTAAAACGATGTTGCTAAGAGTTGTTGCCAATACTTCTAATGCACATGTCTTGACTATTAATGGTCCTTCGATTGTCTCCAAATATCTAGGAGAAACCGAAGCCGCATTAAGAGACATTTTCAATGAAGCCAGAAAATATCAACCTTCAATTATTTTCATTGACGAAATCGATTCCATAGCTCCAAATAGAGCAAACGATGACTCTGGTGAAGTTGAAAGTAGAGTTGTGGCTACTCTGTTAACGCTGATGGATGGAATGGGCGCTGCAGGCAGATTGGTAGTAATTGCTGCTACAAATAGACCTAACTCCGTTGACCCAGCTTTGAGAAGGCCTGGTAGGTTTGATCAAGAAGTTGAAATTGGGATACCGGATGTTGAAGCCAGATTTGACATTTTAACTAAGCAGGTTTCAAGAATGTCCCCAGATCGTCATTCCTTAGATTCGGAAGCGATCAAGCTCATCGCCTCTAAAACGCATGGGTACGTCGGTGCTGATTTAACCGCTCTCTGCAGGGAATCTGTTATGAAGACAATCCAACGGGGACTGGGAACGGATGCCAATATCGATAAGTTTTCCTTAAAGGTTACATTAAAGGATGTAGAATGTGCAATGGTTGACATCAGGCCTAGTGCGATGAGAGAAATCTTTTTGGAAATGCCGAAAGTATACTGGTCCGACATTGGTGGTCAAGAAGATCTGAAGACAAAAATGAAAGAAATGATACAATTGCCTTTAGAGGCATCTGAAACTTTCACCAGGCTAGGGATCACTGCGCCAAAGGGTGTCTTACTTTATGGGCCACCGGGATGTTCCAAGACTTTAACTGCAAAAGCCCTAGCTACAGAATCAGGTATCAACTTCTTAGCTGTGAAAGGTCCTGAAGTCTTTAACAAGTATGTAGGTGAATCTGAAAGAGCTATAAGAGAGATATTTCGTAAAGCACGTTCTGCAGCACCTAGTATTATCTTTTTGATGAAATTGATGCCTTGTCTCCTGATAGAGACGGAGGGTCTACTTCTGCGGCTAGTCATGTTTTGACGTCTCTACTAAACGAGATTGACGGTGTTGAAGAGTTAAAGGGCGTTGTCATTGTTGCAGCAACAAATAGGCCTGATGAGATAGATTCTGCTCTTCTAAGACCTGGCAGATTAGATAGACACATTTATGTTGGCCCGCCAGACGTAAATGCCCGTTTGGAGATCCTGAAGAAGTGTACCAAGAAATTTAATATTGAAGAATCCGGAATTGATCTGCAAGAACTGGCACGTCGCACAGAGGGATATTCGGGGGCCGAAGTTGTACTACTCTGCCAAGAATCTGGACTGTCTGCTATCATGGAAGATTTAGATGTCACAAAGGTGGAATTACGCCATTTTGAAAAAGCATTTAAAGGAATTTCAAGGGGAATCACTCCAGAAATGCTTTCGTATTATGAAGGGTTTGCTCTTAGAAGCGGTTCATCCTCTTGAATGTAATGAAGTACAGTTTTTTTTTTGTAAATTCAAAAATGATAGATAGAAAGTATAATACATGAAGTTACTCTAATCACTCTACACGTTTATTTAGATCAACTTAGAAAGGGAACATACAGTTGGAATTATTTCTATCCTGGAAGATCAGTTGATATGAAATGTAAATGAAAGAATATAAACCTCAGACATTGTTATCCCTCGAGGTTATTCAATTGTTTCTTAATGAACAAATTTTGGAATACTAAAAAGTTTTTGCCGGCCAATGCGGATGGTTTGTGTGTTATCCTGAATGAAATATCTCAAAATGATCAAATACTTGTGGTTCAACCTAGCTTTCTGCCCATACTCAATAGTTTGCTGACTTTCCAAGAATTGACTCAATCGACGCCTGTAAGAAAGATTACTCTTCTCGATGATCAACTAAGTGACGATTCATCTGGTGCGCTAGGCACCGTTCCACGAATGGATCTAATCTTTCTTGTTGACGTTAGAACATCTCTACAAATTCCTTCAGGATTACTCGATACCGCTGAAAAGCATAACCTATCACCATTGCATATAGTATACTGTCAGTGGAAAACCTCTTTCCCGAAATATTCCAAGAATTCGGAGCAATGGCAGATAGACGAACGTACCTCAGAAATTACAAAGCCACATTTCCCTAATGTCATTGAATCTCAATTGAAAGAAATATCGAGCGAGTATTTTCTTTATCCTTGGGAACTTTTACCGTTTCCACAGATCGATGACAATGTTTTATTGAGTCATTCTCTTTATAACATGGAAAATGTAAATTTGTATACACCCAAGTTACGTTCTTTACAAAACGCCACAGAGTCAATACTAGTTGATAACATGGTGAATTGCTTGCGAAGTTTGGTTTTTGAAACCGATAGTATTATAACCAATGTGGTGTCTATAGGTAATCTGTCAAAGAGGTTCAGTCACCTTCTGAAGAAACGAATTGACGAACAACAAACAGAAAACGATTTGTTCATAAAAGGTACACTCTATGGCGAACGAACCAATTGCGGATTAGAAATGGACATGATTGTCCTGGAAAGAAATATTGATCCTATAACCCCATTGCTGACCCAACTTACGTATGCAGGATTATTGGACGATCTATACGAGTTTAATTCGGGACTCAAGGTTAAAGAGAAGGACATAAATTTCAATTATAAAGAAGACGCGATATGGAATGATCTGAAGTTTTTGAATTTTGGATCCGTTGGGCCTCAACTAAACAGACTAGCAAAGGAATTGCAAACCCAATACGATACAAGACATAAGGCCGAGAGCGTACATGAAATTAAGGAGTTTGTCGATTCTCTGGGTTCATTGCAACAAAGGCAAACGTTTTTAAAGAATCATACGACCTTATCGTCTGACGTTTTGAAAGTAGTAGAGACTGAGGAGTATGGTTCCTTCAACAAGATCTTAGAGTTAGAATTAGAAATTTTGATGGGAAACACACTCAATAAAGATATTGAAGACATTATAATGGAGTTACAGTATGAGTACGAAGTCGATCAAAAGAAGATTTTGAGATTAATTTGTTTATTATCCCTTTGTAAGAATTCACTTCGAGAAAAGGATTATGAAGATTTGAAGACCTTTATGATTGACTCTTGGGGGATTGAAAAATGTTTTCAGCTCGAATCCTTGGCTGAGTTAGGGTTTTTCACCAGCAAAACTGGAAAATTAGATTTGCATGCCACTGCAAGCAAGCTTACAAGGTTACAGAAAGAGTACCGATATATTTCACAGTGGCTCAATACGGTGCCTGTGGAAGATGAACATGATGCAGGTAAAACTACAACAGAAAAGGAAGAGTTTATAGAGGCTACCTTTGCTTATAGTGGTGTGATACCATTGACCACGAGACTGGTTCAAATGCTATATGATAGATCCATATTGTTTCATAATTATTCTTCACAACAACCTTTCATTCTATCAAGAGAGCCCAAGATTTCTCAGACCGAAGATCTGATTGAACAACTATACGGAGATTCACAAACAATCGAGGAGAGTAAGTGGATCCCTGAAACCATTTCCAAAAAGATCAATGCCGGAATCAAGAATAACAAGAGACAGTATTCAATAGACAGCTCTAAAGGAGCATCTCGTGCCGCTGAAGATATCGCGCTTGTAGTGTTCCTGGGCGGTGTAACAATGGGTGAAATAGCCACATTAAAGCATTTGCAAAAACGGCTAGGTAAAAAGGCATTAACAAGAGGTTTATCATCATTGCTGATGGCCTGACCAATGGGGATAGAATCATGAACTCCATATCTTAATCACTATATAAAAAATACGATAAATTTTTTGTATATGCCAATGTATTTTTTTCAAAAGGTGTTTTTGCACCAATCATGTGAGAGAAAGTGTTCGGTGTTTACGGAAGAGCTAGGGGACTAAGAAAAAGAGAAAATAAAGGCTGGCAGTTGAAGAGCCCATTGTGTTTGCTTATTGTTTTATAAGAATTATCAGGTAGTTTTGTGTTCCGCAATTCTTCGAGGAAACAGTGAACAGAACAAATAAACAGAAAGGAAACCATACTCAATACAAAATGTTGTGCCAACAAATGATTAGAACGACAGCCAAGAGAAGTAGCAATATTATGACTAGATCCGTCATCACCAAAAGATCAGTACATTTCAAGGATGGTGTCTATGAGAATATTCCATTCAAAGTCAAAGGTAGAAAGACGCCTTATGCTCTTTCTCATTTTGGGTTTTTCGCCGTTGGATTTGCTATCCCATTTGTTGCCTGTTATGTTCAGTTGAAGAAATCTGGTTCTTTTTAATTAAAACCCTTACAAAATTTGAAGAATAGATATGTGTGCATGATGTAATCGGTCAGGAAAGTGTCAGATCATATCCTCAGTTACTCCTAGGCACGCATATTGCCATTTATTTATTTGTACAACCTTCCTTTCATATATTCATAATCCTCTTTTATGTGTCTTCAAGGAGACAAGGAATAAGGATCTAATAAGAACATAATTCGACGAATTTAAAAAAAAAATAAAATAAAAAATATAATAACTATATTGTAAAACATATGAAGAAATATATAATATCTTTTATAATACAACAATCTCTATCTCTTTGCGGGGCTGTACTTCCATGCTTTGTGGTAGAATCCTCACATTTTTCTCATCTTATTCTTCTGAACTTATTATTTCTTTTGGCACCACCCAAGACTGTATTGCTTGATCTAGGAGGCTGAGAAATGTCATTTTTGAGCTGTGTATTGGAAAACTGCTGAGTTGAGTTGGATCGCCTTAGCGAATTCGATTTTTGTAGCTTACTTTGTTGCAACGAGTTGGATGAAGACGAGAATGCAAGACCACCACTTCTCATATGTGAGCTTAAGTTTTGCGTTATTCTATTCGAGCCACTAATGGTATTGTTCCTTTTTCTTGTTATTTTCAATTTTTCTAAAGCTGAGGGGAACTGAGTGGAAGTACTCGTCATAGGTGTATTTAAATGATGCAATTCTTCAAGATTATTATTCGGTAAAATAAGCCTACTAGATGATGAAGACAACGGTGAAGATGGTTGAAAAGAGGCTGAAGATAATCTTGATATGTTCTTGGAAGATAAAGAGCCATTATTAGTGGGAGTATTGAAATTTGGGATTTTGCCATTAAAGTCTTTTCCAACATGTACAGGGGAATATGAAAATCTGTTTACATTGGTCGATTCTGCAATAGTGGAAATGTTGGGCAAGTTATGGTTTGCACTTGGATTCAGATCAGGAGACGCAATGCTATTATTACTTGGATTTTTCAACGTCTCGATATAGAGAGATTGATTTTTATTCACATGATGGTTTATAGACGGTGTAGTTGAGTCGTTGTTATTTTTTGCAGTATTTCTTAAAGAGGAGTTTTTTTTCAGTTTCTGGATAAATGATTTAGCTTCGAATTCTTCTAAGCTATTGTCATCGATTGTTAAATCAACCGTGGGCGGAGGCTGATAATGACTTTGATGCTTGTTTTTCGTCGACATAATGCCCATTGACATGGGTGACATATTGCTGTGTTTTAAAACTGTCTCTAATTCCTGTATTCTTTTCTTCAATCCCGCCATAGAATCTAGTTCTACTTTGGCTTGATACAACAGCTGCTGTTGCCTTGCACATTTTTCCCTCAGTTTCAAGCAATGGTTTTGGTAGTATTGGCATTGGTTCGAAAGCCCCTTTAATTGAAATTGAGAGACGTTGTACAATGACTCTAAAAGGGGTGGCAACGGCTCAAAAAATATCCTAATATCGGTGGGCAATTGCTTAGATTCTACAAGCTTAATGATTGATATATCGTTTGAATGGCATATGGGGCACACTTTGGATGTCATCGGCGAATGCTGCGAGCAAAGAATATGAGCACATGAAGTTAATCTCAATGGGTCTCCATGAGAAGTTCTTCTATGGCAAACACCACAATAGACAAAAGGCTGTTCAAAAATGGAATCCGACATTATAGTGTATTCTTTAGTGTTAACAACAATAGATAGTAGAGTTGTTCTCCTCTTTTTTATCTTCTCTGTCTTGTCTGACTTCTTTTGCTCTTCTTGTTTTTGAAGTTAAAATAAATAAAACTCGATCAACAAATAGCCGCCCATCCCTTATTTGCCGCCGCACAAGGTGTCAGTTCTAGAGGATTTTAGCAAACTTCCACAACGCTTCCTTTTCAGATGGTGTGGCCTCCCCACAGGCTGCCCACCTGATTTTCAGGTGTTGGTCCACCAAAAATACGTAGCCAGAAAAGACGTTGTTACAAAAGAGTTCTTCTCTAAGTTGAAACGGCCATTGGGCTCTGGAACACTCAAAATAAAACGGCTGACGCCAGGTTGGAATAGGATTAGTCCAACGAGCAATCGTTTTCACAAGGGCGCTTTTCACAGCATTCTCTATGAGATTTACTTCGATGATTTGCACATTGTGGCTATTTAAACCCAAACGAGCATCAGCATCAGTCAAATAGTCAGTTGTTTTGTTGTCGCTAGTTGTTTCTTGGAAATAAGAACTGCTCAACTTATCACCAGCAGCTGTGCTAAATAATCTCACTATACTGGTTTTACCCCTCAACAGATCCTCAATATTCTGGTCTTTCGTATTATCTACAGAAGTACCGACCAAATGAGGAAAATATAAAGCCTTAGTGTCCTTCCAATACGAAATTGGGGCTAAAAAAAGTTTCCCCTTGGTCTTCTGGAAGACTTGTACTTCGTAAAGCCCAGATTTGCTGAATTCAGCGCTCAACTCTTCTACTCTGTGGTTTGTCTTTTGCGAGTCGAACATATCCTTCAGGGTGTTTCCCTGAGAGTATTTGACATTGCGCTTTGGTGCCCCTGTTAAGCCTACGGGTTTAATCAATTGCTTTACCTGGTAGTCCTTTGGTGAAGCTGTCTTCATCATTGGCTTGAGGAATTTACCCAAGAAGGACATCCGAGCAAGCGTGGGATGGTAAAGCCTTTTGAAAGTGACCTGCATTCTTTTTCTCGGTTATAATAAATTTATCTGAATACAGGGTAGTAGTGAAGTAAGCTACTTGTGGTGAATTTATCTGCATGTTTATGACCTTTATTTCACTAGCTCTTTTGAATTTTCTAGAAGGCGAATCAAACGACTCGCAATAAAAATGAGTTCTGAAAAATTATTTAAAGGCAAGAAAAATGCGTAAAATACGAAACAGATAATAAGTGTACCTTTGTATCGCGATACGGGGGGCGAGAGAGAACACTAATACAGATTTATGCCATTTCTGCTTTAAAGCTTGGCGCAGCGTTTTCTTGTAACGCCTTGCACATTTGAAACCCCTCCGTCAGACAGTCTCACTGGTATTTCAAGCTGAGTGTAACTTTTATTATTGGAGAGGGATTTCTAAACTATACGATCTCTTACTATAACGTGGTTTATCTGTAATGCGCGAGCTAAGTGAATAATAATGACTCTCATCACTATATCGTAAAAATTCTTGGCACAATGCGGGCGTGGGAAAGAGAGGGTCCTTGGGGAAGGATGCACTCCCTTTTCACAAAAAGTGCATAAAAGACAAATAGGCTTAAATTTTACAACCTTTGTAGCACCGCCACCTCATCAATTTGAGCAATCGGATCCATCCGAATATATAACTAAATAAATTGGGGGAAGAAAGATAGCTAATATAAGGTAAAACAGCACATTAGTCGGCAAATACCCCGTGAGTAACCATATCAGTGATTTGTTTTTGTATCAAAGAAGATTAGTAACTGAACCGTTTGTTAAACCATGGCTCCGAAAGTTAAAGTATCTTTGAATCCACCGTATAATGGGGATTTTTACAGCTCTAATGATCAGATGTCAGGAGTAGTTAATCTTCAATTAAAAAAGCCACTGTCGATAAGAAAAATCACCGTAATATTGAAGGGATTCTCAGAGACTTTAACAAAGATTGACCAAGAATATATGTTTCAGCAGAACGGTATGATGATACCTGGGCAAGATAATAGGTCCTTCCATACATTGTTGAAGCTTGAACAGAGAGTATTTCCTCCAGATAATGTATGGGATGCTCTTGATGGATCCTCAAAGCCGTTCAAAGTAAAACCAGGTGTGTATGACTACAGTTTCCAGTTTGACAAGTTTCCTAAAAGGCCTGAGTGCTTGAAAAATCATACTGCAAAAACAGTAGCGTTCGTGACAAGGACCAATGCAAGGCTTCCACCCACGTTCAATAGTCATTGGCAAGAATTCAATAAGATTGATAATTTGGATCTATACTTTTATGCTTTTGGTAAGGTCATTTATATGGTACAGGTGCAAATAGAGTTGGGGAAAGCTGCATCTTGGTTTAAGCCGTTTCACAGATTAATTAGGGAAATTGAAACATTTGAATTTATACCTGATCCGAAGAACCTGATTATAGAACCTGATGAAGATTATGATGAAGAAGTTGCTGGTTTGAGTAATTACAACGATGTTAACGGTATATCCATGAATAATGAATTTTTCAATAACTCAAGTTTGAAAGTTCCATCAAAAGACGTAAAAGTTGTTAATGGAGTCGGGTATATTAAAAGTGATAGGAATTTCTCTCAAGCCAACTCTATCATGATACAAGACGGAGATATAAGGACGAGGCCCGCATCATCAGCGGCATCGACGAGGCAGCCTTCTCGCATGGCAAATGGTATGAGAGTTTTCTCATGCCCTTATCAAATAGGGCTGCCTGATGGTGAAAGTAGTATGAGGGTTGAAGTGCGAAGTCGAGATTTAAAGCAAATATACAGAAAGGATTATTTATTTCGATCTGGCAGCCAAAATTTTGACAAGGTATTTCTAGTCATGGAAGGGAATATATCAAGTTTGAGCAAGATGCAAATTGTACCACGAAAGATACAACTAAATTTGTTAGAAACCACAACTTATTTATCACAGGGGATAGCGAACGGGAACTATTCATCTTTGAAACTGATTGAGCTTGATTTGAATCAGCCCAAATCCAATAAACCGCTTCTAAACTTAAACGAAATACGGGAGAGCTCTGACGGTTCCATGTTTGAATGCGAGTTACGATTAAAGGATCATTCCATTTTAAGAAAGCTGGTTTTTAACGAAGAGGATTACAGGCACCGTGGGAATAGACTGTACAGTTTTAAAACATGCACAATAAAGAGGATATTCAGTTTCCAACTATTGATTGAATGGGAAATTAACGGAGTTAGGAAGCAATCTGAAGTAAATATCAACCCGGTTCAAGTATTTTGTCAAATACGGGAGCATGTTGAGGCTGAAATACCGCCTCGATATGTGCCGCCACCAACCTACACGGAAATGGCGACTTAAGCATTGTAAAAAAAATTTGTATGAATATGTTTCCATGTATATGAGTAACAGATCACTGAACTCTAGAATAATGATTAATTGATTTTTTTGATTTTCATTTAATATATATGTATATACTTTTATGTACTTTTTGAAAAGGATGAAAAGTTATATGTTAAACATAACGAAATAAAGAGGAGGTTTAGAATGTTTTTGAAGCAATAGAACTATCCTTATCATATCTGAAAAGGAAGAAAATAAAAACACGGAAGATTAATATCTTATTTCAATAGAAAGAAAGTGATAGAATCAAATCAACAAAGCGGCAACAGCGGCGATGAAGGCAGACTTACCAGCTTCCAAGACGTTACCAGAACCTTCGGAGTAAGTGGAGAGGACGGCGGTAGAAGTTGAGTTACCAGAAGAAACTGGGGCGTGCGACACAACGGAAGAAGAAGATGAGAAAGCAGTGGTAGAAGACTTTCCAGTGGTTGAAGAAGCCTGTCCGGTAGAGGAAATCTTGGCGGAAGAGACTTGTTCAGTGGAAGAAGCCTTGGTGGAAGATGAAAAGGCAGAAGAAGAAGCAGAAGCAGAAGCAGAGGCAGAGGAAGAGGCTGAAGAGGAGACAGAGGCGGAGGAGGAGGCCTTGCTGGAAGATGAAGCTTTGCTGGAAGAGGAAGCCTTGCTGGAGGAAGAGGAAGCACTAGAGTCATCCAATGAAGCATTTTGTTCGGAACAAGAGCTCTTGAAAGCGGTGTAAGCAGCATCGGCGTCGTTGTTTGGGCAAATGGAGTTCAAACAACTCTTGATGGCGGAGTTTTCATGTTCACAGAAACAGGAAACTTGGTTCAAAGTGTCACATGTGGAGGAAGATTTGCTAACTTGGGCAACACAAGCCAACAAACAGGCTGGAGGGGTTGCTAAAACTTCGTTGGACAACAAAGCCAAAGAGATGACGGAAGAAAATAGAGTGTTGGCACGCATGATTATATATAACGAGTGTAGGAGTGCGGATTCTTTGGTGATTTTTGAACAGTAACTAATCGAATCTGCTTATCATCCCTCTGTTTATAAGCTCGAGACTGTTTATAAACGGTGAAAAAATTCATGAAAAAGTACCTGATAAAACCAAAAAAGAAACAGCGGGTCCGAAACAGTGTGGTGTGTGGGTCTACAGCTTCTAATAATAGTACGGCGGGTGACAACGTGCCCTTATAATGCAGTGGTGACTTTATAGTAGTTATATGGGTGGTATATACAGGAGTAGACAGATATAAACATATGTAGACGCTCATTGCTGCGGTGGTGTTGGTGGTGGTGGTGCAGGCGGTGTAGGCCGTGGAGGTACCATCAAGTTCCCGTCCCTGTCGTATTCCGGGATGGGGACGTCCGACCTCAGGTTCCCGTCCTTGCGCAGTCTATCGATCACGATGGGCTCGAAGAACTTCGTGCCTGTGTAGATCCCCACGAGACACACGATACCGACCGTGACCATATCTAACGTGTTCTTCCGCATAGTGTATAGTCTGCTTGCAGTGTGTGTGTGTGTGTGTGTGTTAACCCGTGCTGCCTAACCGACGACAAAGTGTTGTGCTTTAATTGGTTTCTTCTTGATCTGTTTTTTCCCCTAGCGGTGCGCAAAGGCTGGGCGAAGGCGCCGCATGGTATGGCGCACGCTTCACAAAGGGATAAGAGGGAGGAAAGGGTGAACGTCATACCTTTTCTGTCTTTGATCCTACTGGCAACGGGTTCCGGCGTGACCAGTGGTGACTTGGTGGTACCATTGAGCATCCCTCGGGCTCTACGGTTTGTAGTCAAGGTTGCTAGCTTAGGTGTTAGGCTAAACACCTGCGCGCGCGCTTTTAGTAGTGTTGAAATTTTCACTTCGAGGCCTTCCTTCGTTCTTTCCCTTTTAGTATGAATCAGGGAAAAATGGACATAACTAGTAAACAAAATCGACCATTCGGAAGACTTCATTCTTGCTCATATCGATACTGCTCTGCATGGGCATAGCTCTTTTAGCCTCTTCTTCTGCATTTCTTTCTAGACCGCCCCTCTCTCAATTGGTTCGTTTCGCACCAATCGCTCTAGGTTCCATTGCAAGACGCTTCAAGCCACTCACGTGTACACCTCGCTACTATACTGCAACCGCTTACAGAAAAATGACTGCCAATTTCAAGACGTTTGATCTGGACTTCTTAAAACCGGACTTGGACGAAAGATCGTACAGATTTATCGAGTTGCCCAACAAGTTGAAGGCCCTGTTAATCCAGGACCCTAAGGCTGATAAAGCTGCTGCGTCGTTGGACGTTAACGTCGGTGCCTTTGAAGACCCAGAAAACCTGCCCGGTTTGGCCCATTTTTGCGAGCATCTTTTGTTCATGGGTTCTGAGAAATTTCCTGATGAAAATGAGTACTCAAGTTATCTGAGTAAGCATGGTGGTTCGTCCAATGCCTACACTGCGTCGCAGAACACAAATTACTTCTTTGAAGTCAACCATCAACATCTGCTTGGTGCGCTAGACAGATTTTCAGGGTTCTTCTCTTGCCCCCTTTTCCAGAAGGATTCTACAGATAAAGAAATCAATGCTGTTAACAGCGAAAATAAGAAAAACTTACAGAACGATATCTGGAGAATTTACCAATTGGACAAGTCTCTAACGAACTCGAAGCACCCATATCATAAATTTTCCACCGGGAATATCGAGACTCTGGGTGAATCGCCCAAGGAAAATGGGCTAAACATTAGAGATGAGTTGCTCAAATTCCATAAACACTTTTATTCCGCCAACATAATGAAGCTCTGTATTCTTGGCAGGGAAGACCTAGATACTTTATCTGAATGGACCTACGATTTGTTCAAAGACGTTTCCAATAACGACCGTGAAGTGCCTTACTACCCAGAATCTATTATGCAACCTGAACATTTACAAAAAATAATTCAGGTCAACCCTGTGAAAGACCTGAAGAAACTAGAAATTTCGTTTACTGTACCCGATATGGAAGAGCATTGGAAATCCAAGCCACCAAGAATATTGAGTCATTTGATCGGTCATGAAGGCTCTGGTTCTTTGCTAGCACATCTAAAGGAATTGGGCTGGGCCAATGAGCTGTCTGCTGGTGGACACACCGTCTCCAAAGGGAACGCTTTTTTTGCCGTAGACATCGATTTGACTGATAATGGGTTGACACATTACCGAGACGTCATTGTCTTAATCTTTCAGTATATTGGAATGTTGAAAAACTCACTACCCCAAAAATGGATATTTACCGAATTACAAGATATTTCCAATGCCACTTTCAAGTTCAAGCAAGCTGGCAACCCCTCTTCCACAGTTTCGTCTTTGGCAAAACTCTTGGAAAGAGATTATATTCCAGTCGATAAAATTTTGGCCATGGGCTTATTAACGGAATATGAGCCAGATTTAATCACTAAGTATACAGAGGCATTGATTCCAGAAAATTCTCGTGTTACGTTAATTTCAAGAGGTTTAGAGACTGATTCCAGCGAAAAATGGTATGAAACTAAATACAAGATACTAGATTATCCGGAAGATTTGTTAAAGGACATCAAGTCACCAGGTTTAAACCCGGCACTGAACTTACCACGTCCAAATGAATTTGTCTCGACGAATTTCAAAGTCAATAAAATAGATGGCGTAAAGCCAACAGATGAACCTATGTTATTGTTATCCAGTGGGATGAGCAGATTGTGGTATAAGAAAGATGACCGATTCTGGCAACCAAGGGGCTATATTTATTTGTCATTTAAATTGCCCCATACGCATGCGAGTGTCATCAATAGTATGCTGTCCACTTTATACATCCAAATGATCAATGATGCACTAAAAGATCTACAGTATGATGCTGCTTGTGCTGATCTTCGTATTTCATTCGTCAAGACTAATCAAGGTCTTGATATTACTGCGTCCGGGTTTAATGAAAAACTGATCGTTTTACTAACAAGATTCTTGCAAGGCGTTGTCTCTTTTGAACCGAAAAAGGATCGTTTTGAAATCTTGAAGGACAAGACCATTCGCCATTTGAAAAATTTGTTATATGAAGTTCCATATTCGCAAATGTCAAACTACTATAACTCTTTAATAAACGAGCGTTCTTGGTCAACTGCAGAAAAACTGCAAGTTTTCGAAAAATTGACATTTGAACAACTGAATAGCTTCATACCGACTATTTATGAGGGCGTATTTTTTGAAACTTTGGTTCATGGGAATATTAAGCATGAAGAAGCAATCGAAGTGGATTCTTTGATTAAGTCATTGATCGCAAATAATATTGATAATTTGCAAGTCTCTAACAACCGCTTGAGATCTTATTTACTTCCAAAGGGTAAAAGCTTTAGATATGAAACAGATTTGAAAGATCCCAAGAACGTTAACTCGTGTATTCAACATGTCACACAATTGGATGTTTATTCGGAGGAACTGTCTGCCTTGAGTGGGCTGTTTGCACAGTTGATTCATGAGCCATGTTTTGATACTTTAAGGACAAAAGAGCAATTGGGCTATGTCGTTTTCAGTTCGAGTTTAAACAACCACGGTACGGCAAACATCAGGATCTTAATCCAATCAGAGCATACCACTCCTTACTTAGAATGGAGAATAAATAACTTTTATGAAACATTTGGCCAACACTTGAAAGATATGACGCAGGAAGACTTTGACAAACATAAAGAAGCATTATGCAATAGTTTATTGCAGAAATTCAAAAACATGAGTGAAGAAAGCGCCAGATATACGGCAGCGATTTATTTGGGTGATTACAATTTCACACATCGTCAAAAGAAGGCTAAGCTAGTTGCCGATATCACAAAGCAACAGATAATAGACTTCTATGAAAGTTATATAATGGGTGAAAACGCATCAAAATTGATTCTTCATTTGAAGTCACAAGTGGAAAACAAAGAGCTCGATGAAAGTGAACTGGACGCCGCTAAATATCCAAGCGGTCAGTTGATTGAAGATGTCGGTTCATTCAAGTCGACACTATTTGTTGCTCCTGTTCGTCAACCAATGAAGAACTTTGAGGTTACTGTACCTGATCAAGCCGAAAACTAGAGACGAGTCAAAGTAGCAATAGAAACTAGAAGAAAGTATACTCTTTCGGGAAATGTACATATATACGTTTTTTATAGTAATTTGTCATGTTTAGTTTCAAAAGGTTCCTTTTCACGAAGCTTTTAGCATTAGGGACCATGGTCCGATCCAAAATTATAGAACCCACTATAGAAGTCGATTTATATCTTCATAAGATTCCATGACTATAAAACACTAACAAGAAAAGGGCATTTATGTAGTAGTATAAGAGTAATGTAGACTTTCTTCGACATCCCAATTCTATCGCCTCGCTTGAGACTACACAGAAATCGGACTTCCTATCCTGTCCAAAATTAAAATTGTTCTTGGAAACTCGTATTTCAAATCTTGTTTGAAACACTGGCAATTAACTTCTGTTGGAAGACAGGTTCAGTCAACTGTGGCATTGTTTCCGTGTAAAAAATAAATTTTTGATTCACCCTTCTAAAAAAAAATATCAAAGAAAAACAACCTGTAAATGAGACTCTTTTACTTACACTAATTATTCTTCCCTTTTTATATACTTTTAAAATTTTTTGAGCAGTGAAGAACTCACCCATTCGGGTAATGGCATTTTAAAAGTAAAGAAACTTAGGGTTATTCTCTTAATGCACAAGCCAATCTAGTAGTAAAATATGTGGACCGCAAACTTGAATGGATAGGTGTTTCAACCATGCATCTCAGTAATACGTGGGTTCAAAGAAATTCCGAAGCTTTGAAAGCAATACAGAAGTACAAAAGCGATTGAAAATATATATATGTAGTACTTATATATTCATTGCAGTTTATTTATGAACGCTTATCTGTATTTGTTGAAACCAATGTCGTTAGCTCTTTCTCTGAAGCATTGACGGCAGATGTTCAAGTCGTACTTTCTGATTAAACCAATGTGGGAAGAACAGACACGACATTGACGGGAGCCTTTACCGTATCTTCTTGGGTGAGAGAACCAGACGTTTTCGTGAGCCATTTTATCTGTGATTATAAAAATGTGCTTGTTAGTATTATTGAGACTTAATTGAATTTATCAACTAGAAGAATTGGTGTGAGGTTCTTGCTGTCTATCAGCCCTATAACGTGCGGGAAATTTGTTGCTCTTGCGGAAGAGTATCTATTTGATCTCTCATGTTAGAAAACACTGTCCACTAAACTTTCGCTTTTGTACCCATATTATCATAATGCCGTCTTGAGGAAACGTTTTCGGTTGCTTCCTATTTTAGCAGAATATACATCAAATCACTCGGTTTGTTCTTCTTCTGTACCTTCTTTTAACGACGGGATTTATAGGTCGAGAATAAACGATTTCTCGTAACCGTTCCTATTTTTATTATTGAATAAATCTGGGTATTCTTGTGTTTTCATTATTTCTACCAGTTTCGGTCGTTTTAGCTCTTAATCATTGCTGTTGATGCTCTAGTACCTCGTAATTCTTCTCTCCATATAGCACTTTGTACATACCCTAATTTACACTTTTGTTCGTGGTATTACAACTTACTCTTGAATTTAAGAAATTTCAAATGTGCGCACCAAATCACCGTTAATTAAATGTATATTGGTTTATTCGCCATTTCCATAGCTGTTGCGTGGTATCCCATAGGGTGGCCTGCCTGGTACTACATCCTCATACTATGCTTTGGCAAAGATCCGCTACTTCGCATTGCGTGAAATGTTTCAGAAAGGCGTCCGCGTAGAAAAGCAGGGATTTGCTTTGTTTGGTTAAAAAATAGTAGAGTAATGTGTGGGTGTGTAGGATGTACAGATGTAATGCAGTCTCCGTCATTTTTTATATAAAACGTTTTATAAAATTGCCACTCAGGAAAGAGAAGTGATATAATTAGATGTTCTAGTATTCAAAAGACAGCATCAGTGATTATTTCTAGGTTATTGCTACTTTTGAAATCCCAAGACATCCTTTTAGTGTATTTTTTAGAAGATGAGCTCTGTTATTTTTACATGTAATTGTTGTGTTATCCAGTTCAAGACCAGTGATTTGCAGAGGTATCACATGAAGACAGAATGGCACAGATACAATTTGAAGAGAAGAATTGCCAACCTTCAGCCTATTGGTGCAGAACAGTTTGCTGAAAAATTGCAAATTTCTGAGAAGGAACAAGCTGAAAACCAAGTCGATGAGTTTGGCTTCCCCATTTTGAAACCCATCGTTAATCAAAGTAACCAACATAGTGCATTATCTGCGAAACAGAAGAAACCGATCAAGTCGAAAAGAGGAAAGAAAGTTGGTGCAAACCTGCTGAAGAAAAATGACAAGGATATTGTTGTTAAAGAGAGAAAGGCCAGGTCCGTTTCTCCTTCTGGATCAATATCTTCGCAGTTATCCAACCTGACCGTAAGAACAGAAAATACAAACACAGATTACGGTGAAGATACAGTTTCTGAATATGGCTTCACAAGCGATTCTAATTATGATGCCACTACTGATGAGGAATTAGACACTGCCGATAGACCAATAGATAACAAAGAAGCTGAAAAGATATCCATTACCGAATGTATATATTGTGGGAAAAACAGCAAAGATGTTGAAAGGAATGTCAAACACATGTTCAGCGAACATGGTCTTTTCATACCTGAAAGATCCTATTTGATTGATTTAAATGGTTTATTAGAATTCTTAATAAAAATGATTGTTATCGATCATAATTGCCTATGTTGTAACTTCCACGGTTCTGGATTAGAAAGTATAAGAGCACACATGGATTCTAAGCGTCACTGTAGGCTACCGTACGAAACAAAGGAGGAGCGTCAGTTATTCGCCCCATTTTACGATTTCACGTATGATGATCGCTCTATCAATGAGGAAACCCAGTGCGGTACAGCTGGTATGCCCGAGCCTTCTACGGCTTATGAGACGAAGAACTGTGAGGAAGAGTCAGATGTAGATACTACGGTTGTTCCTGTGGAAAATGATATTAATGCAAATTATACTACTGTTTCCATTGACGAATCAGGTTTGGAGCTTACTTTACCAACAGGCGCAAGACTAGGTCATCGTGCAGGACAGAGATACTACAGACAAAATCTACCCTCCCAGTCAAATCCCGATGAAAGCAGAAGAACTGTTACTGCTGCCGATAGGAGGATGATTAGTGGTGTTACTGAAAAGCAATACAAGAAGGGCATGAAAAAAATGCAACAATTGGAGAAAACTGCCATAAATACGCAGATTCGCCGTGATATCAAGAGGGTTAACTTTCAAACACACTACAGGGATGAATTGTTGCAATAGATCTACGTATCTGCCTCAATCGAATATATATTCAAGTACTTATTTATATGCTTATTTATGTAATGTATCATTTCGATTTTAAGCACGGTACTTTTAATCACACAAAGGCAATTTATTTTTTTAATTTATCAGACATGTTTGAATTAAATGGTAGACTACTAGAATCCTTCAATATGACCGAACTAGTATCATTGGGAGATTCCATTTCTTCGTTAATTGCCTCATTCATAGGGGACATTGGAGAGACTATTTCTTGTTTGTCCTCATCGATGCCGTCAATGAAACTTCCCAGTAGAAGCGATTTGTTATTAGCCCCATGATCGAGTTTTATCATATCGGAAGGGTACTCATCTTCATCAGAAGTGGCTTTGAAATGATCTATCAATTCTTGGAAATGTAATTTACTTTGGCTTACGGACCTTTGTGAGATATCTGAATTAGTATCGCAGAAGTTAGTGTTATCTCTTTGTCTTGCGTAACTGTTCATCACATATGATTGAGATGTCCATATGTTTAAACTATTCAATCTTCTATTCAATGTTTCAAATGCCTTCGATTGCGGTATGATCATAAGTATACCAAAAAGGCATTTATGCAAATATGGATATTTTTGTTGCTCTAAAAGTTGTAATCTCATCCTTGTGAAAACTGGTGATTCGAACAACTGTATCAAGATATCCAATTGCACCAAATCATTCAATTTTAATTCGTAATTCGCATATGTTTGTATTACTGAATAAGCCAGCTCGTAGTTTTCGGAAACAAAGCACAGCGATATCACAGATACGGGGTTAGGACACCAGGATTTGAATAAGCTGTTGAAAAACATGCCATCTTCGCAAGTTCTAAGTTTGTTCCTCAATGATGACATTTCGGGTGATGTTATTAGGTTCGTACTTAAAATCTGAATCATCATTTTCACAAACGTGATGTCACTATAATTATCCAATATAATAGACATTACTTTGTAAACACGTTCTGGTGATAGGCGGGAAGATATTTGCCTCATAATATAGTTTGCCCTAGTTTTCACCAATTTGGTATCTCTCTTGAATAAAGTTAATAAATCCTGGAGAAATTGGCGCAAATAATTGTCATTCGAGTCCGAACATAGGCTCTGCAAAAGGCTCAAAGCTTTCTCAATCAAAATTGAATCCCTATTGGATAAGGATTTCAATAAAGTTAAGAACATACTATCATTATGTTTCATAATTTGGTTTGGAGCTTTGTGGTAAATCAAGATAAGCCAATCCAAGCAGGCAATCTTGGCGTCGATCCTACTGTCAAAAAATTGTAGTGTCAGGCTGTTAACAATTGGACCGTAAGCGATCTTGCCATCCGTTTCTTTACTTGCAAATGAGCTGCACAGTGACAATAACTGATTGTTGACAAGTTGGGCAATTTCAGTAATGTGCGGATCTGAATCGCTCAATAGTTTCAATAGAACAGAAAGGATTTTGGAAAGAAACGGAATAAAGACGTCAGGTGAAATGGATAAAATGACCTGTATCCAGTGCAATGCGATCAATTGAATTTCTGCCTCTGAAGATGCTAGGTTGTTCACCAAAACTGTGATGACTTCTGGGAAATTCAGATTGATGTCTTGGCCAGGTATGTATTCTTCACCGTCACGAAGTGGTTCTTGACTAGATGCTTCGCTATCCAGTAACTGTTCCTGGTTATTCTGGTGCCTTTCATCATTTGATTCATTCGTGCTTGATACGCTTCCATCAGTGTCAATACTTACTGGCTTAGACAGCCCGCCCAATGCGGTCATCAAAGTCTTCTTCTTTTCAGCAATGAGTGCGCCATCGGCTTTTTTAGTTGGAGTGGAATTGTTATTGTATTTATCTTCAAGTATCTTCAGCCTCTCCAGTCTACTAATTTTTATTTCAGTTTGCAGTTTTGAGATGCGATCAACTTCGTGAAGTAGCGAGTCCATAAGAGTGTGAGTAACTGTCCTTACATCTTTATGAGAGTCGCCTAGGAAAGTGAACAACCCCCCAAGAAACGATGGCAAATACGATATGAGCTCTAATCCAGGGGTATTGAGTAAGACTTTCAGCCAGTCGACTAAGAACACACGGGTATCAGGATTGATTGCGTAGATTCTCTCAGTCAGCAAAGGAATGAACTTCGGTAAGGAGAACGCCAGTTGATTATCTTGTTCATATTCCTCTTGGTAAACGTCACCACTAATCGGGTCCGTTTTTATGGCTGGAAGTAAACCATGAGAACCATTATTCACGATACTTATATAATTAGACGCTCTTTCTGCAACGATGTCTTTGATCAAACGATCTAATAATTCAGCTGCACCCCGGACTGAGTTTTCTGTATCAGCACTGATTTTACAAAGCACGTCGAAGATCTCGTTGAAGTAAACCAAAATTTCACCCTTGGCAATTTTCGCAATGTTGTATAAACTCTCACATGCATAGAATCTAACTTGATCATTCTGATCACCAAAGCAGGCTAGCACTGGGGGAAGGATGTTTCTTAAGTAGCGGCCAACATCGTTTATTCCCAAAGCAATTGCCGTCGCGGCCAACCCCATTAATCCTGCATTCCTGGCCATGGGCTGATGCAATGCATATGCGTAGTCCCTGCATAATTCGTCTATTATCTTGTCAATGCGATCATAATCACCCTCCAAGACGCATTGTTTAACCAACTTTTCTAACTCCAAGGCAGCAGCCTTCCGTTTTTCATATAGTTTGTCGCTCAGGCCTTTGGCAATCGATTTGTCCATGCTTCACCTCTTGTCACAGCCAGAGTATAGCAGTCTGTTTGCTCCTTTAATCGTCTCCTTCTGTTTATCAATTAGCTCTCTCGTGTTTTGTTCTTTTTCGAATATGACGGGAAACGCGATTCAAGACAAACAAAGGGGACGTAACACTGCATTAAATCACAGTTTGGTCTTTCCTTTATTGCGACACGAACGAGTATTATATAGCTATAAGAACCACGGGCAAAGTTGTAATTAGTATCATGGATTGTCCTTCAAACATCGTGCTACTGCTACTGCAAATCATTTTACAGCGCCAGCAAGCGCTAACCCATCGGGATAAGTCACTCAACTTGGAAGAGATGTTAAAAGAGCCTATCATCGACAACGACATCCTCACAGAATTCAAGACACACAAGTTGGTCCAATTGTACGGTCCCCAGTACTACCGCGACATATCCCTAAGAGGTCTCAAGACAATGGTAACGGATATATTCGCAAACGGAATCCCGAAAACAGCACAACCCTCAGAGACAGACGAGCCAATAACCGTGGTGTCACTAGCCAACCACTACTATGCGCAAAGAGTTGATGAACTACAGGGAAGAGAACTGCCTCAACTGAGAGAGCAGTTGCTCGAGAAGCTGGAGCACATGACCTAGTACGTATAACGCGATGATCAAATTTTTAGATGATTTTTTTTTTCAGTAATAGTAAATGCGATGCCTTACGAGGAATTGATATAAGTGCATCATACTGGACATTGTTACTTCGCACATAGGGAGACTTGACTGAATAAGAGGCAGCAGTAAGTACATATTGTTGGATCACAATGCGTAACCTTATTACCCTAAATAAGGGTAAATTCAGACCAGTAGCCTCTACTGCGGAAGATGATGAAGATGATTTACCTTTAGCTTTATTGGACTCTGTGTTTGACACGTTATCCGATAGTATAACCTGCGTACTCGGTTCTACTGATGTTGGTGCTATTGAAGTGCAACAATTCATGAAGGATGGCTCCAGGAACATCTTGGCTTCATTCAACATTCAAACCTTTGACGACAAATTACTTTCTTTCATCCATTTTGCTGATATGAACCAGCTAGTGTTCGTCTTCGAACAAGGTGATATTGTCACTGCCACCTATGATCCTGTCAGTTTAGATCCTACTCAGACTTTGATTGAAATTGTGGGTACCATAGATAATGGGATAGCGGCCGCACAGTGGTCTTATGATGAAGAAACGCTGGCTATGGTAACCAAAGATCGTAATGTGGTGGTGCTAAGTAAATCGTACGAACCCATATCTGAATACCATTTAGAAGTGGATGATCTTAAGATATCAAAGCATGTCACTGTTGGCTGGGGTAAGAAGGAAACTCAATTTAGAGGAAAGGGTGCGCGGGCCATGGAAAGAGAAGCATTGGCTAGTTTAAAGGCATCTGGTTTGGTTGGTAATCAACTCAGAGATCCAACCATGCCTTATATGGTAGATGCTGGTAATGTGACGTCCTTGGACACGCATGAAACCACCATTTCTTGGAGAGGTGATTGTGATTATTTCGCTGTATCTTCTATCGAAGAAGTACCTGACGAAGATGAGGAAACAAGAGTTGTAAACAGAAGAGCTTTTAGAGTATTCACCCGTGAAGGTCAACTGGATAGTGCTTCTGAACCAGTCACAGGAATGGAGCACCATTTGAGTTGGAAACCTCAAGGTTCTCTAATCGCGTCCATCCAGAGGAAAACTGATCTCGGTGATGAGGATTCAGTAGATTTGATCTTCTTTGAAAGGAATGGTTTGAGACATGGTGAATTTGATACAAGATTGCCATTAGACGAGAAGATAAAAAGCGTATGCTGGAATAGTAACTCAGAAGCATTGGCCATTGTTTTGGTAGATCGTATCCAGTTATGGACATCTAAGAATTACCATTGGTACCTAAAACAAGAACTGTATGCCAGTAACATTTCCTACGTTAAATGGCATCCAGAAAAGGATTTCACTTTAATGTTTTCTGATGACGGATTTGTCAACATTGTTGATTTTGCCTACAAAATGGCACAGGGCCCAATATTAGAACCATTCGATAACGGTACCTCTCTTGTTATTGATGGAACAACTGTGAACATCACTCCTTTAGCCCTTGCTAGTGCCCCTCCTCCAATGTATTATCGTGATTTTGAAACTTCTGGTAATGTCTTGGACGTTGCATGTAGTTTATCAAATGAAATATATGCAGCAATCAACAGGGATGCTCTGATATTTGCATCAATACCTAGTATTGAAGAAATGAAAAAGGGTAAACATCCCAAAGTAGTTTGTGAATTCTTTAAATCTGAGTTTACAAGTGAAATTGACTCTTTGAGACAAGTTGCCTTTATAAACGATTCCGTTGTCGGTGTGCTACTTGACACAGATAATCTTTCCAGAATAGCGCTTTTGGATATTCAAGATATTACCCAACCAACACTTATCACTATCGTGGAGGTTTATGATAAGATTGTTTTGTTGAGAAGTGATTTTGATTACAACCATTTGGTATATGAAACTCGTGAGGGTACGATCTGTCAAGTGGATGCGGAAGGCCAATTAATGGAAATTACTAAATTTCCTCAGTTAGTGCGTGATTTCAGAGTTAAGAGAGTTCATAATATGCTATCAGAAGATGATACCAACTGGTCTACTGAAAGCTCCGAATTGGTTGCATTCGGTATCACAAATAACGGTAAGTTATTTGCAAATCAAGTTCTCTTGGCTTCTGCAGTTACTTCTTTGGAAATCACGGATTCCTTCCTGTTATTTACCACAGCACAACATAATTTACAATTCGTGCATTTGAATTCTACCGACTTCAAACCTTTGCCTTTAGTGGAAGAAGGTGTCGAAGATGAAAGAGTACGTGCCATTGAAAGAGGTTCTGTTTTAGTATCAGTCATCCCATCCAAAGCTTCTGTTGTACTGCAAGCTACACGTGGTAATCTAGAAACTATCTACCCAAGAATTATGGTTCTAGCTGAAGTTAGAAAAGATATTGTAGCAAAACGCTACAAACAAGCGTTTGTTATTTGTCGTACGCATAGAATTAACCTTGATATCTTATATGACTATGCCCCTGAGTTGTTTATCGAAAACTTGGAACTATTTATTAACCAAATCGAAAGAGTCGATTATCTCAATTTATTTATTTCCTGTTTGTCAGAAGATGACGTTACAAAGACAAAGTATAGAGAAACTCTTTATTCAGGTATCTCAAATTCATTTGGGATTGAGCCAGCACCACTTACAGAAATGCAAATGTACATGAAAAAGAAAATGTTTGATCCTAAAACTTCTAAAGTCAATAAAATTTGTGATGCTGTGTTGAACGTTTTATTGAAAAACGCCGAATACAAGAAGAAATATCTACAAACAATTATTACTGCATATGCATCCCAGAATCCTCAAAATCTATCGGATGCATTGAAACTGATCAGTGAATTAGAAGACCCAGAAGAGAAAGACTTCTGTGTTACTTATTTATGTTTCTTGCAAGATGTCAATGTGGTCTATAAGGTCACCCTATCTTTGTATGATGTTAATTTAGCATTATTAGTTGCTCAAAAATCACAAATGGATCCTCGTGAATATTTGCCATTTTTACAAGAATTACAAGACAACGAACCTTTGCGTCGTAAACTCATGATTGATGACTACTTAGGAAATTACGAAAAGGCTTTAGAGCATCTTTCCGAGATTGAAAAAGAAAAAGATGTTTCAGAAGAAGTAATAAATTACGTTGAGGCTCATGAATTGTATAGGCACGGTCTAGCACTGTATCGTTATGATTCGAAAAAGCAAAATGTCATTTACAACATTTACGCGAAGTATCTTTCATCAATTCAATCGTATACAGATGCTGCCATAGCATATGAAATGCTTGGCAAATTCAAAGAGGCGATGGGGGCATATGAATCAGGTAAAAGATGGCGTGAGGCCATGACCATTGCTGTTCAGAAATTTCCAGAAGAAGTTGAAACAGTCGCTGAAGATCTGATTTCTTCTTTGACATTTGAACATAGGTATATTGATGCTGCTGATATTCAACTCGAATATTTGGACAACGTTAAAGAAGCTGTTACTCTATATTGTAAGGCTTACAGGTACGATACTGCATGCCTCGTGGCAATCAAAGCAAAGAAAGAGGAATTGTTGGAAGAAGTTGTCGACCCTGGTTTGGGTGAGGGTTTCGGTATAATTGCAGAATTGCTTGCCGATTGTAAGGGTCAGGTAAACTCTCAATTGAGAAGATTAAGAGAGCTACGAGCTAAAAAAGAGGAAAATCCATATGCCTTCTATGGTCAGGAAACTGAGCAAGCTGATGATGTTTCCATCGCTCCTTCTGAAACATCTACGCAAGAATCATTTTTCACAAGATATACAGGTAAAACTGGGGGAACTGCAAAGACTGGGGCCTCTAGACGTACAGCTAAAAATAAGCGTAGGGAAGAGCGTAAGCGTGCTCGTGGTAAAAAGGGGACCATCTACGAAGAAGAGTATTTGGTTCAATCTGTTGCAAGGTTAATCGAGAGATTAACCCAAACAAAAATCCGATGCTGTGAGAGTTGTTGAGGGTCTTTGTAGACGAAATATGAGAGAGCAGGCTCACCAAATTCAAAAGAATTTTGTTGAAGTCCTTGATTTATTGAAGGCTAACGTTAAAGAGATTTATTCTATTAGCGAAAAAGACAGAGAGAGAGTTAATGAAAATGGAGAAGTTTACTATATTCCAGAAATTCCGGTTCCAGAGATCCACGACTTTCCCAAGAGTCACATCGTTGATTTTTAAGTATCCTTATTTATTCAATATTTAAATTAGTGTCATAATTGTTCATAAATATAAAGGAAAATATTCGTAGAAATGGATTTCTTCGTGGTGTAAGTTTCAAATAAAAAGTAAGAGTTTCGCAATTAAACATAAAATTGTTCTTTTTAGGTTGCAGTGTAAACCAATTTATTCTACGTTTTATATATATATTTTTGAATATCAGTATAAGTAAACGAAAGATTAATTATAAAAGTTAGAGTTATTTTGTCGTTCAGGATCTCTCATTTTGTGGATACTGACACCGGAACTGTCGATATCAGCAATTTTCCCGATGTCTTGAGGCGTAATGATAATAGTTTGAGTTCTTGCGATATCTTTTAGTTTTTTGACTATAAGAGTTGTACCAATCTTTCTATTCACTTGATCCATGAAAACGTCGAATTCGTCCAGTGCAATAATCCTAGAACGCATAGGTTTCCATGTAGCTAATAACAATGCCATCTGGGAAAAGGACTTTTCACCACCAGATAAAGTATCTACATTCCTTGCTTTCTCATCGTTAGTAGTTAAGATATATATCTCTAGGCTCTTAGTATCTTTGATGAAAGAAAGGTTCCCAGAGAATTTTCTGACTTTTAAAGATGCACGGAAATCCATGTCTGCGTCAAAGCATGTCCCCTTTTCTGCATTTTTATAGTTTTGGTCACGAGCCTTTAGGGAATTATGCAATCTGTTTAGTGCTTCGTCTATTTCCACGTATTTCTTTTGGCCTTCTTTGTATTTATTTCTACATTTCTCAAATAGCTCAATGACCTCTTCCTGTGACAACCCTAAACTTTTCTCAGCCTTTTGGATCATCCTCGAGACTTTATCCAGTTCACGTTTGATCTCATCTTGAGTATCCGGTAGGTCAACACCTTCCAGTTGCTCCTTTGAACAAAACCCACACGCATTCTCAATCTGCTTTTGTATACCTTCATTTAATACTGCTACATTGGCTTCAATTTTTTTTATATTTTCCTGATAAGACTTCTTTTTATCATTGTAATAAACAATATCATCTTTAAATTTTTGAATCTTGGATTGACGGCTGTTGATGTCTTCCTTTAGCTGCTGTAATTCATCTTGCGCTTCCACCAAGGCTAATTTTGTAGAGTCGTATTGCTCTTTAATGGGTTGAGCCTCTTGTGCAATTTGTTCAATCTTCAACCCAAGTTCTTCTTTAGCAGCTTCGTAACCAGCGATGGCTTGTTCTTGATTTTTTCTCTCATTGATCTTCGAATTCAATATACCTGTATCGACTACTTTCCCAACATTCATTTTTAATTCGGTGATTCTAGAATTAGTTTTTCTCATTTCATTTTTTGTGTTTCTTAGTTGTACATCTATTTCATGTAATTTTGACCTTACAACACCCAACTTTTCCTCATAACGATCTCGTATATGTTGTACTTCTTTGGTCTCTTGTTCAATCAAGTCCCGCAAATAGCTGGCCCCATTGTCGGATGATGAATTGACTTTTAACCTAATTTTATCTTGATACGTAACCGTATCTAGCCTATAGCCACCTGAAAGCTGGAAACCACTACGTCTATCTCTCAATGACAAAGCCATATTGACATTTGCCGGATTTCTCTGTAAGAAATTTCTAGCCTCATTTTTATCAGTAATCAACACTATTTTTTCAATTTTACTCAAATCAACGAATAGGCATTCAATTTCTGGACTTGAAAAATCTAGCGCATCCACTATGGTTGGATAGTTACCATGTGCCTTACCTCTTGAATAATCGAATTGATTTAATCGATAAGTGACAATAGGGATATTGCTTCTTATACCACATGACCTTATAATGTCTCTGAATAGCCTATTATCATTTGGATTTGACACTACAAATGAATTTAATGAAGATGATATGGCTCTTTGGATAGAGCGTGTCCACTTCTCGAAATCCTTTTTGATAGTCACAAAAGAACCTAGTGGTCCGATTGGAGGAGCCTGAAACTCGTTTTTTCTCTGTTCTATAGTTCTCAGAAGCATATCCATATTACGATCGAAGTTCATTAAGAAAGTATCATTACCTTTGGAAATATTTTGCAACTCCATCTTTTTGTTTTGAATGCTACGCGTAGCAATTCTCAATTCTGATTCACGTTCATGCTGAATGTCTTTTTCTTCGTTCTGTGAATCTTGTAGATCAACAACTAAAGAATTATTAACGTCTCTCAATTTTTCATTATCTTTTTCCAATTGTTCAAGTTCCTTTCTCATCTGATCTTTATCACCCCCCATTTCTTTTGTTAGTTCCTCTTCTAAATGAGCAATTGTTTTATTTAAAGCATTGACTTTTTTCTTACCTTGATCAATATTACTTTCCGCTTCAGCTTGATTACTTTTTTTCCTTTTCAAACCTGCTTTTGACGTCTCTTAATAATTGCCTTGCATTTTGATGATCACTATCCTTTTCATTGACATATATAACCTTGGCATCGATTTCCCCTTCAACAGTCGCACCGTCGGATGTGTAACTTTCAATCTTTTCTTGCCTACCGCTGATTTTCTCAGAAATTTCATCAATCTTGTGTTGAATACCGCTCATCTCATCTTCCAGGTTTTTACAGGCATCTGTGTTATGCGCAATATCAATCCATAATGATTTAGCTTGTAAAAGCATTTTTCTCTCGCTTAAGTCTGAAGTCTGGTTTAACTCTCGTAACAATTTCTTAGCATCTTCGTATTCGGCCTTCAAAGACTTCAGATTTTCCAAGTGTAGTCCCATGTTTTCCTGCGCACTATCATGAATGGCACTGGCATAAACCAAATTTTCAGTGATTTCTTGCAGTAAAGTCCCTTTCATAAAGTGGCTATACTTATCCTGAGAAGTGCTAGCAGTTAAGAAAGACCGGGCTGCATCTTGTGATAAAAAACACATGGGGTTGCTCACAGGAACAGAAAAATAGTCAACCACAGTTTGGATATCCTTTTTCTTACTGCTAATCTCCTTGCCATTTTCAGATTTCAAACTAAAGGAAGCAGGTCCATCTCTCTTGATTGTTCTCTCCACTATAATTTCATTACCAAACGTTCCTTGTTGATAGGCACCATACTTGCTATTGTCTAGATGAAGAGTTATTTTAGCAGAATAGCAGCCTTCTCGAATCAAGTCCTTTAAAGACGAGCCTCTATTGGTCTCACTCGCCTTGGCTCCCAAACCAATAGTAATAGCAGTCAATATGGCACTTTTACCACTACCGTTATTTCCGACAATAAAATTTAATCTGGAACCCAGCTCAAGTTCAAAGTGTTCGTGGCACATAAAGTTCCTTAAAATTACCTTTTTAATATATCCAGAAGGCGACTCCTCTAAAAACGTATCGTTATCCGCCACTGTAGTCTCAGAATTGCTCCTGATGCCGCTGTCTTCTTCATCCAGCGTATTGTGGCTGAACTGAGTCATGGGAGCAAACTGGTGGCGTCTGCGCTTTCTCTGTTGCTGCTGCTGTTCGTTTTCCTGTTGCGCAGTCAGTGAAAGTAACTCATCGTCCACCTGCTCTATAGGCCTTTTATTACTAACCACAGTCGACGTCATACCATCTAGCAACCTGATAAGGCTATATTAGTTATATCTACTTATGGGCAGCAGCTTGTCCGACTGCAAACCAGTATGCCTTTGTTTCGCTTTGGGAACTTTTGATCTATGTTGTGAAAGCATCGAAACGCATGTTGATAAAAAACAATATAATGAAAACTAATATTCGCGACGCGTTTTTGGCAGCTTTGTGCTAAGATTTATAGTAGTTAAGCCGGAAAATAGGCGAGAACATATATTCTGAGTAGCTATTCCGTTCGGCAGATGAAATGACCTTGCTAACAGGGCGTTATAAGAACGTTTACAGACTTTCTTGATGTTTTCTTGGCTCTTTTGCACTTTTTGATCTAAGAATTCTTCCCATCTTGCTCCCGCGAACAAATTAAAGAAACCGAAGAAAGCCTCTTAACGATTTTGCTCGAGAAGCTAAAGGATTGGCAGAAGGAACAATCGAATCGTCGGACAAACTAGTGCTGATCTTTATTGTAGACTTTGTAAGTGACCAAATTGACGCGTGTGTGTAGTGGGAAGGATGTTGCATCGATCTTCAAGACGGTTTTTATCCACTCAAAGGAAAGGTCCCGGTCCTGCTGTACAGAGACTGATTACAATCGGTGAGAAATGGAAGCAGAAGACCATCCGTGGGTTTCCCAAACAAGAAGGCCAAGATAAAGGGTCAAAATATATCTTGTGCCAGTTTCCTTATCCCTCCGGGATGCTGCATATAGGGCACCTTCGAGTGTATGTTATTAGCGATTCTTTGAACAGGTTTTACAAGCAAAAAGGCTATGACGTGATACATCCAATGGGGTGGGATGCTTTTGGGTTACCTGCCGAAAATGCTGCCATTGAAAGGCGTATTAACCCTGCCATATGGACCAGGGAGAATATTTCAAAAATGAAACAACAAATGGAAAGTATGCTGGCCAATTTCGACTGGGACAGAGAAATAGCCACATGTGATCCTGAATATTATAAATTCACCCAATGGATTTTTTTAGAACTATTCAAAAACGGCTTGGCTTACCGTAAGGAAGCAGAAATTAATTGGGATCCTGTTGATAAGACGGTCTTGGCTAACGAACAAGTAGATGCCCAGGGCCGTTCTTGGAGATCAGGAGCAATTGTAGAGAAAAAAACAACTTAAGCAATGGTTTTTGGGGATAACAAAGTTTGCTCCTCAATTGAGAAAACACTTGACTCAATTGAAGGACTGGCCTTCCAACGTGAAACAAATGCAAAAGAATTGGATAGGTGAGTCTCTAGGCACAGAATTGATCTTTAAAGTTACAGATTCCAGATTTGAAGATTTAGTGGTGTTTACAACAAGACCAGAAACCTTATTTGCGGTACAGTATGTGGCTCTAGCATTGGATCATCCAGTCGTACAGAAGTATTGCGAGACGATACCCGATTTGAAAGAGTTTTTAAGCAAATGTGATGTGTTGCCAGACGATACAAAGGAAGGGTTTCATTTGCCCAATATAAATGCCGTCAACCCCTTGACGAAGGAGGAAATTCCCATCTTTGTAGCTCCTTATGTTATCAGTGGCTATGGTTCCGCACCAAGTGCAGTGATGGGATGTCCAGGTCATGATAGTCGAGATTTTGAATTTTGGAAGCAGAATTGTCCCGGACAACACATTAAAACTTGCGTAACACCATTCTTTGACGATACTTCTAAATTATCTGAAAAAGAAAAACAAGAATTAATTGAAACTGTTCCATTTACGTCCACTAATGGTGTTATGACTAAAGAAAGTGGCGAACACTCAGGAGTCTTTACTGGGGTGGCAAGAAAGTCAATAGTAGGGAAACTGCATACCGAAAAGTTATCCAAAAATATCGTTAGATACAAGATCAGAGATTGGTTAATAAGTAGACAAAGATACTGGGGTACTCCAATCCCCATCATTCACTGTGATAGTTGTGGGCCTGTTCCTGTTCCAGAAAGTGACCTGCCTGTCAGACTGCCTGATATTAAGGAGTTGAACACGAAAGGGAACCCGTTATCGACAATTGAAGAATTCGTAAATGTTGATTGTCCTTCCTGTGGAAGCCCTGCCAAAAGAGAAACAGATACAATGGATACTTTTATTGATAGTTCTTGGTATTATTTCAGATACTTGGACCCGAAAAACACATCAAAACCGTTTGATTGTGAAATCGCAAGCAAGCATATGCCCGTCGATATTTACATTGGTGGGGTAGAACACGCAATTTTGCATTTATTATACTCAAGATTTATAGCTAAATTTCTTGGGTCTATTAATGCATGGGACGATCCCACTGGAGCATTTGAGCCTTTCAAAAAACTAGTCACACAGGGGAATGGTCCAAGGCAAAACCTATATTGATCCAGATACTGGGCGGTTTTTGATGTCTGATGAGTTGGAATCTATAAATGATTCTTCAGACGGTAATTCTGTAATTATTAGAGCAAACGGCAAAGTACCAATAGTTTCTTATGAGAAAATGTCAAAATCAAAACACAATGGTGCTGACCCTAATGCATGCATTTCAAAGCATGGTCCTGATGCTACAAGGGCACATATTCTTTTCCAAAGCCCCGTTGCAGACGCTCTCAATTGGGATGAATCCAAGATTGTCGGTATTGAACGCTGGTTGCAAAAGGTTCTTGTTTTGACTAAACATATTCTTAGCCTCAAGGGGAATCTGGCAATCAGTAAGGAGTACAAGACGCCGACAGATCTGAATGACGCCGAGGTAAAACTTCACAATGATGTACAGCGTTACTTGAAGTCAATAACGGAATCCTTTGAAATTCACATCTCATTAAATACTGTAATATCGGATTATATGAAATTAACCAGTGTTTTAGAGGTTGCATTGAGGAAAGGTGAAGTAAGAAATGAAATGATGGTACAGAATTTACAAAAACTGGTAAGTAGCATCTACCCTGTGGTCCCATCAATTTCAGAAGAGGCCGCGGAAATGATTAGCTCTCAAATGGAATGGAACCAATACCAGTGGCCAGTAGTTGAGCACACTACTGAGTGCCAATTTAAGAAATTTCAAATCGTTGTAAATGGTAGGGTCAAATTTATGTACACAGCTGATAAGAATTTTCTCAAATTGGGTAGAGACGCCGTTATTGAAACTTTAATGAAGTTACCAGAAGGTAGAATGTACCTAATGAATAAAAAGATCAAAAATTCGTTATGAAGTACAATGTGATTAGTTTCTTATTCCATAAATAATCTCATGCGTCGTGTGTTTAGTAATATTATTAATGCCTGTAAATAGTTATATATCAACGTCTTATAGATATACATGGTGCAGTCCGTTTCTAAGGGAATAGAAGCGCATATGTTTCTATGGGTTCTGTGGATTATATTTGGAGAGACTTTTCAAATAGGTAAATAAAAATACCGCGATTCCTCTATACGGGCTAGAAGTTGTACTTATGTGTTTTAAGATTTCCACTCTTAAGTCGTTAATGTTAGATATACCCTTTATCCAGCCTTGTTGGGTGAACTCGCCGTGATTTATTCGAGCGAAATCCTTGAACGTCTCCTCATTTATAATGCTGCTGGTGAATTTTATTTTAGTATTTTGGGTTGTTTCTAATTGCTTTAGAATAATGACACAAGTATACGCTAGTGCTGGTATACCAGTTATTGTGAAAAATTTCAGATTTTTGAAATCCACAGTTGGAACATGAACATTTTCTAAAGTCGTTTTGAAAAAGTCTATTGGGATACCAAATAGAGTCTTGGATGAAAACACTTTATTTCTGTATAGATAATTTGTTAAATCCATGATGTACTGATTTTGTGTTTGAACATATTTGTTTGTTGGAGGGTACTGCATTAGCTTATTCTTTGTTGCGATTAAGTATAGGCATGCAGTTGATAAAAGTAAAGAGTCATCAGAGGTGAAGATTTTGTTCATGATGTCAGGACCCAATATCAAATGTTGAATGGCATAATCTGAATTGCTCTGTGTGGATAACTGAGTCAAAATGTTCAATGAAGTGATTATGGCCATAGTAGAAAACCGATTTGAGGTAGAATTGTTGAAAATTTGGTCTAAAGTAAGCAAGCTTTGTATGTCGTGCAGTAGTGTCAGTCCAAGTGTCATTAGTTTATCATCGAGAAGCCAATTTGTAATCATTTGTAAAATATAAAAACATATCTCAGGAAAGGTTCGATTGTTATCATAGCTATTTTGCGTACTCCACATGAGGACACCAGCTACGAATTTAATGAAGAATTCTCTTGTGCCGCTAATTAACTGGGGTTTCCATAATGGCAAGATACCACCACAAATGTTCTTCAAGGTATCTTCATCGTGCTTCAGGTATTTTAAATTGCAAAATGTCTTAATGATCTGATGTGACAATTCATTATCCATTGAGGAGATTGAGACGATGGTATATATCAGTTCTCGAGGAGCCTCTGCCTGGTGTGCAAAACATCGTTTTAATTGCCAAATGCACCATTCATGTGGTGATGATGATGATGATGATGATGATGTCTGACGGCCATTTTTAATGAGAATAATACTGGGGTATAAATGCCTGAGAGATTCTCTAGACAGGACTCTTGGCTGTATTAAAATGTTGATGTTTGAGGACGGAGCCACCATAGAATCCACGTCATTTGGAATATACAGTCGTGTCCAGTTTTGGGCTAGTTGATCCAATGAAGTGATATCCAGTAGGGAGACCATGCCATTGGAGGATGAATTTCCCGGTAATGATTGGAGTCGGAGTGGGCGCGTGGAGGCGGTACCTAGTTGATGGATTTCATTTAAATACATATCGATTGTATTTTGAACAATATCCACGGAAAGAGTGGTTGGATGAGTTCTAGACAGTATCCGTTGTAGAGCAGATAGGAAATGTGGATCTAGTTTCAGATTTTTGTGACTTTTCAGAGTTTTCTTATTACAATTAATATTTATTATCAATTCGATGATTTGGTTGGAGGCACCGACGAGGCATTGGTAGCGTTGCAAAATCAAAGTTGCAGTAGCGGGAGCATCTCGGTAACCGGGATTCATGGCGCATTTGCCGATGATGGACACTTTCCAAGGTTTGACGTCATTTGGTGTGGAGGTTTGCCAGATGATAAGGTAGGTTATCCATTTTTGCAGAAAGGAAAACTGCCATAAATGCAACCAAATAGAGCCCGATATGGTACGACCCGATTCTGAAGATGCAGGAAACAGGAAGTACACGTGCACCAACCATTTGCAAAGTGCTGATTGTAAGACCGGGGGGTTTGTATGCGATACCGAGAGAACACGGTTGGCGTACCGAGATGGTTAATGACCTCCAAAATGGGGTCCTTGGTCAGGTAATCGTTGGGCAGGAAACAGTTCTCCACGATGTACACTTTCGTCACGGTGTCTATTACGGAGGTCTCGCAGATGAACCGTACGAGCAGTTGTAGTTGAGGCGATGTGAGACCATATTGTTTTGATTTTTCGTACAGCAGGTGTAGGGTGATCTTAAGGGTCTGCAGAGGCGTTCTTTCGTTAGCATTTGTCAGCGAGAGGACGATGTCGTCTAGTACCAGACTCATCCATGAAAATTGCTATTGCTGCGCGCGGGGGTCCTACAGGCGTGTTATTTACCATTCACGAGTTTATTGTTTTCCTTTATTGATAATTCTATAGTTTTTTCGCGTATAATTAAAAATAATACAGATAAAAGAGGCAGAGAGAAAAAGAGGATAGAGAAAGAGATATACAAATAGTAAATGTGTTTTATAAAAGTCTATATAAAATGGGAGAGAGGAGAGCTAGTTTTTCATTTTTTTTTTTTTTTTTCAAACTTTCAAGGAGCCATTGTAGTCGTAAACAGATCTCGATCTGATGTACGGGTCCAATTTGGAGTAGTTCTTGCAGAGGGCGGCAGAGAGCTGTGATCTTTTCTCCTGTAGTTGTAAGTATGCTGGATCGCCCACGGGCTGGTGTTCGATCCATTGGGTGGTGGCATCCAGGAACTGCTGGATCAGGTCGTCTCTTTCCTTTTCGATCTTGGCGCGGGTCTCGGTGTCCTGTAGGTGGACGTCGAGTGAGCCATCTGGTGGTGTGTAGTGGTCCAGGTCTATGTCCTTTTCACCGCCCAGATAAGCAGGGATGTATTGGGGGGCGATGAATTTGTGCAGCTCGTCGATATTCTTGGTGAACACGATTTTGGACGCGACAACCGGGTCCAGCCAGTTCTTGATGATGTTCCAGATGGGGTTGAAGATCCATGGCGCCTTGTGGATGAGCAGGTGGCCCAGCGACTCCGGATAGTGCGCCTCGAAGCACGTGATCAGGAACTTGACGGGAGCGTAGTCCATGTTAGACACGGAGAACCCGTTCATGTCGAAGAGGATGGTGGTGGAGGCAGGGTGGTTTTCTTTGAAGAACAGCTTGGACTGCTCGATGACCAAGAGAGAAAACTTCTCGAGTTCCTGCTCGGTCTGGTCGGACGAGTGGTGCAGCCTGGGTCTGACCAGGATGATGGGTCTCATGTCCACGTCGTAGCCCTGGACGGTGGCCTTTTGCATTTCCAGGTTTTTGATGACGCCGGTCTCGTTTTGCTCGTAGACGGCCCTCTCGCCGCCGTTGATGATCTTATTGATGGTGTCCTTGCGCCAGAACAGGTCGTGACCCAGCATGGAGATGGTTTTTTCGGCGTTCCACTTCCGGGCCCTGATGAACTTCAAAATGGTGGCGTCTGGGGTCTCGTTCTTGATGTCGTGCCAGAACTGCTTCCTGGTCGTTTCCGGGTCCAAGTTGGCCAGCGCCTTGTGTACCATGCCCTTTTCGTAGAGATGGGCCGTCTCAGTGGCCTCGCCAGAGTCCTGTGTCTCGTCGGAGGCGTGCAGCTTGCTGAACCAAGACGTTTTCTTCTTCTTGGGGGGCGAGTTATGGACCGAGTTACTGTGGTAAATGGAGGTTCCGTCCACGGGCACCTGCCAGAGATGGAAGAGATGTGTCCAAATCTGCTTGAGCACGATCTCCTGGTCGTCGGTCAACTGGTTATCGAAGGACATTGTGTGTGTGTGCGTGTGTGCGTGTGTGTGTGTTTTGTGTGTGGACGAACGCAAGTGCCAAGCTTATAAGAGTGTGTCAAAACGCTATTGTTTTCGCTCTGTGGCCAAGGTGTAACGATTTTATGTATGTGGGCCAGACGACGATGATGCCGACTGGCCCATTGTTTTTAGGAGACAAGAGCTCAACAAACACGAAACAAGCAACGATGGCAGAAAGAGGCATACCAGAGATCGCCTCGTTTACGGCCACAGTCAGACCGCGCAGGCCTTTGCAACGCAGGGACGCGATGGCCTGCCATGTGCAAGAAGTAAAAACCAGACGGACGGCAAAGACACTTGCTCATTCTTTTCTTGCTGGCACACACACACAACTGTTCTTGCTGGACCCATAGCAGTATCCTATCCCATCACATCCCGTGGAGCCCGACATGGCCCCTCCGTATGGTGTGACGTGTGCAGTGCACGCCTTCCACGGGAGCGTGCCATTGCTGTGTGTGTGTTGGCAGTCTCAGCACGACTACACTACTTGCACTGAGACATGGCACTTCCTGAAGGCTGCGTGTGGGCCCCCCGTGAGCTCTTTGAATGGGCCGTTGCTTGTAAGTGCTCTTATATCCCTCTCTTTATTCCACTCGCGGGCGGTCACCCGGCGCGATCGCGTTGTTATTTTCCGCCTGACGTGTTCTCTCTCATTCTCTTTCTCTCTTTCTCTCTCTCTCTTTCGTTCTTTCTTTCGGCAATACGTAGCAAACAACTAGTATATCCTGGCTCGAGCAGGCGTAGATTTTTCAGAGAGATGTATTTTGGAGGGCCCAGCATAGCAAGGACTTCATTTTACACCCCTCCCGCTCCCCAATTCCTTCTCCCTATCGGTAACTCCGCCGACCCCAGAACTAACTTTTCTGTCCTCAATTCAACCTCACACTTTTCACACACTACACAGTTCAGCTGGTGGGAGAAAAACAAAAAAATACAATTCGAATTCGAATATATATATATACAACTAACAAGTAAACTATACACGTCTTTTTGGCTCTAATGTCCTCCAATCGTGTTCTAGACTTGTTCAAGCCCTTCGAGTCCTTCCTGCCGGAAGTGATTGCTCCGGAAAGAAAGGTCCCTTACAACCAGAAACTCATCTGGACCGGCGTTTCGCTGCTGATCTTTTTAATCCTGGGCCAGATCCCGCTGTACGGGATCGTGTCCAGTGAAACCTCCGACCCTCTGTACTGGCTGCGTGCCATGCTGGCCTCCAACCGTGGTACGCTGCTGGAACTGGGTGTCTCCCCCATCATCACTTCGTCGATGATCTTCCAGTTCCTGCAGGGCACCCAGCTGTTGCAGATCAGGCTCGAGAACAAGCAGGACAGAGAGCTGTTCCAGATTGCGCAGAAGGTCTGCGCCATCATTCTGATCTTGGGCCAGGCCCTCGTGGTCGTCATGACGGGCAACTACGGTGCGCCCTCCGACCTTGGGCTGCCCATCTGTTTGTTGCTGATCTTCCAATTGATGTTTGCGTCGCTGATTGTCATGTTGTTGGACGAGTTGCTGTCCAAGGGCTACGGTCTAGGTTCCGGTATTTCTCTTTTCACCGCCACCAACATTGCCGAACAAATCTTCTGGAGAGCCTTTGCCCCCACCACGGTCAACTCCGGTCGTGGTAAAGAATTTGAAGGTGCCGTGATCGCCTTTTTCCATCTTTTGGCTGTCAGAAAGGACAAGAAAAGGGCTCTTGTGGAGGCCTTTTACCGTTCCAACCTGCCCAACATGTTCCAGGTCTTGATGACCGTGGCCATTTTCCTGTTTGTGCTGTATTTGCAGGGCTTCCGTTACGAACTGCCCATCAGGTCCACCAAGGTCAGGGGCCAAATCGGCATCTACCCAATCAAGCTGTTCTACACTTCCAACACCCCCATCATGTTGCAAAGCGCCTTGACCTCCAACATCTTCTTGATCTCGCAAATCCTTTTCCAAAAGTACCCAACCAACGCGTTCATTCGTCTGATCGGTGTTTGGGGGATCAGGCCGGGCACCCAGGGCCCTCAAATGGCCTTGAGCGGGCTGGCCTACTACATCCAGCCATTGATGTCGTTGTCTGACGCGCTTTTGGACCCAATCAAGACCGTTGTCTACATCACTTTTGTTCTGGGTTCGTGCGCGGTCTTCTCCAAGACATGGATCGAGATCTCCGGTACCTCCCCACGCGACATCGCCAAGCAGTTCAAAGACCAAGGCATGGTCATCAACGGCAAGAGAGAAACCTCCATCTACAGGGAATTGAAGAAAATCATCCCCACCGCGGCCGCCTTCGGCGGTGCCACCATTGGTGCCCTGTCTGTCGGCTCCGACCTGCTGGGCACTCTGGGCTCCGGTGCGTCCATCCTGATGGCCACCACCACCATCTACGGCTACTACGAAGCGGCTGCCAAGGAAGGTGGGTTCACCAAGAACCTGGTTCCAGGGTTTTCTGATTTGATGTGAGGGTAGGAAATATAACATAAAAAATAATATCCAATCGCATTCAGCCATTCCACCCGGTCTACCTTTTTGTTACTCTAGTTATATCTACGCGTGTTCCCTGCGTATAAGTTTAATTATATATATGTGTATGCGTGTGTGTGTAACTGATAAAAAATTGTTGATACTACTTCTAAGCTGTCGCCGTCTATTTCATAGAGACGCTTACCTGTGACTGCTTTGGACGCGAAAAAAAAAAAGAAAGAACTCCTCATAGGGGGCTCGAACCCCTGACATTTCGGTATCCTTGCCTAAGCAAATTTGCTTAAAAGCCGAACGCTCTACCAACTGAGCTAACAAGGATGAGTTCTTCAAAAAAATTCACGGCTGGTAAGAAGCACAACACGTGGGACTACCGCAACAGACCCGGAGTTACGTCAAATCTATTAAATCTCGGACGGATGGATGCTGCCGGGAGCCCTTTCCCGGGCCCTGTTTTTGTCTGTCGCTCCGGGGTGGTGCGGACGCCCGGAGTTGAAAAAACGGCCTCCCCGGGCGTTAAACTCTCTAGAAGGTTAAGCATTATTAAGGGAGCGGGAGACACGACTCATTTAGCAACGGCTTGGCTTCTCTACCTACAAGAAAGTTTAAAAAAAAAAAAAAAAAAAAGAGAGATGGAGAGGGAATTAAGGCGAAGGCAAAGGCGAAGATTGCGAAACTGGCCAATGCCCACTACTTGTTTGTTTGTTTGCTTGTTTGCTTGCTTGTTGTCTGCTTGTCTCTATTTGTGGCATCTTCCCCACACTGCATACTTGGAAACCATCGTGTGTATAGGCATATATATACGGAGACATAAATCGTACAATTACAAATGTGTCTTGTGCAGATTTTATAGGATATATAATATTCATAATTATATTTTATATATAGACACACGCACACACACACACACACATATATATATATATATATCAGAAAAAGCACCTCCACCACCAGACAATATGCCAACTCTAATCAATGGACCAAGAAGAGACTCTACTGAAGGGTTCGACACGGATATCATTACTCTTCCCAGGTTTATCATCGAGTACCAAAAGCAGTTCAAGAATGCTACGGGTGACTTCACTCTGGTGCTGAGTGCGTTGCAATTTGCGTTCAAATTCGTGTCCCACACCATCAGACGCGCTGAACTGGTCAATTTGATCGGGTTAGCAGGTGCTTCAAACGCTACCGGTGATCAGCAAAAGAAGCTGGACGTTCTGGGTGACGAGATCTTCATCAACGCCATGAGGGCTAGCGGGATCATCAAGGTTCTTGTCTCTGAGGAGCAGGAGGACTTAATCGTCTTCCCCACAAACACCGGCTCGTACGCGGTATGCTGCGATCCCATCGATGGTTCCTCCAACTTGGACGCCGGTGTCTCTGTGGGGACGATTGCGTCTATATTCAGGCTGCTACCGGACTCCTCAGGCACCATAAACGACGTATTAAGATGCGGTAAGGAAATGGTTGCCGCCTGCTATGCCATGTACGGTTCCTCCACGCATCTGGTTTTGACTATGGGTGCCGGAGTCAACGGGTTTACGCTGGACACTAACCTGGGTGAGTTCATATTGACCCATCCTAACCTAAGAATCCCTCCTCAAAAGGCCATTTACTCCGTCAACGAAGGTAACTCCTTTTTCTGGAACGACATTATCAAGTCATTTGTCGAGAAGTTGAAGCAGCCCCAATCGGACAACAACAACCAGCCATTTTCGGCCAGGTATGTCGGTTCCATGGTGGCGGACGTGCACAGGACTTTCCTCTACGGTGGTCTCTTTGCATATCCATGTGACAAGAAGAGCCCTAATGGGAAACTAAGATTACTTTATGAGGCCTTCCCCATGGCTTTCCTGATGGAGCAAGCGGGGGGAAAGCCGTCAACGATCACGGTGAAAGAATTTTGGACTTGGTGCCAAACCATATACATGACAAATCCTCCATCTGGTTGGGCTCCTCTGGCGAAATCGATAAATTCCTGGACCACATTGGCAAGCCACATTAATGTGGTGAGCGCCTTTCTTCTCCCTTTGTTGCGCGTTTAGTACGCGAAAAGAAAAAAAAAAAAAAAAAAAAACTTGACATATTTACTCTGTACGTATATAGTAAACATCACTCTTTCCCATAATAAAGGGTTCACACAGGTATAGCGGATAGGATGGAATGGAAGTGTTAAAGAATATCAGAGTTTACCCACTGTCGAACTTCATTGCATCGTCCAAAACTTACATAAATCTCCCAAATGAGCTGAAAAACCTGACCACCAGAGAACAAGAAACCCAACTGGGGTTCTTGCACGTCATTGAGAATGACTTCAAGCCCTCGAGCATACTGCAGAAGCTAGTCGGCGATACTGCAGACGACGGCAAGATCCTGGTCATAGATATTGTATCGTTGTGGTCCCAACAAAAGCAGAGGCAAAATGGCATGATCTATATGAATTCTGTATCTTGCATAAACATCACCGGCTTGATCACGTTTCTGGAGCTGTTGTACGATTCGCCTATGGACGCATTGCGACGGTGCCAAGTGGACGACTTCAACTTTCAACTACGCGGGATAATGATTGATAATTTATCATTCTTAACTTTCGAAAATGACCATAACTACGACGTAATAAATCTGTCGAAATTCGAAAAGCTGCTTAAGATTCTGCGGAAACTGAGGGATTTCTTGGGGTGTTGGATCATCACCAAAAGTTTCCCCATGGAATTCTATAACGGCATCGAGAACACTCTTGTTGATAAATGGTCAATCAAGAGGAAAGGTGGCGTCGCGCAATACCCCACAAAACTGCCTGATTCATACATGGAGGGCATGGATCTGATAGTTTATAAAGAACCTGTCAACGGTAAGGCCCGATACACACGAGTATCTGCAGTCAAGACGTGAAGGGAGAAAAAAAAAATCCATTATAACACACATATACATAGAACTAAATACTACTAGTGCTAGTTAATAAAAAAAAGCAAAGAAAGTCGTTTGAGAGCTGCAGTTAATGGTACTTATATCCGCACTGTTTCCCCACATGCTCGTTGAGCCAAACGTCCACGTTCTCAAATTTCAGTCCGCAATGTTTACATCTGCCAGGAACGATGTTTCTATCCTTTTTCTTTGTGCCCGGTGGGTACTCGAAATGCAAGGCTTTTAAATGGTTTTTGAATGTGTCACAACGTGAAAACACGCCGGTTTGGTGACAATTGGAGGTCTCGAAATTCAAAGGCTTGAATTTGTACGGATACATATCCATATCTAATTGTATCAAAGTGGAGTTGAATGGGCACTTGAACGTCCCCTTTATCTGGTGCAGCGACTTCAACTGTGCATAATCCGTTACGGAATTCATCGGCGTCATCTTTTCATGGGTATCATCATCGGTGGGCGAAACAGACCCGCCCGTGACATCATTGGCAGGGCTCGATAGCGCTCCCGACTGAGACAGTATTTCATCCTTCCAATGCCGCTTCTTATGCCGCAACAAATCGTTGTTCCTAGCAAACCCGCGGTGGCAGATGGGACACTTATGGGGCCTATCCTCCGGCGTCAAATGCGTAGCCTTGTGTGTGGTCAGGTTCGCATAGAAGTTGCGGCAAATCGGGCATTGCTTCTTCTTTCTTGGTTTGTTGATTTTGATGCTGTGGGGGGTACTGCCACTGGCACTGCCATTGCCACCACCACCACCGGCAGACGAGGGAGCAGCCATCTTCAAAGGCGGTGATATGGAGCGTGAGGGAGACGCAGAGGAAGAGGTCTCAGATGCAGAAGTCGATCCGTCCGCATGATGCTGCTGCTGCTGCTGCTGCGCAGAGGGCAGAAAGCTCGAGCTGGAGTTCGACCGGGATACGTCGTTGGAGTGCGGAAGCAGCTGGTAGCTCAGCATCGACGACGATGCGCCCGCACTGGCGCTGCCGTTGCTGATGTTCATGTTGGGCAGAGCCGGGTGGGCCGAGGCGGACGAGGCCTCACCATTGTACTGCCTCTCGGCTGCCTTGATAAGGTTGTCGAATGACGAAATGGGGGGCAACGTGACGTGGTTCATAGCGCTATTGTTTGCATTACTCATCGCTCGCTGCACATGCCACACAAAAAACACACACCCTGATACCTCGAAACCAATACCCTGCTCTAGCACGCACCGCTGGCCGACTAGCCAGTCTTCTTTATACCGTTGCTTTGCTCCAGATGGTACTGCCATGCGTCCAACGGCTACAAAAAACACCGCAACGGCGAAAAATGGCGCAATTATTGGGCGCCAGGTCACCTCGCACGGCCGCGCAGCGCTACTAGGATCAACAATCAATAAACAACTCATAACACGAGCCATCAAGAGGTGAAGGGGGAGTGGTGGCAGGCGGCTGCTGCAGGATAGAAGAGCACCAGACCACGGATGAGAACAATGGAAACGCAGGTGCAGGGTGCCGACAGGGGGCTGGTGTTGCCCCCATGAACTCAGCGGTGTCGACGGCGACGGCGGCTACCACGGCCACGAATACGGATACGGATACAGATGGGGATGAGGAGGAAGAGGAGGAGGAGGAGGAGGAAGAGGAGCCATTGGTGGAGGACGGCGGCGTTGAATGGGTGCCCGCGTACATGCTCACCAGGGAAAAGTCGCACTACTTAGGCCACTTCCTTGGGGCAAACAAGATGCTGGAGGCTGTGAAGTGTAAGCACTGCGACGTGGTAATTAGACGGCAGGCGAGCAGCACGAGCATGGCCGTGGCCTGCCAGGCACATCTGCGGAGCGTACACAGGATAGACCCGAATGCCAATTACTACGGTGGGTGGTCCAATGCGGACGCTGGCGCCACCTCCATGACTAGGCCGCCCTTGAAGAACCACCAGGGCGGCGTCAGCAACACTGCCACGAGCAGCATTGCAAACCTTCTGGAAATAGACGAGGACCTTTTAAAACGGACAAGGGAGAGAGAAATGGCTTTGCCTCTCGTGCAATCGCTCGCTATCATTATCGCGTCGGAGAACTTGCCCCTGTCGTTTGTAGACAACTCTGCTGTGCGTCTCTTGATCAACCAGAACGCCAGCTCGCTAAGCTTCATTGACCACGATTTGATCCTAAACACAATCAGGTCCATCGCGTACAATCTCGACCGAATCATCCAAAGGACGGCGTTGCGTAACAACTCAGATTTGTCGTTGATCATCGACAAAAATTATTTATTGCTAGACCCAACAGAACGGTCCAACCAACTGACGAATAGGTTGAAAAACCAACTGTTTGAGATGCAGAAAATCAATTTCTTTTCCTTAAGCCATTCCATTTGGAATAACATAACCTCCATCTTAAGTATTCAATACTATGATGATTTCCATTCCCAGGTGAAGATTTTACCCCTGATCATCCAGAACTTACACGAGTTTGACAACGATCCTAAACTGTCCATTCCGGCGCAATTGTTCAAAAATATCGCAAGAGTTACCAGGCTTGCAGAACACCGTAATCTCCATGACTTTGCCCAGGCCCCAACTAATAGATCTTTTGAACGTCATGGATAGCCAGCCCTTTTTCCCCAATTCGTATACGAATGCCAAGAACTATTACCATAACTGTATCATTTCCATTATAAATTCAGCAATGCTGCCATTATTTGGTACTTCTAAGTCCACTGACATTAAATATCCGGCACCATCATCAACCAAGGAACCACTGAATCTTTTAGATTCTTTGATCGACTTATCGAATACAGACATTTCAAACACAATTTTCTCGAAAATCAATTCTTTCCTAGACGATTTACAATCAAATCCGTGGCAACTAGACAAATTTCGCTCACTATGCGGGAAGTTTGGATTCGAATTTAAATGCCATAGATTCAACGTGTCTCGTTATTCTACCGCCACCATTTCGTTGCAGAACTTCTTAAATTTACGTCCAATAATAGAAGAATACCAATCTACCATTCAAATTGATAAGTTCAACGAAATCGATTTCCAAATAATAGACTATTTACTAACTACTTTGAATTCCATCAATAGAATACTAGAATTCTTCACCTCTTCTAAACACTTGAATTTCACATACGTTTTGTTTGCCATTATGTCTATTGAAAAACATTTATTATCCACTTTGAGTACTCTACAATTTCAAAGGTTGATTGCACCATTTGAAGCATTTTTGTCAAAGATTCAAGAATTCAAAACAATTCTATTTTCAGATGACATGAATCTTTTAGCAATGTTTTTGTGCCCCGCAATTTTATTTGAAAGAGAAGTTTTGGAGTATTCTTTCCATACGATTTCACTTTCTGAGATAGTAGACAAACTTTCCGCACTAATTTTCACTTTGTTGAAAAGATTTTTGAATTTGCAAACAATAGGTAATGTGAACAACGATAATAACCCCCCTAATAACAACCACATGAACAATAATAGCGACAACAACAACGTTTCAAGTTCAAATACACCAGCATCAAGACTAAATATAGAGTCTAATAGTGGACGAAGCTCAGCCTCACCCGCACAGCAACCGCACGATAACAACAACAACTTGTCATTCAATTCCCTCAATGATACCCATCATTTATCAGACTCCACCCTATCGAGCGAAATAGACGCAATCTTTTTGCAAACCATCCAAGAAGATTTATACGAATACTTGAGTACGGTGAATTCCATTGTACCTATATCATATAGATCATATTGTGAACAAAGTAGCTTCGTCAGAGATAATGGTCGTTTCAAAAAAAGAATCATAACCGAAGATTCTATACTAGGTGAGTTAGAGCAACCAATGAACTTCATCGAGGAGTTACTAGACATACACGTTCCTGTATGTAGTGCATTTTGGGACCAATTTTTGGATAACGACGCTGGGCCAATAATTAGAATTCTATTCAAGATGATGCAATGTCAGTCTTCTTCATCCATTAGGGAAGAATACTCATTTTTGAATGACTTTATTCCCAGGGTACATCCTGATTTGACTCAAGAGATTATTAAGATCAAATTATTTAATGATCAATTCGTGGCCAGTAAAGTGGACTACGATTTAGACACTCTGCAAACTGCAAGCCAATACATTCCGTAGGAGGAAGCGAGGAAGCGAGTTCTGTGTATGTTTATATTTCACCCGTTATATAATTTCATTCTATAATTGTAATGTATTACTACTTTTCACCGCATGTGTCCACCGAAGAAAAAAAAAGAATTCAAACCAAATATTTATCATTTTCTATAATAATGATTTCATTTTATCGTACATATTTAATATAAAGAAATTGCTTATATTTAAAAAACTTCTTTTCTTTTTATTCAAAGATTCTTGCTTTTTGTTTATGCCTTTCTGGAAGAGACCTTGGTGTTAGAAGTCTTGACACCAGTAGAAGAACCGGAACCAACGGAACCAGAAACTTCGGATTCTTTCTTAGCAGTCTTTTTGCCGCTTCTCTTGTAAGATTGGATGTAGAAGGAGATAAACAAGAGCAAATAAGATGTCAAGATCAAATAACCATAAGCAGCAGCCTCCTGTGTACCATAACAGGTACCCTTGTTTGGTAAGATACCTCTAAAGTACTTGTGTGCATAGAATGTGTAAGTAGCAAAGTAAACAAAGACCAAGTCAATCAAAAATTGGATGATTTGGAATCTGGTTACCCATTGTTTCCACCAAACTCTAATACCACATGAACTTAAGAAGTAGTACCAGTACATGATAACATGGACACCCAAGTTCAATAAAATTGGAACCCATTCGACGGAAGTACGACCCATCAGTTGAGTGTAACATAACAAAGCGGTGGCACCATGGTGGTAAGTGTGTAGAAACAATAGCTTCTTCCTTTTCAAAATTAAAAATACAGTGTCAACCAATTCCAAGAATTTAGTCAAATAGTTCAAATAGTAGATAGTAACCAATTTTGGTGCGAAGGCTTCTTCGGAACAGATGGACCAGAACAGACCATGGTGGTACACCATAGGAATCAATTGCTCTAACAATAGCAACCAGAAGACCAGTGAAATAGATGTCAAAAACAGGTTATGCATTTCAAACAACAATTTGAACTTCATTGGGGAAGCATTCAAAGCGCGTAAGATAGCTTGACCACCAAAGATAACGATGTAATAGACGATGATAATCCCGATAGCATGGTACCCGTTAGCCAAGAAGGTCTTGTTATAAATGAACTCAAACTGTTCGGCTGGATAGCCTCTGAAGTATTCGAAAACCTTGGAGAAGATCGGCCACAATTCAATACCGAATGGATTTTCGATCGAAGGAATATGAAACTTTAAGAAATCCAATGAGGAAGAGTTCAAAGCCTGGAACTGGCCGGCAGCAGCGGCTGCAACAGCAGATGTAGTAGTATTCATAACTGTTTATTCTTCGTCAACAAAAAGAAAAAGCCAACTAAATAAACTATCGGATACTTGAAGCGAGTGAAGAGCTGTCAAAAATCAATTAATGGCCGCTAATTAAGACACCAGATATGCAGAAAATATGTAGAACCTAACTGGGGTAAAACCTCAAATAAAGATAAACAATAAATAAAAGAACTCCAGATGAAATAATTTATATCATTATCTAACAAGTAGCAGTGAAAAAAAAAAAAAAAAAAAAAGACAAGCCAAATGCGTAAAATCAACCTTTTGTTTATACAATTTGGAAAATTTTCGGAAAATTTTTCACTTTGTGGACGAAAATGAAAAAAGTTCGAAGCTTTTAGAAAAAGTGTAATTTCGCGTTTTTTCATCGCGTCATTAATTAATGTCAGTTTATTGATATTGTAAAATAATAATACTAATATTATATTATTACTGTTGTTGTTATTGTTGATGTTATCGTTAATATTATTTAGTTGTTTTTTTTCTTTCAAGTCTCTAGTTATGCATACTATGTTTTAGAGATAGTGAAGAATAAAAGTCTATGTACGGTGTCACCTTAACCCCAGAAGTCTAATGACGCAACAGTATCGTATCCTCGATAGTCCTCATAACAATACAAAATTTCTTGGGTGCTAGTTTGTAGAAGGCGAATCTTATCGGCAAGGACACAACGGACCAACTCGCCTGTCTCGATCTTTCGGATCTCAATGAAACTACTGTCGAATGCGAGGATGTAGGGGTACCAAATGGCGAATTTCTGAGGTTCGCCCTCCCAGTGTATGATATGCGATTCTTTCTTTCTCCAACCTTGGTTATTGACGAAAAAGGCAAATTCTGTATAACACAACAAAAACATGTTCCCCACACGGTAAATCGCCATTGGTTTCAAAGTATCTCTTAGCGCAAACTCCAAGGATGTATCGGCGGGATCTAACAAGGATTCGTGAGCATTCTGCGAAATGCTGACAATTTGGAAACCCTTCTTGCAACCAATACATAAGTTGGCCTTCAAGAATGAGATGGAAACTGGTTCAGAATCAAAAGTGACCTCGGTAATTTTCTTTCGGAGACTTTTCTTATTACCGCTCCCACCGCCATTTTTCTCAGCTAATAATGGATGTTCGTGCTCGAAATATTTAATCGAATGCGACGAACTGTGTGCAGTCACGATTAATCTCTTACCGTTACAGTCGCCCTCTGCGAAGAAACTCACATGATTAATCAACTCCTTATGATGCTTTTTGAAAAAAGATGTCCCATTTCCTTCTGCTTCAATCAATGACAACGGACAACTGTATAATTTCTTATCAATCAATAGGATAATTGATTTGAATTCTTCCAACACTGCAATTTGAGTGATATTATTTCTTTGCACTAATTGAATCGGAGTTGAAAAAAAAGCAGAGCTTTTATGCCTTTGATCTTTATTCTGCTGCCTTTTAATATTGCTCATATATAACCCAGAATTGGTCGCAATTAACAATTTTCTGCCACCGTCACAGGAAGTAACACTGTTAATCTTGTTAGTGTAATCGAAAAATCTATCACTCATTTTCGTCACATTGAACATTTCGGTCGTACTTATTATAGATGCCTGCTCCTGTTTAATTTTTTTCCAAAAGTGTTTGTAACCCAGCATACTGTGCAGCGTATAGTGTGACTTGGTACCTTTGCTTGGCACCATAGTACAGGAAAGTTATTGCGTTCTTAGGGTTACTTGCGTTATATTCTGGTAGGATCACCGTTCCAGAACAATCAGGATGGTCTCCAATATATTTCCTTAACGCGGGCATATCTTCGCCCGGGCATGCAAATAACAGTGGCAATGGGATAGGCCTTTGAAAAACCTTGTGTTGGTGCCATTTATTTACGGCTTTGGCCTTCAAGAATAAAAGCATATTATCTAGTAGGTAAAACTGGATATCGCCAATAACACCGTCTGACTTCGACAGTTCCTTTCTTGATAGTATCCCTTCATGTTTGATTTTCCTCTTTTCGTCATTCAACCCTAAGTTAACGTATTCATTTTTGAAAAGGATTTTTTGTTTCAGTAATTTTACATCATGCCTATCTTGTGCAGCACCACTTGCCTGGTCAATTCTTTTCATAAAGTCTCTCAGCGCGTCCATGGCTTTACTTAAGTCCTCATAATCTCCCTTGTCCTTCTCTGGGTCAGTAGATTTCATGATTTCCTTAACCAATAACATATATCTACCCGGTCTCGAAACACCTTGAGATAAAAACGAGTCGATACCATGTCTCAGGGACGAACTCATCATATCGTCATCAAATCTAGCAAAGTAAGGATTGACCGATCTTTGTGTTTCAATTAAGTATTTGGCATACGGTCTTGAAGCAACGTATGAAACGAATGGCTCAAAAAATGGAATAAATCTTAGGACGATGTCACCAATACCTCTCACCACTGGTGCACTTTTTTGTCTATCTGTCAGTGCCTTCAAAAATCGTCTATTCACTGAGTAAATGTCGTTTATATGAGCAAAGACATGTTTGATAAAGTTTTTCCTTATGTCTGCAGAAATTATATTGGTTTCAGCCAAATTTTTCATAAAGGTGTCTCTTGTGATTTCTAATGATTTGACAAAGTTCTTCTCCGTGATGTAAACTTCATAGATAGCTTCTTGTCTTTTGATTTCTTTCTTCGGTAAGTTTTCCCAATCTTCTTTGGATACAGAACTTGTCCAGGATGGTTTTTCTTCATCATCGTCGTCTAAAGCCATTGAGATATTACGCTTTAGGCCACCATTTGGTTTCAAATTCAATCTTGCTTGTTGTTCAAGACGCCTTGGACATGAAATAGAATAACACAGAGCGTCCCTTGTACACGTGGGAGAATAACATTCCGCCAGTAACGTGAAGACACCATTGACATTATGAATCGCTGCCGGGTTTTTATGTTGAGATAGTGAACTATTCATGTGAAGCCTAGAGCCCGTCAAAGTTACCTGCTCACTACTTAAAGAAGAAGCAGAACTTGATGGAACCATGCCAGAACTTTGATAAGGCTGGTTCCCTGAATTGAAAGAAGATGAATTTGGCAACAGCATCAGCGGATCATGAGCGTTTGTGGAACCTGTTCCTGTGAATCTTGAGTTATCTGTAAATTCGTAAACTTCGTGCGGAGAATCTCTTAATCTGTGTTCATAAACCACATCATGAAAAAGTTTCTGAGCATCTAGCGATCTACCGAATAATAAGGCTAGATTTCTGTCAGAAGTTCTAATGATAGCACATATTACATCAACTGCTTGCAGACCTGTAAATGCGTCACGGTAAACCAACCCATCCTTTTTATGCTCTCCAAGTTGTATGGAACTTTTGAATTTAGTGGCGACTCTTGACAGTAAGGCCGGATAGACCTGGGGCCTCTTTGTAGAAGCGCTCATTACCGGTCTGGATAATGACAGAGGTGTCATGCTGCTTCTACGTGGAGATGCTAAGGAAGTTCCTGAAACGGAAGTGTATCGCTTCGAAGCCAGTGAAGCTGAAGAAACTCTCGTTTTGAGACCCAAACCAATAGCAGACGATCCACTCATGGTACTTGAGGACTTCATGGAACTGTGACCATTATTTAGGTTACTATGACTGTTTGAAGTGTGATGGTAGTGGTGAGAATCTACGAATGAATTGGACGACATTTCATATTTTTGAGGGACTTTTCTACCGTTGGAAGTTTTCGATTGAAAAGATGATGCAATATTTTTGAGAGTGGAAGAGTTTAATGACATTGATCTAGATGATAGTGAATGTGAATGTTGTGGGTAGTTATTATTGTTATTTCCCACTTGATGATGGGTACCGTTATGATTAATATTATTGTTGTTATTGTTATTATTATTAATATTATTATTATGCTGAATATGCTGCTGCTGCTGCTGATGTAGTTGTTGTTCGTGCAAGTCTTTGGAACTTGGCCTCGAAAAGAAACTAAAGCCTTGCAAAGGCGATTTCCTTGCCTGTGTAGGGGTAGTTGAACCACTCCCATTTGAAAAACTGGTTTGCTTCTTAAGACCAGCAAGTGCTAGTTGCGGGAGTGAAGGTTTCCTCTTGGGCACAAAGGCCGTGCTACCTTTATTTTTTTGGTAAACTTCATTTCTTGGAGACATTGGAGGCAAAGGATGGTCATTGTGGTTTTTGGCCTGTCTACTGGCATTATTACTTGTTGAATATATATGAGACATTGATTTAGCATGGATAATGGCAGGGGAAGCTGGAGGGTCCTTCGCTTTTTTCGGGCTGCTAATAGGTGTATTATCAGCACTCGATAAACTTTGTGTATCTGGGACATCCTTAATAGTTGTTTGTTGCGAAAGAATATAATTCGAGTCGGATTTTTTCCCCTTCCTATCGGCACTGGTTACAATACGATCATTGATTACAGGCTGAGAAGCAGAATGCCTCTTCTGTTTGGCTATGATGATGTCGTTGGCAATGTCCTCAGAAATAAGAACACTCAGGTTCTCGATATCTTCAATTCGATTGGGCAACACCTGAGTGCTTATGTTTCCATGCGAATCGTCATCAAAAGATACAAACGAGTCTGGCCTCCTCTCTACACCGAATATTTGAGAGTAAATGTCATTTCTGTCCTTTATGCTGTCAACGTTTGCTTCGCTCATAACCGCAGAAAGAGGGATGATATATCTAGTACCGTCTAATACACTCAGCAATAACAAAGGGCTGCAATCGATTATATCAACAGAGCGAATGAATATATTAATAGCCACAAATAAAAAATGAAAAAACAGCTAAAAAAACAGCAAAAAACGCACCAGAAAACCTGTTCGACTCGACGCTCTTACCAAATCAACACTGCAGATGCTCACTGGCCATAATTCTCTCTTCAAGACCTCCTTACAAGGCCTACAATCTCGGTCTTCAAACCGTTGTTTTCACTATCATTCTCTCTCAGTCTCACTCGGCCGCTGTGCGGATCGGATCATCCACCACGAACCCCTATCCGGCCTCCCTTTGCCGGCATGGCAGTGAAATACTGTTTAGTGAATATCCAATACATAATGCAATGGGTTCAACAGTGGATACCCATTAGCATTGCCAGTGCGCCACGCTACGTTCTTTACCAAATCCTCTCAGAACACCAACGAAGATGCCTGCCTATCACTCGACTTTCCCTGTAGATCCTCAAAATGACCGCATGGTAGGAAACTTTGCGCTTCTGCCCTTAAACACCAAGTTCAGAGGACCAGCATACCCCAGCAACTCCGACTATGATATTATTGATGAGTGTTTGGACTTGTTTCGCGCCAATTCCTTCTTCAAGAATTTCGAAATCAAATCTCCTGCCGACAGAGTGCTCATCTATGGAATCCTCTTCATTAACGACTGCTTAGCCCATCTAAAAATAACAACTTCCCATGGCGAGGCTGTGAAGGTGTTGACTAACGTGGCCTTAGATAATTTCACACTGCCTGGCACTCCCGGTTTTCCTCTGAATAACGTTTATCAAGTGCCAGTACAGGACCATAACTCAATGGACCTTCTAAAGACCTACATCCAACAGTTCCGTCAAGAGTTGTCAGTGAGACTGTTGGAAAGAATCTACAAAGACTCGGAAGACCAGCCATCCAAGTTCTGGTTGGCCTTCACAAGAAGGAGATTCATGAACAAATCGCTATAGGGGTAAAAGAAGGAAGCCGCACATATCTCAATTTGTATAGAAACAATATAATAAATCTATAAACTCCTGTTTAGACAAGAAAAGTCAAAATAAAAAAGAAAAAAAAGTTAAAGTGAAATACATCGGTTAAGTGCATTGATAGATCGTATACATGATTATGTGCAAACGTACGTTTGTGGGTCTACTCGTTCGCTTGCTTCTGCTGATTTTTCGTGGCGTTTTGGAACAATTTCAAAGCTTTCCCCTGTAATGCATCCGTAGCTTTCTTTATTTCGTTAACGTCAATTGACATGTCGTTTTCGTCGGCTTTGAATTTACTTATTGATTGTCTCACAGATTTGATATTCTCTACAATCTTAGGGTACTCTTTCTCGTTGGCAATCAGTTTTTCATACCTTTTGAACAGATTCTCGGTATCGCTTATCATAATGTCTGCCTTGGATATCAGTTCTAGCCTTTGTCTGATTAAGTTGTCTTGAGCCCTATTAGCATTGGCTTCTTCAATCAATTTGGCAATTTCCTGCTCGCTTAGTCCAGAGTTTGGTATCACGGTGATAGATTGCTCTTTGCCACTACTTTTCTCGGCAGCAGAAACGTTGATAATACCATCGGCATCGATATCAAATGTGACATATATCTGGGGAACACCCTTGGGTAAAGGTGTGATCCCGGTAAGCTTTAAATCACCAATCAGCTTATTGTTACGTACCAGGCCTCTTTCACCTTGGAATACCTTAATATCTACCCCGGTTTGTCCATCAACCCCAGTACTAAAGATCTCAGTTTTTTTCACTGGAACTGTTGTGTTTCTAGGTATTAACGGGGAGAATGCTCCTCCAAACGTTTCAATTCCCAGTGTTAATGGTGTCACATCTAAAAGCAAGACGTTCTTGATCTCGCCAGATAAAACCCCCCCTTGGATAGCTGCACCCAAGGCCACCGTTTCATCAGGATTAACGCTGGAATTTGGAGATTTACCGAACAACCCTTCAACAACAGACCTGATTTTTGGCATACGCGTCATACCACCAACGAGTATCACTTCGTCTATGTTTTCTGGCTCGATATCGGCATCTTTTAAAGCTTGCTTCACAGGTGGGATGGTCCTATTGATTAGCGACGAAGTCATATTATCCAACTCTTCCTCAGTCATTGATACCTTTAAATGTTTGCTCTTATATACAAACGGAAGTTCTATGACGGTTTTTTTTCACATGAGATAGATCAATCTTGGCCCTCTCAGAAATATCTTTCAACCTCTGCATGGTCTCCCTATTCTTTGTAATTTCTTCACGTGTAATTTCAGGATTCTCCTTAACAAAAGTATCTATGATATAATTAACGATAACATTATCGAAGTCTTCCCCACCCAAGTGCGTATCACCATTAGTAGCACGAACTTCAAACACACCATCTTCAATGTCCAAGATTGATATGTCAAAGGTCCCGCCACCCAAATCGTAAACCGCAATCAGCCCACTATTTCTTTTATCATCAATCCCAAAACTCAAAGCTGCTGCAGTCGGTTCATTAATAACTCTTAAAACATTCAGCCCTGCCAATTTTCCGGCGTCCTTTGTAGCCTGCCTTTGAGAATCATTAAAGTACGCTGGGACAGTAACAACTGCCATCTTGACCTCTTCCCCCAAGTATTCTTCTGACACACGTTTCAAATACTTCAGCAGTATGGATCCTATTTGGCTTGGTGATTGGACAAGCCCATTGGACGTACTCAGGTAGGCTTGGCCATTGGATTCAGATTTAACAATCTTATACGGCATAACACTTATATCTCGTTGAACTTCCTTGTCATTATATGCACGGCCAATAAGTCTCTTCGTGGCAAAGAATGTGTTTTCAGCATTAATAGCATTTTGTCTTTTAGCTGCCATCCCAACAAGAGTCTTCATTTGATCTTTATTCTGTGGTGAGCTTTTTAATATCAAAGGCAACTATCGATGGTGTGGTGCGTTGCCCTTCATCGTTCTCTATTATAGTGGCAGATTTCTTATCATTCGAATCACGGATATATGCAACAGCACTATTTGTAGTACCCAAATCGATACCAATTACCTTTTTAGCTACTTGAGTGCTCGTTGAGTATAGTAATCGCGACTTAATACACGATTTGAGACAGTTGTATGTGCTAAATTTTAGCATTGTTTAAGGTTTCTTACTTGCCTGGCTTTTTCTTCTATACGAAGTACGTGTATTTACGACTAGTATATTAAACACACGACCGTTTCTCCTTGCTGTGTAGACTGAGAACCATTACCTGAGCTTTATGTTCTTCAAAATTGCAGTATACAATTAAGGCCGCTCGGACTGGTGAAAAAGGTGCAAAGTGGTTTAGGAAGGTTAGTTTGAAAATTAGTAAAAAAACTCATTCAATGTCATTATAAATTATTTAAGTTCAGTTATTTATCTGTAAGATCGAAAAGCCTCTCCTGTGTGTAAGAGCTGGGTTGCATTCTCTGCTTCTCACTGTCGTAGCCTTTAAAAAAGAGCCCCCAGTCAGTTCGTGGAACTACAGAGGAAAGGCTCCCCCACAACTTATCACAATCACCCTGAAAGGGTATCAGCCCCTCAGCCAGGCGTACTCTTATATCGCCCAAGATATCTATTGTTGTTATGAACACTTTCCCATCTACTTCATATTGGTTCAAAGCACATAAAATGTCCCGGGTTTCAATATCCTGGAAGAAGTATCCGATTTTATCATCATCATCTAAAAGAACGTAGTCTCTTTTATTAGACCAGCAATCATTCGGTTCTTCGAGGGCGTTCTGTCCGATGATAATATTTAAGTCTCCGAAATTATTCGCATTCACGTAATTCAATAAGTCCCTTAACATCTGGCCTCGTAAACTTGTCATTCCAGATTCAAACATAGCATCGAAAAGATCGAATATAAATGCAAAGTACATGGTTACATCCCTAGGAACTTCTACTTTTCCATAAGGAAACATATCACGTAATCCATGCGCTCTATTAGGATAACCTTCGAATGGTCTGGGCTTGCATCGTAGTAGTTCACGGAAGAATTCCGTAAGTAGATGTTGTATCGACATTGGTTCTAACAGCGCTGGTAGAGCTGTGCTTTCGAAGTTGGCTGTATTGCGGTAACTACTAGACCAAACGCTTATCAGGTCTTCCTTATTAAAGATATACGGCTGAAAATCTTCATTGATGGTCACGAAAGCTTGACCGCCTGGGAAATCTGGTTCAGAGACTACCAAATGATCTCGGGCAAGATACGATTCAACGCTATATCTCTTGGCAATAGCTTGTATTATTGCCAGAATGATAGTTTTATAGCCTCGACTTTCTCGGGAGTATACTCTTAGTAGCATGAAGTCTTCTCTATGCAGCTCTCTTTCTGAATCCTCATCGCCCATTTGATCTTCTATATCACTGAATCGTGGAAAGCAGTCGAGATAGTCTGTACTGATTGAAATCAATCTGGACACTCTGTCCACAGGGCGTAATTCCAAGAACTCTTCAATTTTATTATACTTGTGAAGCAAACTGGAACATATACCATTTAAGACAAACTCCCTGGAATCCAATAAATCATAAAAAGAAGTATCAATGGCGGATAGCCTCAAAAATATCATTTCCGCATCTGTCGAAGCCATTATATTTAAGTTTTTCAGTTCCGTGGCATTCATTGGATAAAATAAAGGGAATACGTACTTATGCCTTACATTCTTCAACAGATAATTGGCGTATGTAAGTAAATCAAGCGGCCTTTTATCAGGAATATAACCTTGTTTAATGATCCTGTGAAGGAACGTGGCCAGTTTGTGATGTCCAAATTGAAGGATATGAAAATATTTTTCTCTGAAAGTTTGAGGGTGCGTCTCTATAGTCAATTCCCACAATAAAGAGAATATTTTATTTTCCCATTTTGCTCTTTGCAAATAGTGAGAATGCCACTGACACACTGGTATGGGATCGTGATCATCACCGGCTAAAATATCCAAGTTTTCCTGAGTAATCCATCGATCGTAGCACCTTTTTTTCCAGATTCCATCAGCAACTATCGTCAAATGCAACCTCCTGTTAGTTAAGCATAGGTTGTGCAAATCAGATGTCTGCAGTAACTTCGAAATGTACAGCCATATTTCTGGAGGTAAATGATCTATTGTTAAGGTAGAACCAACCATGTAGAGGCTTCTCCTCTTTGTCATATATCTGTGGTATTGCCAGTGCCTAAAATCGTAAGGATCGTCCTCAACTTTCTTTAACTTGTGTACATATTCCCAGTTTTCACTTATTTAGCAAGTGCAATACTTTTCGCTATAGCGCAAAAAGAAGCATTCTGGCTCACTGAAAACAGAAAACACTTACAAACCCGAAAGAGTCGAATATAAGAATTAATATTATATATGTACCATTATTAAAATTACTTAATAAACAAAACCCAAGATTTTACCAGAAACGTGCTTTCTTCTAGCTTCTTCATGGTCCATAATACCGGCAGATGTGGTCAAAATAACGTAACCGAATTGTCTGGCAGGCAACAAGTTGGCGGTCCATTTTTCAACGTCGCCAATCTTGACGTTGAATCTTGGAGAAATGACACCACATTTGTTTAATCTACCGTTCAATTGGACGACAATTTTACCAGATCTGTGGTCGTCAATGTATTCAAATTCACCAATGTAACCTAAATAGATGATGGGGGATAACTGTTAGTAATGGGCACTTTCCATGGAGTTAGTTTAGTTTCAATTCTTTGCTTACTTCAAAAATACAAGAGGAAAAAAAATGATGTTCAAGACGTGTGAAAGAAAACATATTGCTTTTGTGAAAATTTAAGAATAAAATTTTGAGGAAAAGTAAACGCTAATGAATATTGTTACACTTGAAGTGTAATTCATGACCGTGTAAGATGCGATTCCACATGGTATTGTATTTCCCGGACACTTAAAAAACAGTATGGGACTGAGTACAAAGATCACCTTTTAGGAGTCTTTGTCCAGTATACATTAGTATACTGTCCGATCACACCATCTAGTTATCAGCCCGGAATAGAACGCAATAGCAATAGTTTTTCCTTCGTTAGTCTTGAGCAACGTGAGATTATATTTTCCGTAGCCATAGTTTGAAATAAGCAATGAATTGAAGCTTGTTGGAATTAGTAAAACATACCATGCTTTTGCATAACTTGCAAGAACTTGATGATAACCTTGGAAGAAGGTCTCAACAAAACTTGACGCTTACCGGTCTTTTTCGGCGTTGTTAATGGCATTTAAAGCGTCGGCTAAAACAGAAGAACGGGTCATTTTTTATCTTGCTATAATGTTACCAATAAACGTTAGTATTACACTGATTTTTTTTCTTCTTCCCATCTGATTATCGAAAGAAAACACCAGGCTAGAAATACCTGTTGATCATCGATCGACTTTAATAGTTTTGAAAACAGTACAGAATCGTAAGTATCCCAAAATTCAGGTGATAAATCTAGGGAGTTACAATCCTACGCATTTCTTTACCTTAAACCGAGTTGGTCCCTCATGACAGCGAACTGAAATGTGGAAATCAAATGCGGAAAGATAAGAACGCGGTTACAATTGCATAAAATGGTATCAAAGACTAGAACCCTTGTAACGATATCCAAGTTCAACCGAACTTATGAATAATTACTTCTAAGCAAACTTTCTTGCACCACATAAAAAAACGCTTCAATCTAAAAGGAAAACGTTTCAATAGTGGGGCTGTACTCTAGGGCCCAGTTACTTTGATTCTTTAGCAATCCCTGTTGACTTGTCTAGTGCAATGTTAAAACAAGAGACAAACGACTAGCAGCCGACGAAGAGGCATACACTTACCCAATAGTTTTCCTCCAATCTTCAGCAGGAACAATACCTTATCCTATCCACATACTTATTATTAGTATGGTACTGTTGAATTTTGTTTGCTTGTTAGTTATTCGGAAAAGTATATACCTTCTTGAAATAAAATTTTGAGAGGAAAAGTATGATCATATTTATTTATTCCATCCAATGTTGAAAATTATTAGAAGACAGATGAAAAAAAACTTTCTGAAAAAAAAAAAAGTTGCGTCGGTCATCATTAACGATTTTGTAAGTTTTAGTTAGGGCTTGTGAATGTCAAGAACATGTAATGCATAGAGGACTACGGTATGATTACGAGTCAGGTGTTATCGTAATCGCGCATGTGTTGGTACCTGCATGACTCTAAATATATATTAGTACAAGGACTCACAGAAGTGGTACTAATTTTTTTACCAGAACCATACCACTCAAAACGAAGCAGAAAAACGATTACTTTACAGATGAGATATTGTTATTAGCTTGCACATTTTTATGGTATGTTAGTCCAAGTTGGTGGGTTCGAATAGCTGCACTAACGCATACGCATCCAACATGAAGGAAGAATCGGAATGAAAAGGATCACTACGTTTATATCTTAACCATTGCTAACGTTGGTGCCTTTATCTTCCAGTTACCATTTATGTAGTCACTGCCAAGATCATATACTGCCTCCTGTAATAGATCTAGGTTGGAGACTGTCTACATTCGAGTGTCATAGGGCAAAGACTTTGGCTGAACTGAGAGCTCACAGATTTATCCAGAGTGCCTTTGGTGCTTCAATTCGAATTGGACATGTTGTGGCTTCTCCCCTCAACATGCTTAAAATGTCAGAAGACAAGACAGGTAACAACAAAAACAAATAGTAGAGAAAGTTTTTGTAAATATGATAAAATTGCTACTTTGGTTATCAAATTATTTGATTTATATTCTATTGTACGTGGTTCAAATGAGAACGAAGAAGAAATCTTGTAATAAAAAGGGCAGTAAGCTTTCAAGAGAAAAAGAAAGGGCCTTTTTCTGATCTTCTAAGTATTCTATGATGTTTTCTTTTTCATTAGTCGGCACTTTCACTGGCGGTAGAAGAATTTTTTTCATCTTTCTTCTGGTGAACTATTTCGAACTCGATGGTGTTTTCAGAGCTAGTTTTGGCCAATCCGGGCACTTCTTCGTCGGATCCTTCAGGTCTAAATTCATGACCAGTGGTGTATCCTTCACCTAATGTGTAAGCAGTAATTTCTTCTTCGGAAATTTCGCTGAATGGAACCAAACCCTTCTTTCTTGCCTCTTCGTCAGTAAATGCACCGTAGTAATCCTTGTCATCGTGTCTCACAACGATCTTGATAGGGAAAATTAGACATAACCCCCAGTAGACAAAGAATGAGATTAAAAATGAGAAGAAGGAATCACCGTAGTAGAAGTTGACAATACCTGCGTTGTGGAAATAATTGTTATTGACTTGCCAAGCAATGCCAGGTAAACCGGGAGTCATACCGCAAACCCAGGCGATGATGGCTCTCCAATTGACACCCTTGTTGAAGTAGTATTCACCCTTTAGAATAAAGGCATTAGTGACCGAGTATTGTCTCTTTCTGATCAAGTAGTTATCGCAGATCATGACAGAAATAATAGGAGTCATAACGACACCGAAAGAACTAATGACAGTCAAGAATGTAGACGAAGAGTTGTAGAAGTTCCAGGGCAAACAAGCCCAGGAGATACATGCGGTGAAAATAGCACCTCTTTTGATATCGAAGTATTTGGGCAACAAACCGGCCAAATCCATACCACTAGCGAACCCACAGTTGGAGATGTTGTAGCCAATCTGAGTCATGGCGAAGGAGACACCACAGAAGAAGGCACCTGCACGGGCACCTGGAGAATAATTGTCCTTCAACCAGTAGTCGAAAATTTCCATAGGCATCCATATTTGTTTACCATATAGTTTCTCGGTAGTGGAAGAACCTATGAGACCAAAGACTGGAACCAAAGTGCTTGGGATCATTAGGGCACAGATGGTACCGAGCCAGATGGCAGTTTGGGAAGAACCGAACCTCGAGTAATCACTTTGGTTAGTGGAGCCTGGAGACACGGCACCAAACCAATACGAGATCATGTAGACCCAAGCCCATGCCTTTGCGGAACCAGTGAGGGTGGACTTGGTGGAGGAGAACGAGTCACCAACACCGCCAGCTTGGTGGGTCAAGTAGATCACAATACCCAGCATGGAGAAGAACGTAGCGACACACGACCAAATTAACATGTAGTTCATGCGGTAAGGCTTCATTAGGTAGCAGAAGGCAGTAAGGACGTGGAAGATAATGAACCCGATCAATTCCTTGGTGGTCATGGCGACACTGGAAGACAAAGTGTTAGGTAAATGCAAATAGTGATGAGACCAGGAATCCAAGATCATATTGATACAAAGACCACCCAACCAAGCGTTTGAACCATAGTTGACAATACTCATCAAGACTCTGATGATGATACCGAAGGCGGAACCATTGATACCGAAGACAAATCTCTGGGCCAAAGTGTAACCGACCTTCCAGTCGTAACCAGGACTTGAGTTGGCCAGGGTAAAGACGATGGTCAACACATCACCGACAATAAATGTACCAATAGTCTCTGGATAACTCAGCCCAGAGGTCAATGCAGACGAGGCACAAAGCCAGGTGCCCACAGAGAAGGACATAACCCCCCAATATGCGAAATTGGACCAGAACCCCCATGTTTGGTTTTCCGCCTTAATAGGCTGCAAATCAGGGTTTTTCAAAAAACTGATGGAGTTCCTATTTTCAACAGGAATTTCCAGAAACGTCAAAAACTTCGAGACCTTAGCACCGAAACTCATGATTATTTTTGTGAGGTTCAGATATAATAAATTATATTATCTCAGTTATTTAATAAATTTTCTTCAATAAATATTGATGTATGTGTAGTATCCAATAAATTTAGAATGCTTTGTTTGGTAGCTTATTCTATCTATGAAGGAGAAAACAACCAATTCAAGAAAGAGAGAGGAATTATGTTCTCGATACCTTGAGAGATTATTGCCTGAATATATATACCAAACTGAAAAAAAAAAGCGACAAAACAATAGCGTCCGCTTTTCGCTTTTTTTCTTTTCTTCCTCTGACAACCCAAATAAGTTTTATTAGCGGACTAGCAACCTTCATGGGTGACTCCCCCCTCGCCGTCTTCCATATAAAGCAAGAATGCAGCCTACAGAAAAACCCAATTTGCAGCCAAGCGTCCTGACGGCGATGGAAACATCCCATGTATGCGTTGCCCAATGGTGCTCTTGAGCTATCATACTTATTTTTCACCATTTATTTCAGTGTTGCTGCGTCACCATGTCTATGGTCGTTTATAAGCGATTTCTTAAAATTAGATCTTCAAGTGAAAGCTGTTACGTGAATTGTCATGAATTCATTTTCTCAGTCTACTTACCCTTTCACCCCCACTTGGGCATGGCCAACTGTTCGGTCGCCTCAGGTCTACTGTTCGGTCGCCTTAGATCTACTGTCTAGTCGTCTTGTTTTAAGGCCGGTTACACGGCAATTTTGTTATTTGGTGTCATTTCTGGTTTACCGACATTTTTTTTTTTTTTTGTTTTTTTTACCAGAGGAACGAAAAGAAGCACGCTCGAGAAAATCGTGTCTGTCATCTTGTGTGACAGTAGTAAGGGCGAAGAACTTCCTGGATTTGTGAGAAAAGACATGGCATTGTACACAGGTCGCTATTACTATCCAGAGTGAGTGGAAGAAGAATATTTATAAAGTTCTCGAGCATTTTCGGTAAAACGTGAAGAGACCATTCATTTAGCCCCCACGGTTTACACATAATAACAAAAAAATGCAAATAGTAGAGAAAGTTTCTGTAAATATAATAAAATTGCTCCGTTGGTTTTCAAATTATTTGATTTGTATTTTATCGTACATGGTTTAAATGAAAATAAAGCTAATAAATACTCCATAAAAGAAGAGAACGAAGAAGAAATCTTGCAGTAAAAAGAAATTAGTGCAAGAAGCTATTAAGAGATAAAACAAAGGATTTTTCTTTGGTATTTTGAATATTTTATGATGTTTTTTTTTTTCCATCAGTCAGCTCTTTCACTGACGACGGAGGAATTTTTTTCATCTTGCTTTTGATGAACTATTTCGAACTCGTTGGTGTTTTCAGAGCTAGTTTTGGCCAATCCGGGCACTTCTTCGCCGGATCCTTCAGATCTGAATTCATGACCAGTGGTGTATCCTTCACCTAATGTGTAAGCAGCAATTTCCTCTTCGGAAATTTCGCTGAATGGAACCATGCCCTTTTTTATTGCTTCTTCGTCAGTGAATGCACCGTAGTAATCTTTGTCATCGTGTCTGACATTGATCTTAATGGGGAAGACTACACATAGCCCCCAGTAGAGAAAGAATGAGATTAAAAATGAGAAGAAGGAATCACCGTAGTAGAAGTTGACAATACCTGCGTTGTGAAAGTACTTCTTATTGACTTGCCAAGCCATACCAGGTAAACCGGGAGCCATACCACAAACCCAGGCGATGATGGCTCTCCAATTGACACCCTTGTTGAAGTAATATTCACCCTTTAGAATAAAGGCATTGGTGATGGAGTATTGTCTCTTTCTGATCAAGAAGTTATCGCAGATCATGACAGAAATAATAGGAGTCATAACAATACCGAAAGAACTCATGACAGTCAAGAAGGTGGACGAGGAGTTGTAGAAGTTCCAGGGCAAACAAGCCCAGGAGATACATGCGGTGAAAATAGCACCTCTTTTGATGTCGACGTACTTGGGCAACAAACCAGCCAGATCCATACCACTAGCAAACCCACAGTTGGAGATGGTGTAGGCCATTTGGGACAGGACGAAGGAGACACCACAGAAGAAGGCACCGGCACGAGCACCAGAAGAATAGTTGTCCTTCAACCAGTAGTCAAAGAGATCCATGGGCTTCCAAATTTGTTGGCTATATAGTTTTTCGGTAGTGGAAGCACCAATGACACCAAAGACTGGAATCAAAGTAGTTGGGATTAGCAGAGCACAGATGGTTCCGAGCCAGATGGCAGTTTGGGAAGAACCGAACCTCGAGTAATCACTTTGGTTAGTGGAGCCTGGAGACACGGAACCAAACCAGTACGAGATCATGTAGACCCAAGCCCATGCTTTTGTAGAACCAGTGGCGGTGGACTTGGTGGAGGTGAACAAGTCACCAACACCGCCGGCTTGGTGGGTCAAGTAGATCACAATACCCAGCATGGAGAAGAAAGTGGCCACACATGACCAAATCAAAATGTAGTTCATGTTATAAGGCTTCATTAGGTAGCAGAAGGCAGTGAGGACGTGGAAGATAATGAACCCGATCAATTCCTTGGTGGTCATAGCGACACTGGAAGACAAAGTGTTGCGTAAATGCAAATAGTGATGAGACCAGGAATCCAAAATCATATTGATACAAAGACCACCCAACCAAGCGTTTGAACCATAATTGACAATACTCATCAAGACTCTGATGATGATACCGAAGGCGGAACCATTGATACCGAAGACAAATCTCTGAGCCAAAGTGTAACCGACCTTCCAGTCGTAACCAGGGCATGAGTTTGCCAGGGTGAATATTATAGTCAACACATCACCGACAATAAATGAACCAATAGTCTCTGAATAACTTAACCCCTCGGTCAATGCACACGAGGCACTAATCCAAGTACCCACAGAGAAGGACATAACCCCCCAATATGCAAAATTGGACCAGAACCCCCATGTTTGGTTCTTCGCCTTAATAGGCTGCAAATCAGGGTTCTTCAAAAAGCTGATGGATTCCCTATTTTCGACAGGGATTTCCAGAAATGTTAAAAACTTCGAGGCCTTAGCACCGAAACCCATGACCGATGTGTGTGTTGTATGTAATTGGTCTAGAGTCCTTTTGTTTCGATGTTCAATCTATAAAGGAACCAACGTCAAATCTGGAAAAGGGAAAGGGAAAAAGAGAAGAATCTGTCCTGTACTCGATTCCTTGGGAGATTATAGTCTGCACATATATACCAAGCTGAGAAGAAGAAACTACAATACAATAGCGTTCGCAGATTTTTATTTTTTCTTTTCTTCTTCTACTGCAGCTGACAACCCAAATAAGCTTTATTAGCTGATTAGCAACCTCGATGAATGAATCCCCCCGCCTTCCATATAAACCAATAATGCAACCTGCAGGAAAACGCAATTTGCAGCCAAGTGTCCTAACGGCGATGGAAACATCCCGTGTATGTGTTGCCCATTAGTTTCTTGAGATTTCATATGCATTTTTCACCACGTATTTCAGTGTTGCAACATCACCATGTCTATGGTCGTTTATAAACGACTTCTTAAGATTCGATCCTCAAGTGAAAGCCGTTACGTCGACCGCCATGTATTTAATCTCTCAGTCTACTTACGCCTGGATCCCCGTTTGGACCAGGTCTACTGTTCAGCCGCCTTCTTCCAAATCGGTTACATGGCAAGGTGGCTATTTGGTGTCATTTATGGTTTACCGACATTTTTTTTTCTTTTTTTTTCCAAGAGGGATGAAAAGAAGCACGCTCTGTGAAATGGTGTCATCCTGTGTGGCAGTAGTAAAGAGGAAGAACCCCCTGGATTTGTGAGATAAGATATGATGTTGCACACAGATGGCTATTACTATTCAAAGTGAGTAAAAGAAGAATATTTATAAAGTTCTCGAGCATTTCTGGTAAAACGTGAAGAGACCATTCATTTATTCCTCCATGGTTTACACATAGTATGTATATATCGACGTAAAAACCTAAAACTATTCAAGGCAAAAGCCCAATTTTAGTCAACTCTTCCTTTAGTGTACCTTTGTTTTCAAATCTGTGCAATTGACTCTCGGTTCCCCAAAACTTCCCATTGACAACAACGGTTGGTAAGTTTCTACTACCAACAACTTTTTGAAATGCAACCCTCCATTTTTCTTGTTCGGTTCTTGGCAGGGAACCAATGTCAAAAACGAACACTTTGTCCTTTACATTGAACTTCTCCCAAACGGAGTTTGCATATACGCAGTCAGGACACCAGCTTGCGGATAACTGGAAATATGGGTGGGATTTGATCATCTCTTCAGCCTTAGCAACAAAAGTGGACATTATTCGATGTAGTGCTTACTTTGTATGCGTATGCAATAACGATTATATTATTTCTTTCTTTTTAGTAATTCGGAAATATCGATCCTCTTACTTCTTACGCCAAACTTGGCAGCAAATATATATGTAAAGTTTTTACAAACTGTGGCATCATGACTTTTGATTCATCACTTGGTCAAATTTCTCGCGGGAAACAAAAAAGCAACATATTGCATAACTTCAAAGTTACAAAGCTAATATACAAAACACTAGAACTAAACTAGACTACCCAGAGAAAAAAAGGGCGAGATGGTCCTCAACTAGTCCCTGATCAAAAAGAATGCCCTACAAAACAGGCGAATACAATTTTGTTTAATCATTTAGAGGCCTTTTTGCTCTTTTCCAGTTCTTTTCTAGTACCCCTTAACAGCTCCAAGTGGCCGACTTTACTTGCAACCAATCTTTCGGTCGTTGCCGTAAGAGAGGAGCTCTTTCTTAATTTTTTCATATATTGTAGAGATTTCTTTTTAGATTTTAATTGCAATGGAGCAGCTTTCCTTAAATTTTTTTGCTTCTTTGTAACCCTACGTGGGTCCTTGACTTTCTTGGTGACTTTAAGCGGCTTTTGAGGCATCTTCGTGGGTCGTGGATGTTACGGATAACTACTATTTGTACAGTTCATGCAGATGACAAGTCTCTACCTCATCGTTGATTCTGATGCCTGCTAATATTTTCACTTAAACCTTGAAAATTCGATACCTTCGTCTAACGTGATATGTTTTGTCAATTCCATAGAAGTGAATCAGAAATAGCCTTCAGAGAGAATTATAATGCTGAAAGTTGGTGTTGAAACCTTACACAAGAACACCGTTTCATCGTTGAGTTCAACTTTTCATTGAGAAATCAGTACCTGTTTTTTTTTTTCTACTTTGTTTTTCTCAAACACAGGTTGATTGATGACACAGTACAATTTCATTGTAGATGCCTCGGCTTTTGAAAAGGGTTTAGGTAACATTAAAAGGTGGTGTTCTGACTGTACGGAGACGGTAACTTTGAATTTCTATATTCCAACTTTTACATTAAATGAATTGGATTTTCTTCAACAGAGACGTAAGAGTTTTGCGGCTCGCGAATCCTTAAAGTTCATCGACAGGTTAGACGATCCTAGCTTTACTAATTTGAAAGTTTTCATTGAGTTTCCTGAGGTTTTAGATATTATATTATGGTCTGATGTTATGGAACATAACAACAATGCTGGCAAGGTAAACATTGCGAAGCTGCCCAAAAGATTGAAGAATTTACTGAAGAGTTGCATTTATAAATGCTACTTAGAGGGAAATGAGGGGTTGCATTGGTTTCTAATAAGCGAAGATCCTCAAATTCGTGAAATGGCCGTGCAATGCAACATTCCCTCTTGTTCAATTGTTGATGTGGATTCGATCTTATCTAAGGACATGAACGACAAATCATTTAGAGAAAGTGAAAGATTTAATAATATGATGCTCAAAAATGGCACTAAGGAAGAAAGCGAAAACGGCAGAGAAACCATCAAAACTAATTTTGACAAGACAGTATATGCTTCGAGAGGCACAGGTGAATTGTGGTCTCCATGATCAAGCATTTCCATTACTTCTAGTATCACTCTGATAAACTCACAACTGAAATGGATAGAATATCATTCTTATAAATGAAGCGTTATGCAGTCTTCCCCTTCTTTCAGCTCCAGCAACCTCTTTTTTTTTTTTCGAAACAGGCGGCTGGAAAGATATCAATAGTTTCATATGAGACCGTGCGGAAAGCTTCTGTTATCTTTCTGCTTTTTTTTATTGGCACAATAGTACTTCTTTCACTAGAAGTGTTTGCTTAATTGTGTTTTCTAGAGTACGAACACCGAATACGGTGGTTACTCTGATCTCTTCATAATTATCCTCTACTAGTGCTTAGCCAGCATATATAAAAAGAAAGAATAAATAGCGGATATCTTTAAATGAACGTAACTAAATTGAATCTATAGATTAATTTTTTTGATGAAGGTCTGAATAGAGCTCAGAAAAAAATGAAAACAAATAAAGCTCTTCCTCAAATTATATGCGCATCCAGCCACGGATGTTGTAGTAGTTCAAGAGCCGTGGGTCTGTATTGATAATCCAATTCAAACGCTTTTCTCAAGAAATTTTTTCCTTCTTGCGTAGCCCAAGAGGGTATTTCAGGTGTCGTGTTAGTGCCAATTTTAAATATAGCCTGCATTTGTGAAAAATCTGGAAACGGATGCTTGCCAGTAAACATTTCAATAACAACACACCCAGTGGACCATATATCTGCTTTAGCAGTGGTGGCGGATTGTTTGACAACTTCTGGTGACATCCAAAAAACTGAGCCCTGCAAAGAAGCCCTTTTGTTCTGCTTCTTATTCAATGGTGACAATTTTTTGGAAATACCGAAATCAGTGATCTTCACGCAACCTTTAATATCAATCAAAATATTCGCACCTTTGATATCTCGGTGGATAATGTTCTTTTTATGTAAATATGCAACCCCGATTAGTATTTGTCTCGTGAAATTAGTGATCAATGATTCTTCGAATGGGCCATAGCTGTTTAACATGGATGAAACCGAACCGCCAGGAACATATTCAAGAAAAATATTCAAATTTCCGCCTTCCTGAGAAGCGCCGTAATAGGTCACAATGTTCTCATGATGTAGTTCCTTTAACAAGTTCATTTCATGCTGCAAAGCATCAACCATCTTTTTATGGATATTTTGATTGGTTTTTGGAGGATTTACTGCGCCGGCATCCTCCGGTTTTTCTTGTTGCTGATTTTGTGACCGTGATTGATGTTGCTCCTCCTGAATATTATCCTCATCCGTCTGAGTTTGCTTGTTATTGATGTTATTGTTGTTGTTGTTATCTGTGGCTACACCCATGTTGTTATTTTTTATCTCCACCTGTTTCACTGCCATTAGCTCACCTGTGTGAGCATTCATACCCAAATAAACACTCCCAAAACTGCCTGACCCAATGCAAGCACCCTTCAACCAGTTCTTGGGTGTAGCAATTTTTGTTGGTAACGAAACTATTTCGCTGTCCTCGCCAAGGAAATCATAATCTTCTTCTCCGTCAGATTCAACACTTAGCAGTTCTAATTGATTAGATATGACATCTTTACTGTCAGCTCTTTTATGTGTAAGCTTGGGAATTTTCGTTGTGTCGAGCTTATTATTTATTCTTGTTTGGTCTAAACCCTGCAATAGCGCCATATCCACGGCATTCGAGTGCTTTAACAGGATGTCCCCAACATTATTTGATTCCGCACTCAAAGGTCTGCTCTGGTTGATGCTTAGCATAGCTGAATGACGAAACGATTCTCTCATTGTTTTTTGCAAACGTTTCATATCTGTATGAGGGAAGTATCCCGCCAAGTTGGTCGAGATCAACTCGCTGGGAGGTCTTTGATTAAAAACCTGCCTAATTCTGTCTTTTTCAGTATTGTCAATCTTGAGTTTTCCTTCTGAATTGTTATTGGAAATTGTCCTGTTTTGAGACAGCAAGTTTGACGAAGATGACCCTACTTGATTCAATGCGCTCAATGTTCTCAAATATAATTTCTTGGATGTGGATATGGCCTTGTCGCTTGGAGTCTGATCTTTAGAAACGAAAATTAGTCTATTTTTCTCAACTCGATCGTTGGCATGACAAATGGTCACTAATTCTACGTCGTACAGCAGATGCAACACGTTCTTGGCATAATCTAGCACAAATACATCGTAATCCTGAACCATTTTAGTGAGTTCTCCATTAGAATTCGTGGCCAATAGTTCGTGCGGCAATCTTCTGATTAACCTCTTCTTAATCGAGTCTGCATTGAAACAACCGTTCACATTCACTTTTTTAGCAGATCCATCGTTTAAAATGAATATAACACAATGTTTTTCGGGAGCCAAGTCCGAGTTCATAGTCAATGTGGAAGTAGATAGAGAGCTTACCTTTTCCATAAGGTTTTTCAATTCTTTTACTTGTTCAATGCGTTTGCTTCTCTGAAATGATTTAGCCTTTGTTAGTATCCTGAGCCTATCCCCTAATTTGTTGACCCCCAGAGCGGTGAGGATATCCTTGTCCAAATACTTGATTTCTTCTTCTGTGACAACACTACATTGAATAAATTTATTCAAATATTTCTCACAGCCAATTTCTATCAAAAATGACTCTACAAAAGGTAGATCCTTAGCCCTTTCATCACTGACTGGTAGATCAGTGCCTCCTGTACTTTGCACCGGCATAAGGTACCCTTCACTCATTGCTAGTTTTATCACACCAGCTTTATTTTAGCTTATCTTTCTCTCTCAAAACATATAAATAATTATATCATTTTTAGCTGATCAAAGCCATCGCGACAAAAGACGTCGCACCTTAAAAGAACTCCTAATGCTGGTTGGCTTACAAAGAGCAAGGTAAAAGCAACAGTGCAAACGAAAGATGGCAGTTAGTGACGAAAGTAATAGTGATAAATGTCATGCTAAAAATTTATCTGAGTTGGAGCAGAGGCTGGGGGATAACCCAAAGATTGTTTTGAAGGGAGGAGGAAAAACAAAGCTGATGAACCCTGAACAACTACGCAAGCCCCATTGCGTAAAACCCAATCCAAGGGCTTCAGCAGGAGATGCTGGCGGCCTATTAAGAAGCGGTGGTCACAGACCTCGATTAAGTGATGAAGAAGTCTCTAAAAGACACTATGAGGATTTGCATAAGCAAGAGGAGCAGTAAAGGATTATTGTGTTAGATGTCTCTGATTATATGCTATTTACTGTAAGCATTAAAAGGATAAAAATGGTGATTTTATATGGACGTAAACAGAAAGATTTTTTTTTTTACGCATTTGGGTTTATATTTCTAAGTAAATTTTTAAGTTTTACATTTGAGTTTAGTGTTGGCCTTTTTCACAAAGGAAGCCTCCCAATGAAGCCTCTGATACAAGTATCAAACTATGGACATCAGAGGCCAGGTCCGTTAGTTATATTCCAGCATGGTTCGTTTACCGAAATTATATCAAAGATTCCTGGTATACTTATCAATTTTTGGCTTAATCGTATTTCTTTATTATGATCATAATCAAGCATCAAGAATACAAAATTATAGGACTTCTGAATCCTTTAAAAACGTTCCAGACGCAGACACTGAAGAATGGCTCCGGTATAATGGTCTAGAAGGTATCTCCCCTGGTGATAGCTTGCTCATAAATATTGGCAGTGAGCAATGTTTCCATATAGGTCGTTTTTATGAAAGATGCTTTAGTTTTTATGAACTAAGACCACAACTAAACAACGAACATCTATTGGTTGAAAGAAGAAAAATACATAAAGATTTAAGAGGTTCATTTGGGCGAAAGTGGTTTGGGAGATCAGAGTACCTTTATTACGATATTTTGGGCCTTAGATCCCTAGACTCTCTCGGATCTGATTTAGAAAAGCTAAATGTAGAGGCTATTACTGGAATATCTAGCCGTAGTAAGGTTAAATCTGTGCCATTTAAGAATTTTTTTGTTACATTTGAACCCATTACCATAGAACTGCTGCAAAAGCGAAGTATAATAAGCGAAATCAATGTTCTCTTTGGCACTGATTGTGTGGATCCACGGGAAACTTGGAATTTACAAAAGGATGTTTCTTTCACACATTATGCAAGTAGTGAACCTGCCTATTTGACTTATAGATTTGTAGGTTTTTACCCTGCAAATTTCAAAGCCCAACGACTACAGGAAACGGACGAAGGCAGATTCAAGATTGTTCAATTAGCCGACCTTCACTTAGGTGTAGGAGAGTCTGAATGTGTCGATGAATTTCCAAAACATGAGACTTGCAAAGCTGATCCAAAGACGGAGGCCTTCGTCCAACAAGTTTTAGACATTGAAGCACCACAGTTGGTCGTTTTCACTGGTGATCAAATCATGGGTGACAGATCTATCCAAGACTCTGAAACCGCATTACTAAAGGCAGTCGCCCCCGTCATTTCACGAGGGATTCCATGGGCAATGGTATGGGGCAACCATGATGACGAAGGAAGCTTAACTCGTTGGCAGTTGTCCGAATTAGCGTCAACTCTGCCATATTCGCTCTTTCAATTTGGTATTTACGATACAAAGGATAACACATTTGGTGTTGGTAATTACGTTCATCAGGTTTTCTCAAAGAATGATACAGAAATGCCGGTGAGTACACTTTATTTTTTGGATTCTCATAAATATTCTACGGTTGGTAAGATTTATCCTGGTTATGACTGGATCAAAGAATCTCAATGGGAATATATGAAGAAATACTATGATGAAACCTTGGAATTCAAAACCGAGCTTTCAATGGCGTTTTTCCACATTCCATTACCAGAATATTTGAATACTGAATCAAACACACACCCTGGGGAGAAAAACGCCCTGGTGGGAACTTATAAAGAAGGCGTCACTGCGCCCAAATATAACTCTGAAGGGATGGCTACATTGGAAAAGTTGGGTGTGGATGTCGTCAGTTGTGGACATGATCACTGTAATGATTATTGCCTACAAGACGATTCTACATCAAGCCTAATTTGGTTATGCTATGGTGGTGGAGGCGGGGAAGGCGGTTATGCTGGCTATGGAGGTACAGAAAGACGTATCCGTATTTATGAGATTAATATAAGTGAGAACAATATTTATACATGGAAAAGACTAAATGGCAGCCCCAAAGAATTTTTTGATTACCAGTCTATGTTGAACAGTAATTCTCCAAAAATTGTTTAATTTGTAAAATGTCGGCATTAAAGTAATGTATTGCTTTCAGCAGTTTCGTTTGATGTTTTGTGATCATTGAGTCAGTAAAGTAAAGAGGATACTGACCCTCAATTACGGAAGTACTGCCATAGTACATCAACTTGTAAGGTAGAGGAAGTTTAAAGATTTGGGTTGCCGTCAAATGGAGAAATAAAAGATAATAACCCAACTGGCTGTTCATACGCTCTCTTTGCTTTAAAGACTCTTCAGCCTCTTTAAATAGACTCTCTATATGTAATGTTTTCAATTTGAGACCTTCAATAATGTTCTCCAAGCTAGAGGACCTCTCAAAGCGTATGTAACCTTTCCCTATATCGAATAAATTTGTTGAACGAAAAATCCCAATCAACTGGTATAGTTTCTTGATCCTTAGTTGGTCTAGCCTATCTTTAATTTGCACAAATCTGGAATATATACTCCCGTAATCATCGTTTATAGACTCATCTTGTGAAACCAAGGATATTTCTGTTTTGGAATGGTGTATGGTGTCATTATCCTCCAATTGTGATACTTCTTTATTTTTTTTTGTTTGTTTTGGTTTGTAGCGACGTAATGGATTTTTGTACAGTTTTTATGTACCACTGATGTTGGTTTTTATGTAATGGAAAGCTGTCTTCTATTCTGCTGGAAAGTTCGTTCATTTCTTCATGAACTTGTGAAGAATACTCTAGTAGTTTGTTTAATTTCAGTAAGGAACTATACGCCAGTGAATATTTGATTTTGATTTCGCTTATATTCCTTTTATGTAAGCTGGTTGGTTCCTTTACTACTGTAACGTTTTCAGTAGGTAATGTGTAGGACCCATCTACCAATTCAAGAACTGGCGTGTTGACACTAGTAATGAAAGCTGCGTCTTCAGTAATAGGTTGCAGCTTGTTGAGATCGATCGTATAAGTACACAAAATGCACCATTTATCTTCAATAGTGGTATCCTTATTCGAAACAACGCTACGCAAAACTTCCTTTGGGACTTTTCCTACCAACTTCAATATAATCATAGTAGATGCACCATTCAGTTTCGGTAATTCCTGAAAATGAAGTTTCTGTAGAGAATCAGATTGCACCTCACTAATATAGAGCAGTTCCCCCTTATTGATTCTAAAATAAAGAAGCATGGTACAAACCCATCACCGTGATCCATTATAGACTTCGTATTTCCATTGGTCTTAAAGAGACCAATGTTATGGAAGCAAATCGCACGGACGTGTCTTTGTCTTCGACTTAATAAATACGGCTTCATATTTCTAGGACGTAAGTATTATTACCTATAGAGTAAGGCATCAATCCAAGGTATACTTTCTAAATTGTAGGTATTATTTACTTTCCCTTTTAAGGATATATTTCTTTCAAGATGGTCTTTCCAAAGATCTCAGCACTGTGAGTTTTCCTTTTTTTTCATATAGTATAAACAATGCCAACTGAGTAAACCAAAAATAAAACAAAAGGAAATTTCTATGAGTAGAAAAAAAAGGTAAAAATCAGAAGGAAGTTAGTTACCTTCTATTCGCGGATTTATTTGAATGTACATAAGTAAAGAATTTTTTTTTTTCATTAATAAATTATAAAATAATAATAGACATTATTCGCACGTGCAAAAGTCTTAAACGTTCAACTTAACTTGTTCATCGTTTAAATAGTCTTGGAAAGGTTTCAAGGCGTTGGTAACATCTTTTTGAACAAACTTTTCGACTTGTTGTGGAGCTCTTCCAACGAAAGTAGATGGTTCTAATAAAGAATCCAATTCTTCCCAGATTGGTTGGAAAAATTTATCTTTCTTCACACGTTCAATCAAGTCATTTTCACCACCTTCTTCCTTGACAACTGCTGCTGCTTGGTGGGAAAGCACTCTGATACGCTCGTGTACTTCTTGTCTCGAAGCATTCTTTTCTACCATGGCCATGATAATATTTTCAGTAGCCATGAAAGGTAGTTCACCTTTGATTCTTCTTTCAATAACCTTTGGATACACAACTAAACCAGAAGAAATATTCAATAGAGTGGATAAAAGAATATCGGCGGTTAAAAATGCACTTGGTAAAGAAATTCTTCTAATGGCAGAATCATCTAGAGTTCTTTCAAACCATTGAACAGATGCAGTTTGAACTGTATCATTGAATAAAGAACCTAAATGTCTAGCTAAAGAGCAAACTCTTTCACAACGCATTGGATTTCTCTTGTAGGCCATAGCAGAGGAACCAATTTGTGATTTTTCGAAAGGTTCTTCAACTTCTTTCAAATTGGCCAATAATCTTATATCAGTGGCCATTTTGTGTGCGGTAGCAGCAAAGGAAGATAAAGGAGCCAAGACGTCGATGTCGATCTTTCTTGAGTAAGTTTGACCAGTGACTGGATAAACTTTGTCGAATCCCAATAATTCAGTGACTCTTTCGTCTAGGGCTTCAACCTTATCATGGTTACCGTGAAATAACGCCAAGAAAGATGCTTGAGTACCGGTAGTACCTTTAACACCACGTAATCCAATATCATTTCTAGCTCTTTCAAAATTTCTTAAATCCCACAATAATTCTTGTATCCATAGGGTGGTTCTTTTACCCAAAGTGGTCAATTGTGCTGGTTGGAAATGAGTCCAACCTAAAACGGGCAAGTCCTTGTATTCCATAGCGAACTTAGCCAATCTATTAATAACATTAACAAGTTTTGGGATGATGATGTCGTAAGCGTCTCTGAGGAAAATCAAATCAGCATTGTCTGTAACGAAACAGGATGTAGCACCTAAATGGATGATACCTGCAGCAGCTGGACAAGTTTGACCAAAAGTATGGACATGTGCCATAACATCATGTCTCACAATAGCTTCTTGAGCAGAGGCTTCTGCAATCTCATCATCAGTGATTTCAATGTGCTTACGCATTTGTTCAATGGCTTCATCAGTGACAACGGTTAGGCCCAATTCCTTTTCAGCAATGGCCAAGTTTAGCCACAATTTTCTCCATGTAGAAAATCTGTTTCTCAAAGAGAAAGTTGCTGACATTTCTTTAGAAGCATATCTAGAAGACAATGGAGTAGCATAGTTGTCGTAGTCGGACATCTTGTTATATTGTTTGGTGTGTTCTTACTTTTGTTGAAGCGATTCGTTCTCTTGGTCTTTGATCTTCGAGAAAGAAAATTTGATGAAAGGTATCGAACAAAAGTGTAACTATTTTATATTATTACTATTAATACAACGATAATAAATCTATAGATGTCTCTCTACTATATTATAACTTCTATTTTATTTCATTTCTTGATTTGTTTAAAGTTTGACTCTGCTCGCGGAGGGTAATGCGCGAAGCGTGACATTGCTGTCATCGCTTTCGGAATGAGATGATTATGAAGATGACGATGAAGGAGGCCGCAACGAAGAGAGTCTATGTGCAGTGAACTTGGCAGAAGGTCTCAACCCAAGGACGAATGGGCCTGGTAAATTTTCTCTTTCATTTTCCACGTCCGGTTCCACGGTGTCATCTTTTTCGTCTTTTTCGGTTACGTTCTCGATGGTCTCCTCCACCTCCTCATATTCTAGCTTTCTTTTCCTGCTGGTGCCGGACCATCTGTTCAACGACTGCTCTAAACGTGGGTCACCTGAGTTTATTATTCTTTCATTTACTATTACACTGGGTCCCCTAAACCACAATATTTCACCTTTCGTCTTTTTCCATGGTAACATCTCTTCTCTACCAGATCTCTTGGTTTGACTATGTGGATCAGTACGCTGTAAAACATCTACGTTTTTCGTTATGGAAATAGGTAGGACGAATGATGAAGCGGCATCGACCATTATATTTCCCAAATTACCTCTTGATGCTTGTGAAGTTAAATCGTCAATAATGGTTGGTATATTGTAGCGTGAGGCTTGTGATCTTTTCTGTTGTTGGTACTGCTGTTGCTGTTGCTGTAATCTTTGTAATTGATGTTGCTTTAAACCTTGGACAGTGAGCTGGTTTCCTGCACCTGGAGAACCGACTCTTGATAATGGTATCTGTTGTTGACCAACGGGAGGCTGGTTGTCTAATGACATAGAAGACCTGCTATATCTTAGATTGGACAGTTTACTACTTGAATAACCTGTTCTCGGAAGAGCATTTGCCGTTAAAGTGCTGGTAGTGATGGTACCAGTTTCAATATCCACTTGGCCTTCTTCTGGAGAATCGTTGGGTCTAATAATATATCTCGGACAGTCATCAGATGTGGCGTATTCCCCTAAGTCATCACGTTGCATCTTGGGTCTCATGTAAACGGCACCAACCAATGGAGGTGCGTCAGGGGAACCTATCGTTGGTTCAGGAACACGATCATGTGGAGATGCATTTGTCGGTAGTAAATGTCTGATGGGGGAAGGATATTTAAAGAACTTTCTACCATTTACTGGGATAGTGGCTTCGTCTAGATCACGAATTTCTTCTGGCAAACAAGCTTTCCAAGTTCTAATCTTGTTAAAGATCTTATCCGATTCATTATAACGAAATTCACAAACGAATAAGGGGCCCTCCAACTTCATATCGGGGTTACCACGTTGATATCTTGTAAAATGGATCACATAGCATTTTCCAACCAAATTCGACACTAAATGGTCACGATACTGGCCTGTTTTCATAACTTCATTTTTGTAAAACAGTCTGTCCACTCTATGCACGGTTTGTTCAGGTCTGTAATACCAGCAGGCATTCAACCATTGTCTCCCATCTGGAGTTTTCCATAATCTGAAAATCTGGCCCACTATAGGTTTTTGAGGGTCATTTTGGTTTCGAAGAAGCGCCCAATCCCCCACGTGATATGATATATTATTTACAGTAACTTCATCTAGTGGGTATCTTAACTCACCTTCCGGAATGAAACTTCTATCAGGTTTGGATAGTTCGAATCTTGCTAGACTGGTGAATGTCTTTTCTAAGATATTCGAGATCTTTATACTTTCGGGATCGCCCCTATGTGAAATTCTGAAATTGGTTAACATGAGATTGAAATCGTTTTGAAATTCTTGGAATGCTTTGTAGCGACGAGTCTTCACTTTTTTATTGATATCTTGGAGACTCATTGGATTAGTGATCATAGTGTAGTAATTTGCGTCTCTGTGTTTATCTGGTAGTCTTTCAAAAAGATCCGTTAGGCCAATTCCACTGTCTAGCACTTCCTTTTTCAAAATCTTCATGACATTTTTCATTCTTTGAATATAAGGCAAGTCGATTATTGGTGGTCTCCCGCGCTTCACTTGAGTCCTTGAGACCTGTCTATGCCTTGGGCCCAATGGTTGGGGAGTGCCCGAATGAGATGAGGTAGTGGATCTATTATCTCTTAATGGTTTGCGGTTGTAGGGATTGATGTTTATCAGTGGTTTCCGAATCAAGTCAGGGAAATCAGCATCTTTGGAGTTATCAATATCCATGTCCGTGGCTTCATAATCTTCATCGTTATTTGTATCCGTCCCCGGTTCAGATTCTCTTTTGACGGAAGCGGTGCGAGTCTTCCTTAACTTCCTGGCTGCTTCGGTTGAGTTTATTAAAGAGATAGATTCAGCTTTGGCAGCACTTGCCCTAGCAGCTTCTTCAGCTTTTTCTCTTAATTTCTGCTGAAACTCTTCGTAGCCTGGCTCATCAGGCAAAGGACCCAAATCAGGATACTCCAACTTTGGATATTTTTCTTTCAGGTTAGCATAAATTGTGTCTTTTAAGTACTTTTCGAGGACTAATGCGTATTTGTAAATTCCTGAATCTCTTGTGTTGTAGGTTTTGGCATTCCAGGGAATTTGGACAACATCGTTCAGAAAATGTTGAGCATCTGTGTAGTGCGGGATACGTTTCTTTAGCGTGTTGAAGGACACGGGATTCTTGATCACGGCGTAATAGTCTGGATAGTCCTTCTTTGGAGGAAGAACGTTGAATATCGGCGAGATTTCCAGACCGGAACCTTCCTTTAACGTGAAGAGAGATTCATATTCTTTCCTTAGGTCCCTGTACAGCGCGCTTGAACTTGGAGTGGACGAGTTTGAATTTTCATCAGGCATCATGCACTGTTAGTATAGAATATTCTCCGCTTCGTCTGGTTCTGCGCGACGTGTATTATTATTGCTATTACTGATGTGTTTCCAGTACTTTTTTCAGCTGGTATTTGTTGTTTTTCTCTCTTTTCCCACTGTAACATGCGTTTTTTTGCCGGAGAAGTTGGCCGGGTGAGCCAAAAAGTGACAGTAATAGACGAACTGCCGAAAACATATACCAGTTTAATATTGTATTTTTATGTATTTATGTGTGTGAGTGAGTGAGTGTGAGTGAGTGCGTGTAGGTACGTAGACACATTATCGATGTGGTGTTTTGTAATTAATAAGAATATGGAAAAACTGCGAGCAATCTATTTTTTTATGGTGAGAGAGGGGGAGCGGAAATCAGACAGTTACAAGTTTTGTAAAGACAATAAATATATTGAAAGAGGATGCTAAATAAATTGGCCTTCACCGTAAATACCAACAACGGCTTGTACGAAGCCAAGGATAGCGATGGCTGTAGCCACGACTAGATTATTGGTATGGATTGGAGGACCGGTTTGTAGGGCCTCTGCCGGCTTGGGCGGGGTAGTAACAGGTTTCTTGTCGTGAGCCAAGTCCTTTGCAGCATGAGTGATCTCGCCCAAATCGATGATGGAATCGCTTAGTTCGGAAACCACAGGCTTGGTCTCATCAGGTTGCAACGAAGATTGCTTAGAAACCTTAGTGAGCTTTCTGGATTTGTAATAGGACGCACAGCCTAGAACAAACGAAGACAGTGGAGCAGCAAGCATACCGTACAGCAAGTAAGGGTGTCTCAGGGAAGGAGGGGCGCCGAAAAAACTAACACAAAAGAAAGTCGATGCGATGGCCCCTAGGCAGGTGGCCGCGTTCCTCAAATTGGATAGAACGGGGGATAGCGACCTTGTCAGAACCTCTAGCGGAGTGGTGGATGTAATCAACGTAGCAGAAGTCAAGATACCGGAGTAGAGACCTATTGACGAAACCGCGACACCCTTTGTGATGGCTAAACAAACAGACATTGTTAATATATTGTATTTGTTGGGTAAAGTGGCGACGACGAGTGTACCGTATGTAACCTTTTAACAATATTTGGCAAGCAAGCAAGCAAGCAAGCAAGCAAGAGACCCTTTTGCTCCACGATCAGAACGGAGTTAAATGCTAAAGCTTGGTTCCTTTAGTTTTTCGCAGGGTTTCGTTCGGATCCCTAAATCGCGCCTTACCCGGCAGGGCAGCACAAAGAAGTGTAGCATACCCACAACCAAACGCATCGAGGGCTGACAGCATTGCAACCGATGCTGTCAGTGACCACCTGACGTTGATTCAAAATCCAATTTAACATTTTCGTGTTTCGCCCCTAATTCAAGAACCTAAATGCATTTTTTATTATACATCTCAGAAAATTAAAAATACACGACTAAAAGTAAAACTCGAACAATTCAAATCTTTTCTTAAACTAGTCCTATCACAGCCAAACAACTACTTGGAGCTGGAGCAAGCTTGACCGCATCCCGCATTGCCGTGTCTTGGTATGCCTCGATGTGTCTTCCGCTACACTTTAAAAGATAAGGCATCCTGTTGTTCCTGAAACACGAACAACGCCACAGCTAAACAAAGACAATAAATAACCTGCTGAGCTGAGCTGAGCTGAGCTGAACTGGCGCCGAGACAATACGCCGGCAATAGCGGCCTCCTCCGGTACCGGGTCCGTCACCACCACGACCGCCCAGCAAGAGTCACCTAGCGGCGGCGGTCTCCAACTACCGCCGCTGCCGCCGCCAGTGACTCATCCGCCGTACTGCCGCCGGCGCGCGCCTAAACTGAGTCCGTTCCCGCTTAGCTGGCAGTCGGCGAAGTTTTCATCACGACGCAGGACGCAAAAAAAAAGTAATCGTACAAGGTGGAAAAAAAAACTGAAAAACTTTTGTATAAAAGGGACCTGACCTGACTTAATGGTATTTGTAGGTGGGCCCTTTTTCCTTTTCTCTTGTTAGCTAATCTATAGAACTATTATAAAACATATATACAACCTAACCCCTAGGAGTTATATTTTTTTGTCCTACCACCAAATAAATAAACGTACAAAATGTTGAGAACTCAAGCCGCCAGATTGATCTGTAACTCCCGTGTCGTCACCGCTAAGAGAACCTTTGCCTTGGCCACCCGTGCTGCTGCCTACAGCAGACCAGCTGCCCGTTTCGTTAAGCCAATGGTCGCCACCCGTGGTTTGAAGCAAATCAACTTCGGTGGTACCGTCGAAACTGTCTACGAAAGAGCTGACTGGCCAAGAGAGAAGTTGTTGAACTACTTCAAGGACGACACTTTCGCCTTGATCGGTTACGGTTCCCAAGGTTACGGCCAAGGTTTGAACTTGAGAGACAACGGTTTGAACGTCATCATCGGTGTCCGTAAGGACGGTGCCTCTTGGAAGGCTGCCATCGAAGACGGTTGGGTCCCAGGCCAAAACTTGTTCTCCGTCGAAGATGCCATCAAGAAGGGTAACTACGTCATGAACTTGTTGTCCGATGCTGCTCAATCCGAAACATGGCCTACTATCAAGCCATTGTTGACCAAGGGTAAGACTTTGTACTTCTCCCACGGTTTCTCCCCAGTCTTCAAGGACTTGACCCACGTCGAACCACCAAAGGACTTGGATGTCATCTTGGTTGCTCCAAAGGGTTCCGGTAGAACCGTCAGATCTTTGTTCAAGGAAGGTCGTGGTATCAACTCTTCCTACGCCGTCTGGAACGATGTCACCGGTAAGGCCCACGAAAAGGCCCAAGCCTTGGCTGTCGCCATCGGTTCTGGTTACGTCTACCAAACCACTTTCGAAAGAGAAGTCAACTCTGACTTGTACGGTGAAAGAGGTTGTTTGATGGGTGGTATCCACGGTATGTTCTTGGCTCAATACGATGTCTTGAGAGAAAACGGCCACTCCCCATCTGAAGCCTTCAACGAAACCGTCGAAGAAGCCACCCAATCTCTATACCCATTGATCGGTAAGTACGGTATGGACTACATGTACGACGCTTGTTCCACCACCGCCAGAAGAGGTGCTTTGGACTGGTACCCAATCTTCAAGAACGCCTTGAAGCCTGTTTTCCAAGACTTGTACGAATCTACCAAGAACGGTACCGAAACCAAGAGATCTTTGGAATTCAACTCCCAACCTGACTACAGAGAAAAGCTAGAAAAGGAATTGGTCACCATCAGAAACATGGAAATCTGGAAGGTCGGTAAGGAAGTCAGAAAGTTGAGACCAGAAAACAAATAAAGAGGAAAACAATAAATCAAGTGCTGGAAACTTTTCCTCTTCTCAGAATTTTCACATCATCATCAAGTCATAGTCAATTGAATTGACCCGAACATCATTTTAAACTTTTGTTTTTTTTTCACCACACATACATCTGTACACTAGGAAGCTGTGCCTTTAGCAGCTTCAACATATATATTTTTACATATTTATTATGATTCAATGAATAATCTAATTAAATCGAGAACTCCGACTGAAAAGCCTAATAAATAATTCTCCAAGAAAGAGACGCACTAGCCAGCGGAACAGCTGACCATTTTCGCTGGTTGACTAAGCTGCGACTGCGTGGTGGCGTGGCGGCATTAGCACGGCGTTATGAGTTGCCCTCGTGGCCTGAACAGGGCGGGCTTAAGCGGAACTAAAATGACTGATCGATCCATATTGAGGTAGGCTTGCTCAATTCTTCAAGTTGCGTCTGGTCGACGACCCCTTTTCCTTCGAGTCGTATATGCTAACACGCGCACCCATCCTATATATATATATATATATATGTGCTTGTAGCTCGGTGCTTCATTGTTTGCGGTGTTTTCTTTCTGTTTCTCGAGAAAATAATTTTGAGTGAAATTTCAGTACGGTAGTAAAAACAACTCGAAGTCACATCATATACGTGTAGATAATGTCTGAACCAGCCCAAAAGAAACAAAAGGTCGCCAATAACTCTTTGGAGCAATTGAAGGCCGCCGGTACCGTCGTCGTCGCCGACACTGGTGATTTCAACTCCATTGCCAAGTTCCAGCCCCAAGACTCCACCACCAACCCATCTTTGATCTTGGCTGCTGCTAAACAACCAGCTCACGCTAAGTTGATCGATGTTGCTGTGGCATACGGTAAGAAGCACGGTAAGACTACCGCAGAACAAGTGGAAAGCGCCGTAGATAGATTGTTGGTGGAATTCGGTAAGGAAATCTTGAAAATTGTCCCAGGTAGAGTTTCTACCGAAGTGGACGCCAGATTGTCTTTCGACACTCAAGCTACCATTGACAAGGCCAGACACATCATTAAGTTGTACGAACAAGAAGGTGTCTCTAGAGAAAGAGTCCTTATCAAGATCGCTTCCACCTGGGAAGGTATTCAAGCCGCCAAGGAATTGGAAGAAAAGGACGGTATCCACTGTAACTTGACTCTATTATTCTCCTTCGGTCAAGCCGTCGCCTGTGCCGAAGCTCAAGTCACTTTGATCTCTCCATTCGTCGGTAGAATTCTAGACTGGTACAAGGCCAGTACCGGTAAGGAATACGCCGGTGAAACCGACCCAGGTGTCGTTTCCGTCAAGAGTATTTACAACTACTACAAGAAGTACGGCTACAAGACCATCGTTATGGGTGCCTCTTTCAGAAGCACTGACGAAATCAAAAACTTGGCCGGTGTCGACTATCTAACAATCTCTCCTCAGTTATTGGACACATTGATGAACAGCACTGAGCCTTTCCCAAGAGTCTTGGACCCTGCCACTGCCAAGAAGGAAGCCGGCGACAAGATCTCGTACATTAACGACGAACCTAAGTTCAGATTCGACTTGAACGAAGACGCCATGGCCACCGAAAAATTGTCCGAAGGTATCAGAAAGTTCTCTGCTGATATTGTCACTTTGTTCGATTTGATCGAAAAGAAGGTCACCGCTTAAGTAACAACTATCCCGGAAATATAAATCTAGGCCACGTAATACGTGCATATTTCTTCTGCGACCACAGACACACACACACAAATTAATGAGAAAAACCTGTTTATATATATATATATATACATATAACTTTAACGAGAAAAAAATAGAACTCTTTTTCATATCTTACTTAATAACATACTATTACAACTTTTTTTTTGTATAAAGGAAGGACGGAACAACTTTTCATTCCTGTGTGATACCCACACCGAAGCCAATGGCAATACCAGCCATCACAACCATGGTTTCAGCAGCCCCTAAGGCTAGGCATAGTGTTCGAAACCATCGCAAATTAACGTCCCAAATGAATCCTTGTAGCAATGCCACCCGGTGTTCCTTATTCATGATCAGTCTCATTAACCTATAATCGGAAACCATTTTGTTTCTAGAGCCACATCCAATGATGAAAAATAAGGGCGGTACCACGATACAACACATGATGACTATAAGTATGCTCGCAATGCTATAAACGTCTTTGAATCTACTCTGCCCTGAATCAAAGGAATGTATAGATGCGGTGTCGATATGCTGGATCGGCATTCTTGCTTCCAGATCCATACTCTCAACACCACCGCCATCTCGCTTTGTATTGTCGGTTTTCTTTTGGATATCTCGTCGTGCACTTCGACTTGGTATTTCTATTATCGGTTTCTCATCAACAAATGGCTGTGTGCTTTGCGACTTGATAGGGGCCAATACAATTAGTTGTTCATGTTCCGGGGCTCCTTTATATTTGTTGTTTACTCTACTTAAAGGCGATGGCGTCTTAGGTCCTCCAAACGGTGAGAACGGTTCAGATTTAGTCGATCTTCCAGACTCTACACGTAGGGGCGTCTTTCCCCATCTGCTTGGTCCCGACACACTTCTTAAGACAGGAATTGATGGCACTCCAATGGGTGGGCCTTCTTCCTCTAAGGATGAAGAAGCGTTGTACGTCGACTTGGAACAGAATATGTTTTCATTACTGGGGCCTATACATTCTTTAGGGGAACTCTCGTTACTGCTGTTACTGTTGTGTGATGGAATCAGTAAATTTCCTATTAGCGATGGACTCTGAGGAATTTTCATCATTCTTGTCGCTGTGTTCGGTCCACTTGGCGAATGGAACTCCTCACTCGCTGATGACACTGTGGATACCGTCTTCTCTGGAATTTTGAATTTATGCGGTATAAACATTGATTCGGCCACGAGTTTGTATTGATCTTGGCCTTCGCCACGGTGTGGACTAATGTAATTGACATCGGAAGTCCTATTTTTCGTTAGTTTTATCGCTTTTTCAACACTGGGTTCCAAGGTATCGTCGTATTGGTATGAAATAAATGAATTTTCCATAGTTTCATTAGGTTGAAAAGTTGGAGTAGGACGTCGGGGTGTTTCACCCTTTGGCTCATCGTTCCCGCGAATTACCAAAGAATACAATGAAGATGTAACCCTGTTAGATTCTCGCTCTAAGGGACTCTCTTCAATATCTTCCCCCATAAGTACTGAAGTTGATATTGTCAATGCGCAACTTAATCTTTGTGAAGAAGGTGAAGTCAGCACCCTTTCCGGTCGTACTGCCACGGTTTGTGAAGGTGTTTCGTTTCTTGTAGGTGAAGCTTCCTTATTAACTCGTCGAAGCCAAGCTGGATCCACTGTGTTCGTTGGTATATTATTATCTTGGCTATCGCGGAATTGTACAATTGAAGATGATTTACTGCTGGAACTAGAACTTGTAGATGCACTCATTATTCGCGAGTATCTTTCATTGTTAATGTATACAGTAAATCCTTCACCCCTACTTGTATTTTCATAAGAAACAGTAGCCAACGCCAGTTGTTCTGCATTTAAATCGTCGTTTGCATCATGAAGATTTTCCAAGAATAGTGATGTCCTTGGCTGTGCTCTCGATGATGCAGATGAAGTACTAATATATGATATGGATGCTGTTGTGTCAGAGGAGTCTAAATTATCTTCGTCTGATTGTACCATACTTCATGTAAAATAAAAAATAAATGGTCAAAAAATAAAAAGGGAATATTGGGTATTTGAAAAGAATTGAAGCAATAGATATGTTATAGGTGTGTGGAAAATAAAATTAAAATTGATTAAAAAATTAGCGAACGTATTTGGAATTAGTTTCCTTATCAAACGAATGGAACGGGTATCGAAAACCGGTTAGGAATAAAAGCTGTTAATTATGGAATATAAAAAAAAGATGCGATTGAGTGGTCTTTCCTTCTTCTGTTAGAAGCTCGAAGAAAACAGATACGAGACTGGAAAGCTTCCAGTTGTTTCTTGGATATCTTTATTACTTTTTCTCTAAAACCAACTGCCTGTTATTAGAATGGGTTATTGGAAATTATAGCGAAGGTGATGAAAAGAATAAATACTTTTGCAAGTATTGCTAACGTGCAGCGAAAAAAACACACCACAACGAAGGTTTTCCTAGTCTTTTTAGCGGCAGTACTTTTAGGATTTGGTCTTCTTCAATAAGTAAATGAGTAAATCATTTTTACTGTTTTTTATGTTCTCTTTAGGATTTTTTTTTCGCAGCTGTGTTTACCTTTCTCGGAGGAAATGTATTTCCCTTATTAAAAAAAAAAGGAAAATTCGCATTGCGTTTCGAGGCATTCTCCGATCATTATTCAATTAGGGAAGAGGTCATGCTGCAATCATTATATTCGTTTAGGGAAAGTCTAGCTAAATGATCGATAATGTATGTAATATTTTACCATATATAGAAATTTTTTATATGCACAAGACAACGGCGGGGTAGTAGTGGAAGGTGAAATGAAAATTTTATCTATGCTTTTAAACTGTAGTATCTATACATTCCACGTTCAATGCATCCAAAAACCTGGTATTCGTTAACTACTTCGAAATGTAGTCTATATCTTTGAGTAGTACGAGGATCATTTGGGTCATAGATGAACTCATCGGGGTGAGCGAAATAGTAGTTCTTATGCTTCCGAAGGTGATTTAGGTGAGAAAATGACAAAAATGAGCCGGAAGAAGAGTTTTCCCTATTCAGGCTTGGTCTTGTTTTATTCCCGGAACGCAGCTGTGAACTTTCGAACAACCGCAATTGAGACCTTCTCCGCTCTAGGTCCGGATCATGCAAATATTCATCATCAGTCTCTTCATAATTAGCCATTGTTCTTAATTCCTGTTGCTCGTCAGCTAAATCTTGAATTCTTTGTTCTTGTAATGATAATTCACGCAAGTCATGGACAGACCTATCCCAGTACAACCCATCTCTAATTTGAGCTGCTGTGGAAGCATTGCCAGCAATCGGGTCAGGACGAGCAGGACCATTGTTGCTCCTCAAAGCCGACCTGCTCAGCAGCGGAGTTCTTCTTGGAATAGTGATCATACGATTATCATTATCACTATTACTTTCGTCCTCGTTATGAATAATTCTCCAGCCACCTCGGGGTAATGTTGGGATAACTATAGGTAATGGTGTGTTACCAAGACTGATGGCACCTTTTCTATTCAAAAACTGGGAAACTGGTGGTTTTAAATCTCTGTAGCATAACTTACGCCTGATACCACTTTGAGGAACTAGGCCGCAGCCAAGCATGATTTTATTTTGGGCAAATTTTAAGAAATCTGGCTGATTGATAATCTCTATGATCTTGTGGCCTTCAGCATCGTATCTGGTTAAGTTTGACTTTGATTCTAAATCATCACGGTTTAAAAATGGATCCGTCTTATATAACCAATATCTTCTACCATAAGAAGAATCGATGTAACACTTCCATTTCACTCGTTCAGCGGTTGAGGTATCTTTGATAATAGAGCTCGTACTTTTGTATCTATACGCAATTATTTCATGTCTTTCATTTAATTTTTCAATTTGTTGCCAGGATTCAAAGTTTACTTCTAATGCCACTAAACTTGGAGAACATGTATAAAGTAATGAATCCTGAATGGTCCATTTGTTAATATATGAATTGCCAGATACATTCAAAACCTTTAATTTTTGAACACAATTAGGATGGTCTTGTTCAATTGGTGTCAAAAATTCCACCAGAGTAGATATCGGGACGGTATTGCCTTTAATACTCAAACTTTTCAATTTAGGAAAATTCCACTTTATAAACTGTAGGCTATCGCGGCATTGATAGTAATAAGTGGATTCAGTGATGGGATCCTCACTAAACGATGAGGCGATATGTAAGGGTAGACCACCAATATTCAAGTATTGTAAAGTCTTATTGTGACCATGCTGGCAAAGTTTTTTCAAAAGAAACATTGTATGCACTTCGTTCCAAGATGACGAATGGGCTATAACACTGACGTTTAGCCATTCCAATGTAGATGTATTGTCAGGATCTGTAATCGTTGGATGATGACTGAAGAATTCTAAAACTGCTCTTGGAGTTACTTGAAGACAAGTAGCTAGCGAAAGATGGGTCAAGTTTTTCCAATGTGGAATACCATTATACAAAGTGTCATCGTCAATGGAAGTATGAGACAGATCGAGCTTTTGTAGCTCAGGCAGCATCTTGAAAATCTTCCAAAGCACATGAGATGGCAGATCGATGCAGTCATTTAGGCCTAGACACGTAATCTGGTAATTTTGTTGGATGGGTTCGAGCTGATGCTGATCAGTAGATTTATTGACATGGTATAATTTCTCCAGAGCCTTAATAAAACTTTGCGTGAAACTGGTGCCTGAGCAGCCACAGAAATCCACAACAGTCAAGACCTTGCCGGGAGAAAAGATATATTTAATGATATTATCATCTAAGTCGTCTTCAATATTTTCACATGCTAAAAACTCCCTCAAGTTCGCTTTTGTTAACATCAAAAATTCGAGAAGAGTTTCATTAGTTAAATTTTTGATCTTTTTATTCATCTCGCTAGACCTGCCAAGGCCAATGGACGTTAGTTCTTGGAAATCAGCTACTTCGACTTTATTACAAAGCGCCCTATTTGCTTTCAAAGTTTGCAAAAGACCATGAAATCTTTTTGCTGTAGTCAAATTACAATATCTATAGATGAGAACTCGACAAATATGGGAGAATGTCTTGTTGACGGTCAAATTACTCTTGACAAACGTAGCCAAATTCTCATTGAATTTTTCCGCAGTCCCAGGATGGTCATTTCTTAGCAAGTCCCTAAATTGGTATGTAAGTATCTCGTACACAATCTCGGGTGGAATAGTCCCCATAGAGTGGCCCGATAAAGTTTTAGACTTTATATCTGGCATTTAACTGTTTTCCAGTTGTGCTGTTTCTTTATTGTTTGTTTAGGGTACGTAATAACGTAGACTGGGATTAGGTAAATAAGAATGCAGTATTGTTATGGCACTACCCTCCAAACAATAACTAGAGGTGAGAAAAAGCAAGTGAAGTTCTTAAAGTGCCATTTAAGACGGAACAAAAGCATCAGCTAGCGGATCCCTAAGAATTTCCAGGCCACAACTCATAAAGTCAGGAGAATATGACAAAATCCACCTCTAATTTAATGAGCCGTGCGAAATAGCGCGGGTAACGCCCCCCGTAAAGGCTCCTTCTATTAAAACCTTAAGTGACCATTTACTCGCTAGCTCAATATTTCAGTAAAAGTGTGTAGATGTACAGGTCTTGGGTCATATCATGTACACCAGTAGACGTGTCGTTCATTAACATTGGGCAGAGACTGCTGTTGTCTTACACGCATATGCGTGAAAAAGAAAAAAATTAGTAAAAGTGTAGACTTTGCACCCAAAGGAATAAACGGGTCACTATATTGGTTACGAATATGGCACAGAAAAACGATCTCGCAGGCCCAGTTTTGTTTGTGTAGTCTTATCTGAGGAATTATGCAGGCCTTATCAATGCATAGGCACGTCACCGGATACGAAAAAGGTGTTGATGATTTCAGTCGTGTTATATAATGATCTTCCGCTAATCGGACTTGGCCTTGCTGTAATGTTGTTAATAAAAGTGACAAGAAGGAAGACGAGTTTGCAAACATGAGTGCCTCTAAGATCCTTTCGCAAAAAATCAAGGTCGCCTTGGTCCAATTGGCAGGCTCTAGCCCCGATAAGATGGCCAACCTTCAAAGAGCGGCAACGTTCATTGAAAGGGCCATGAAGGAACAGCCCGATACGAAGCTTGTTGTGCTGCCCGAGTGCTTCAACTCTCCATACTCCACTGACCAATTCAGAAAGTATTCTGAGATTATTAGTGCCAGTGAGCCTTCGACATCGGTTAAGTTCTTATCGAACTTGGCTAGTAAGTTCAAAATCATTTTAGTCGGAGGCACGATTCCAGAATTGGATCCAAAGACAGACAAGATCTACAATACATCGATAATCTTCAACGAAGATGGAGAGCTGATTGGCCAACATCGGAAAGTCCACCTTTTCGATGTGGACATTCCCAACGGCATATCGTTCCATGAAAGTGAAACCTTGAGCCCTGGGGAGAAGTCCACCACTATTGACACGAAGTACGGCAAGTTCGGCGTGGGGATATGTTACGACATGAGGTTCCCGGAACTGGCCATGCTGAGTGCACGCAAAGGAGCCTTTGCTATGGTCTACCCGAGCGCGTTCAACACGGTCACAGGTCCATTGCATTGGCATTTACTGGCACGAAGCCGGGCGGTAGACAACCAAATATACGTAATGCTATGTTCGCCGGCAAGGAATATGCAGAGCTCGTACCATGCGTATGGCCACTCCATCGTGGTGGACCCCAAGGGCAATATCGTATCCGAGGCGGGCGAAGGTGAGGAGATTATCTATGCCGAGTTGGACCCAGAAGTCATCACGGCGTTCAGACAAGCCGTGCCCTTGACCAAGCAAAGAAGATTTGATGTGTACTCTGACGTGAATGCGCATTAGAGGGAATATAGAAAAAGGATGTGCGGTGTGGTTATGTAGATATAAGTAGGTATATGCGTATAGACAGAACTCTTCAACTAATTTGGGCACGCCCCGTGATACCTGGGATGGATATTCTTAGTCTGTGAGTGATTCCGAGCTTGGGTACGACACCGACGAAGACGGTGACGAGCAAGTTGGAGAGGAACAACGTGATGTCGTTACGGTAGTACTGGTTGCTGATCAAGAACAGTACGATGGGCACGATCAACAGAAACTTTCTGGTGGGCGTGTACAAGGTCTCGTCGTTGATCTGTTCCCACATAGTCAGGTTATCGTACGCCCCGCCGTTGAACTCAAAGGGTGTGCCCTTGACAAGGTGGAACATGATGTAGAACCCGATGATGTAGGTCATGTTGGTCAACGTCCACGTCCATTTGGGCGTGGACCCGGGGAACAAGGAGTAGAAGATCCTCAACAGCACAATGACGACGATATGAATCAGCCAGGCGCCGCGCTGGTCGACCCAGGTCGCGTTCATGTTGGGCAGCATCTGCTGGTCGTTTTCGTCTTCGAACGTCTCCGGCTCCACATGCGATATCACACTGGAGGAGCGTCTTCTCCTGTGGTCGGTCACGGGAGTGGACATTTTACTGTTCTGCGAGGGGAATGGTTTGAGGTTGGACGACACGTTGGGGGGTGAGCGATGGCTCATCGACGGTCAGAGGTTCATTTGTAAGACGATCCATGATGTGTGGTGTAGTGCTATACTGGTCTTCCAAGCGCAGACGAACCACAGACAAAATGTCTCATATATCTGTGTATTTATGTATCTACGCATCTATATATAAGCTGTGTTCGTGTACGTTCGTGTGCGTTTGCGTTTGCGTTTGCAACCAGCGCGGGACGGGAGAGCGAACACCCTGTTCGCTCGTATTCCTTGTGTTCCTCACGGTTGTGTTTCATGCCATCGCAGCCCTTGGTCGGGATCTATTCTCGGTTTCGCTCGCTCACTCGCTCGCTCGCTCGCTCTCACCTGCCTACCAAAGCCACGATTACGGGCTTTCTTTATCAGAGAGGGGCCAGAACGACGAGGCGACAAGACACAGAACACGTTGAGCAAGGCCAGCTGTTCTTTCTCGCAATTGAGCGTTCCACTATATACTAGCCATTGGTGCATGTCCAGCGCGTCTATGCCGTTCATAAGCCAGGTGAAGTGGGCCCTGGCTTGGGGTTCGCTTGGCAGCGCTGTTCCCCCGCCGGCCCTAAATTTAATCTCGCTTCCCAGCGGAATGCGTGACCCCTTCCGCAGAACAGCGCGTCCGCTGCCTTTGTTGGAGCCCAACCTGCGATAGTGAGAGCGGTGTGAGATAGCGTCGCGTCGCATTGTTGTGCCAAGGAAAGGGCCCTCTTTCTTTGCTGTGGTTCTCGTAGTTATCTTTGTATAAAAGGGCTGCAAGGCTTGGTCTTTGGCCAGCGAAATCGCTGCAGGTGTTGGGGCAGTTAGCAATCGGCCCGCGTGTTTGGAGTATTATATATATATGTATACATGTAGAGGTACGTTTCTCTTGCTTGTAAAGTAGTAATCCGTAGCGGGCCCAAGAACAACACAACACATCTTAACACATCCGGATGTCGACGAACGCAAAGGCTTCGGCTGATAAGAACATCAAGTACCCGTGGTGGTATGGGGGTGTAGCGGGAATCTTCGCGACCATGGTGACGCATCCGCTGGACTTGTCGAAAGTCAGGCTGCAGGCGGCTCCCATGCCCAAACCTACTCTGTTCAAGATGCTAGAGAGCATTTTGGCGCACGAAGGTGTGTTGGGGCTGTATTCCGGGCTGAGTGCCGCCGTGTTGCGTCAGTGCACCTACACCACGGTGAGGTTCGGTGCTTACGACATGTTGAAGGAGAACGTGATTCCGCGCGATCAGGTGACCAATATGGCGTATCTGCTGCCCTGCTCCATGTTCAGTGGTGCCATTGGTGGGCTTTTGGGGAACTTTGCAGATGTCGTGAACATCAGGATGCAAAATGACTCTGCCTTGGAGCCGGCCAAGAGGAGGAACTACAAGAACGCCATAGACGGTGTCTACAGAATATACCGCCATGAGGGCGGGCTCAAGACCTTGTTCACTGGGTGGAAGCCCAACATGGTCAGAGGTATCTTGATGACTGCGAGTCAGGTCGTTACGTATGACGTGTTCAAGAACTACTTGGTCACGAAGTTCGATTTTGACGAATCCAAGAATTACACACACCTGACCGCCTCGCTGTTGGCTGGGCTGGTAGCCACCACCGTGTGTTCTCCGGCAGACGTTATGAAGACCCGTATCATGAACGGCAGCGGCGACCATCAGCCGGCTTTGAAGATCCTGGCCGATGCCATCCGCAAAGAGGGCCCCTCCTTCATGTTCAGGGGCTGGCTGCCCAGTTTCACAAGACTCGGTCCCTTCACAGTGTTGATTTTCTTTGCCATTGAGCAATTGAAAAAACACAAGGTGGGCATGCCAAAGGAAATAGAAGATAAGTAGACACACATATCCTACGAGTAGTACATAGCGAAGACAACAAAAGCAAAAATTATAAAACAAAAAAAAATTCGGCGACAGTCGGTAGGTAAGTATAAAAGCATAATTCTCTCACAGGGCCATATTACCACATAGAGATATTTGTAATACCGCTTCTTGATACTTGTGTTACGTAGAGATAACCAACATTCCCCAGTCTGTGGGATGATTAGCTATTATGTCGCTGCTCCATATCATGTTAGACGAGCAGCGGTTTCTTCACGGAAAAGAAAAATTTCGAGTTTTGCTGAGAAGGCCATAAGGAAAAACTTGAAGAAAGAACCAAAGAAAAAAAAATCAAAAAAAAAAATCAAAAATAACTGAGAAGAGACAAATAAACATAGACTCCCTCCACCTTCCCTTCTATTTTTCTAAATAAAAGAAGAGACAGCAGAGAGCAGTAAAGGAACATAATATAGGCGAATTACCTATCCTTTCCATCTTTATATTTGCAGACTTTTTAGGGGTAGAGAACACCGATTCAAAAGTATTTCGTAATATCACACAAGGAGCCAAAATGTCCACCATTGAATTTGCTCAACTATTAGAAAACAGTATTTTGAGTCCCGACCAAAACGTCCGGTTAACCAGTGAAACTCAATTAAAGAAACTGTCCAATGAAAACTTCTTACAATTTGCTGGGCTTTCCTCGCAGGTACTTATCGATGAAAATACAAAGTTAGAAGGTCGTATTTTAGCGGCATTAACTCTGAAAAACGAACTGGTTTCTAAAGATTCCATCAAGACTCAGCAGTTTGCGCAGCGTTGGATTGCACAGGTCAGCCCTGATGCTAAGACTCAAATCAAAGCCAACGCCCTCACTGCGTTGGTCTCCATAGAACCCCGTATAGCAAACGCCGCAGCTCAATTGATTGCTGCTATAGCAGACATCGAGTTGCCCCATGGCGCATGGCCCGATTTGATGAAAATTATGGTCGACAATACAGGTGCCGAACAACCAGAAAATGTTAAGAGAGCTTCTTTATTGGCTCTAGGTTATATATGTGAAAGCGCAGACCCCCAGAGCCAAGCCTTGGTCTCTTCATCGAACAACATCCTAATTGCTATCGTCCAAGGTGCGCAGTCCACAGAAACTTCCAAATCGGTTAGACTGACAGCTTTGAACGCTCTTGCAGATTCTTTGATTTTCATCAAGAACAATATGGAACGTGAAGGTGAAAGAAACTACCTCATGCAAGTCGTCTGTGAAGCCACTCAAGCTGAAGACATAGAAGTTCAAGCCGCCGCTTTTGGTTGTCTGTGTAAAATCATGTCATTATACTATACGTTCATGAAACCTTATATGGAACAAGCCCTATATGCCCTAACCATAGCCACCATGAAATCTCCAAACGATAAAGTAGCTTCCATGACTGTAGAGTTCTGGTCCACGATTTGCGAAGAAGAAATCGACATTGCTTACGAACTGGCCCAATTCCCTCAATCTCCCCTACAGAGCTATAACTTTGCCTTGTCTTCCATCAAAGATGTTATTCCAAATTTGTTAAATCTTCTAACAAGACAAAATGAAGACCCAGAAGATGATGACTGGAACGTTTCCATGTCTGCAGGTGCTTGCTTACAATTATTCGCGCAAAATTGTGGTAACCACATCTTGGAACCTGTATTGGAATTTGTTGAACAGAACATTACTGCCGATAACTGGAGAAACCGTGAGGCTGCTGTAATGGCTTTTGGTTCCATCATGGATGGGCCTGACAAAGTTCAAAGAACCTATTACGTCCATCAAGCTTTACCATCCATCTTAAACTTAATGAACGATCAATCTTTACAAGTCAAGGAAACTACAGGTTGGTGTATCGGTAGAATTGCCGATTCCGTCGCTGAATCCATTGACCCACAACAACATCTACCGGGTGTTGTTCAGGCTTGTTTGATCGGTCTACAAGATCATCCTAAAGTGGCCACAAACTGTTCCTGGACCATCATTAATTTGGTGGAGCAATTGGCAGAAACCGTTCCATCCCCAATATACAACTTCTATCCTGCTCTTGTAGCCGGCTTAATTAGTGCAGCCAATAGAGCGGATAATGAGTTCAATGCCCGTGCATCTGCCTTTTCGGCTTTGACCACGATGGTTGAATATGCCACTGACACTGTAGCTGAAACGTCTGCTTCCATTTCAACCTTTGTCATGGACAAACTAGGACAAACAATGAGCATTGATGAAAATCAACTATCATTAGAAGACGCGCAAAGTTTACAAGAATTACAAGCAAACGTTTTGACTGTCCTAGCTGCCGTCATCAGAAAGAGTCCAAGCAGTGTTGAGCCTGTTGCTGATATGCTCATGGGTCTGTTTTTTAAATTATTGGAAAAAAAGGACTCTGCATTTATTGAAGACGATGTGTTTTATGCTATTTCAGCTTTAGCTGCTTCTTTGGGTAGGGGGTTTGAAAAATACTTAGAAACATTTTCTCCTTATTTATTAAAGGCATTGAACCAAGTTGATTCGCCTGTGTCGATTACTGCAGTAGGTTTTATTGCGGATATCTCAAACTCATTAGAAGAGGACTTCAGAACATATTCAGATGCAATGATGAACGTCTTAGCTCAAATGATCTCTAATCCAAACGCTAGAAGAGAATTGAAACCAGCTGTCTTGAGTGTATTTGGCGATATCGCTTCCAATATCGGAGCTGACTTCATCCCATACTTGAATGACATCATGGCATTATGCGTTGCTGCACAAAATACCAAACCTGAAAACGGTACATTAGAAGCTTTAGACAACCAAATCAAAGTACTAGAAGCGGTGCTGGATGCTTATGTAGGCATAGTCGCGGGTCTCCATGATAAACCAGAGGCTTTATTCCCATACGTCGGTACCATCTTCCAATTCATTGCCCAAGTTGCAGAGGATCCTCAGTTATATAGTGAGGATACCACCTCGAGAGCTGCAGTCGGTATGATAGGTGATATAGCCGCTATGTTCCCAGACGGCTCAATCAAACAGTTTTATGGACAAGACTGGGTTATCGATTACATTAAGAGAACAAGAAGTAGCCAGTTGTTTAGTCAATCTACAAAAGACACTGCAAGATGGGCTAGAGAGCAACAAAAACGTCAATTGTCTTTATAATCACAATAGGATTCACAAATTGAATGTCCTTCTACTTTTTGGTTCTTTTCCTCCTCTATCCCCCAATACTGGCTGTAGTTATCAGCGCATTAACATGACATGGTTTATCAACACCCATCTCTTTGATCATAATTAATTTGTTGTTTTACTTTTATGATTTTGTTCCCTTGCTCATCTTGGAAGGGAAAAACAAAATACCTGCATTCTTTTCTAATTTCAATTACACTTTTTAGAATTTCTTCCTTTTTTTTAATGTACATCTTAATTTTTATTTCCTCTCTCTTTTCCTCCTCTTCCCCCCCGCCCTGCTCCTCCTCCTACTCCTCCTCCTTTTCCTCCTCCTACTCCTCCTCCTCCTTTATTATCTTCTCTTTTATTATTATATTATAATATCAATAATACTTCTACATTTTACTTCTTCTCATCTTCTTTTCTCTCTCTCTCTCTCTCTCCTCTATTTCTATCTTCTTCTTTAGATTGTTCTTTTCTACCGTTCTTCTATTCTATTTTATCCCGTTGTTCCGTTTCCCCTTCAATCTTAATATTCGTATCATAACGCTCATAACCTTTAATATTCCTCCTATAGATACCTTTGATAAAGACTTTTCACTGCTTTGAATGCAATTTAATGACTTCCTGTTTCAGGGATCTTTGATTATAGAAATCTACATAACTAAAGACTACGTATCTTGTGCATAACCCGCCGACTTCTCGTCCCCACATCCCAAGTAGGAAGATGGATTGGATCCTAGAGTGAAACAATGCACACTCGAATTACAATGAGGCGCAGAATATCCCTTATAGATGATAGCTGGCACAAACGCTTACCTCATAAATGATAGTCGGCGCAAACACAGGCATAAAGATTCTCGACCTTTCTTGACACCCTCCAAAAAAGAAATTTTAAGTTACTACTAGAACAGCTTATCATTTACCTTTTTTTGAAAATTAGCATAAGAATCAGCCGTGCTTGCGCATGCGCCTAGCGTAAGTAATGATCTCCGCTTATTCCCATGGGACTTGTTTGCGGTTCCTATCAACTTGCAGTGAATATACAGCAGCGCATGGCAGTGCCACCTACACTTTTCTTACTAAGATTTTCCACGTCCGCGGCAGGCTTTGTTCATTGATATTAAGTAATCCATTTTATCTTTTTCCTTATGGTTCTTTGTGATACTTAGTCACCACAGACTTGCATAATGTATCCAGGCGTAAAATATTATATAAGGTTGGCGCAACTAACCCTTTAACTTCACATTTTCTTTACTTCTATCTGTTCCTTGCTCCTTTAGCTCTTATTACAATTGAAGTCGGTAAGGTTCATGAAAACTGAAAGTCCAAACATTAGAGGATAACGCAGTTTAATATCTATACTACAAAATGCAATCAGTTAGCAACGGCTCCGTCGGTCTAGTTTCAAAAAATGCAATAAATTCAACCACCACATTTACAGGTTGGATGGTATGCCCATGGAAATACATTAACGGTGTGGGCTCTGGTCGATATGTAAGCAGTAAGCCAGATAAGATTACTAGATACGATCTTCTGAAAGCTGCACATGAGACAGAAATGGAGGAATTGCTTATAAGAGGCGGTTCGAAGGCCAAGAATAAGACTAAGAAAAGCTCCAAAGTAGCATTGGAGACTATAATGGAAGAAAACTCGTCAAATGAGAGCCTTTTTTAATAACTGCGTCTGCATATCATCATGTCATTATTACTTCCTATGACTCAAACTCAAACATCGTCGTCAGACAAAAACTAATTATTAATGTTTAGACCGACGCTCTCTATAGAAAATGTGTACAGAATTTACATACTAATATTCATAATAATTTTTTTTATCATAGTTTCATTGTTCATCAATTCTTCTTAGACGTAAAATAACTATTTTGAGTATATACGATACACATCAACGATGCAAGTTCATTATCCTAATTTGTTGAAGGAATGTCCAATAGTTTGACCGTATTGCAAAAGGGACTAAATGAAATTTCAACTAATTTTTCTCTTGTGAAGTCTAAGTTTGGTAGTTCAACGCAAGTGCAAGCCATTAAATAGCCATATAAAACTCTCAACGTTGACTCATGAGCAATAATGAGGATATCCTGGCTCGTGTGCTCCATTTCTAATAACAAGGGTTCCATACGAACAGCCAAGTCGTGATAAGATTCTGCTCTGGGGAATCTAAAATGATATGGGTCTTTCAATGATTCTGTATATTCTGAGGGAAATTTCTTCATTATCTGTTCATCAGTGAGATCGGCGATACTTCCTGGGTTCAGCTGTCTCAGTTCAGATCGTTGCTGGACCTTGATACCTTCTTTTGAAAAAAAAAGACCAGTATCGTGGGTTCTTTTCCTGGGACCTGTCCAAACTATCAAGGATGTCTTCAAATCCCTATCATAGTTTCCGTCCATTACTTCGACTAAAGATTCAGAGTTTCTCTTTGCTAGTCTGTTCTGTTCAATTCTATTAAGCACAAAATTTTTAAGCACTTTTGAATAATGGATTCCCTCATCATTTAGTTCTTCATCATGCATATAGTTATCTTTATCGCTAGTCCCACAGCGGGCAAAATACACACATCCCTTCTTCTGTCTCAAATTCATTAAAAAGAAGACAATTTTGTTTACTAGATAGCCATGTATATTATCTTTCACGATTATCTGCTTTCCCAGGTTAATATATTTAATGTACGACAATTCTTCGTCGTGCGTCATCATTTCGTAGTATGGTTCGTTGAGTGCCAAACGTCTCATATATTCGTCAACGGCGTCATCCGTCGAAAGGCCTCTATAATCACTCGACTGTAATACGAGAGCTATATTTCTATTCATGATTTCTTGATCAGATACGATTGATTCTATGAAAAGCACTTTGACACCAATTTCAGAGAAGGTTGTTTCTAAGTTCTTCCTATCAATCTTACGAATATTCAAGGCATCATAAATGGCCAGCTGACCAGAAGTGCCATTAAAAAATGATAGTATGTCATCTAACATCCGCCTGCGAAGCTTCTCGATAAATTCCACCCCCTCTTTTGACTTTGGAACTACACAGAAATAATCAGAAGGTATATCTTTGGCAGATTTTTTATATTCTGAAAAATGGAATGATTTAGTCCTGACTCCTAACCACCTGGTATATCTCGTAATCGCTACAGATAACAATGTCTTGGAGGTTGCGGGAAGGCCGACGAGAACGACGAGAATTCTTCCAGCGTGAAATAGATTACCTGAGTCCGTGGAGTAAAGTTGTCCAGGGGATATATAACTTTCTGTATTTACTGGCCCATGCACTCCATCAACGTTGATGTCCACAGATCCTGTTGTAGTGGAGGGTTTGTTGCTTACCCATCTTTTGACAGTTCTTGCCATATGATTACCTTGTTTAAAGGGCTTTATAATCTCACTTCCTAGCCCATTGAGGAGCTCTTCATCATCAGAGAGCACATTCGACATTCTTGCTAACTTCTCAACTTATAGATGGAACTCAGAATTCTACTTTTGGGGGAGCGGGGGCCTGACAATGTTGTGTAAATATTCAAGCGGAGTAAACTGCTTTTGTGTTAAAGCTTCTATTCCGGTTCTTGCTTGTCATTATTCCCACCCCCTTAACCCCGGTTCCTAGCATAAGCCGGACATACTTCACTCCGAAAAAAAAGCATTTAAACCTGTAAGATCAGAAATTCGGGTCATAGGTCACATGCTATATAAAGAATTTTCAGTATAGTCGAATGGATACTATTTTATACGTTTTACATATGATTATTAAATGGTTTGTGTAAAAAAAAGTGCAATAAGTTTTGAGAAAGTTTTGAGGGAGTTATATAATTTACTCTAACTTACCGCCCTTTCTTTGGATCAAAGCCTTTCTGTCCTTGTCCAAGTGTAGTTTAGTGATAACAAGCTTAGATGGGTGCAAGTTAATTGGAACGGAAGCACCGTTGACCTTTTCCTTGGTGACCTTGTCAACTTGAACAGCGAACTTCAATCTGTAAACAGAGGAGATCTTACCTTCTTGACCCTTCTTGGAACCACGAACGACTAAGACTTCATCATCTCTTCTGATTGGCAAAGCTTTAATACCGTATTGAGCTCTCAATTCCTTGGATAATGGAGCAGACAATAAAACACGACGTTCGGAGGATGGGGCAGTGAAATAAGCCTTTCTGGACTTTCTTCTGTCGGAGGAAACGTCTGAATAAATAATAATAATAATGATGTTAGTATTTTGATGACTTGAATAATTTTGCTTATTTTCTAGCAGTTAAGATTAGTGGCAGGCGACTTTTGAAATTTCTGCGACACTTTTGTATCTTGCGCAAACTGAAGCTTCTCATATTGAAAAGCTCTGAAGACTTTACAATATATGGTTCGTTTGAGTCGTTGCACTGCGGATTACACGGTATTGTCCACTCATAAGAGGATAATTCTTGGTATTGAAGATCAGTACTCTGCTAGTTTTCTCTAATGGTTATATTCGCCCACTTGTAAGGGGCTACTTCACTAACTGTAGATTCTGCCTCTGAATACATCCTGTTTCGATCTGAATTTCAGTGGTACTGGTCTTTTTCAATCTTGTTTTGCTGACTTATACCTTAATTCCTAACTCTAGTTCATTTAGACATATAGATTTAGCATCTGGACACATACCTAATGATTGTTTAGCCATTTGGATACTTTTTGGTTGGATATTCTATTATTATGACAAACCTACTGTAAAATTGTCCTTTGCTATTATAATCACCTTAGTAGGTAGTATATCGCCTTCTACACGCCCACCGCCAACAGGCGTTCGCAGACAAGAATATCCCGTACCTTCGCCAACGTAGTGCCTCCTGTCACAGCGTAACGCTAGGCCCGAGTCTCTGACATTAGCCAACTCTCTCTTACGAAATGCCCCGATGAGCAAAAGGCAGTTTTGGAAAAAGGAATTTTTGAACAAAAGAATAACCCATACATCGCGCTAATTGGTAAATATACAAGTATAATATGTACGGATGTCAAACAAGAAAAATGTGCAGGCATGATACTGTTTGACAGGAAATTCGGCTATAGTTTTTGTGTAATGGGTATTATAGAGCAAGCTTGACTAAATAACACATTGAGGCATTAATATTGTAAACACATCTGTACCGTGTACTTCCCTTTAGTAATGGCATGTTATTGTCGAGCCCTTCCTTATCGCTATTATAACAGCTATAGATATTGTGGTCTATGGTGAAAGTCTTTATACATACACACTCGCTTCTCGGTGCCTAATCATTGTCTACAGAAAGCGACATTTCTTGAAGTATTTAAGATAAAAATATTAGGCTGAAGAGCAGCTCTTGCCTTGATATACTAATCCATGCAGATTCTTTCTATACAACAAATTTATACGTTCTAAAGCCACATCAAAAGTGACGTTTTCTTACACTCGGTCTATAGCACCTTTCATTTTCAATGAATCTTGAAAAAAAATATTTAAGAGCTCCTCCCGGGACTCGAACCCGGATCACAGCCACCGGAAGAATGCATGCTAACCATTGCACTAGAGGAGCATAGTAAACTATCAATGATAAGAAATGCAACCATGTAACAATTCAAGAGCTTTTCTCAACTACAAATCCAATTATGATCGCGCACTGGTTTGGACTAAAATTCTAGCTTCATTTTAATAAACATTTAAGAACTAGTATGTTAGAACAGGTGCTTTGTTGATAATCAGTATTAATGACCTTTAAAATTTAAAGATGACTTTTGGAATTCCATTATCTTTAATGTTGTAATATTATGTATATAGATTATACTAGAGATTCTCCTCATGGATTTAGGTATCCACAAAAAGAAATCTGTATTTTTGCATAGTATTCTAAATAATTATATTCCTCTTTTATATGTTATCATTCACTGATCCTATTACAATATCAAGCCTTGCGCTTCAGCTTCCATTAATTTCGATGACAGTTTCAATCTTGTCTTACTGGTCTTGTAATTTATGTCATCTTTTCACACCGTATATAATAGTAGTATATGGACGATAGTGGAATCTTGTTCCAACAAGATATGACTTGCCTCCTTATGTATCAATTCATAGATAATTTATAAATTAATAGATTTTTAATTTCATCTTCTGCAATTACAAGATTTGCTTCAATATCATATACGAATTATTCTTAATTAATAATACTTTTTAAACTACTAATTATCACTCAACTGTTTTTCAGAATATATATCGTGGATCTTCTTTAGGGACAAATTACGTTTTCAGAAAACAACCCCAGCAGTTACCATAGAAATCAAAAGTATTATAAACCCGGAGGTTTTAAACGCAACGGCACTGCTATTTATTTCTTTATTCGGGGCATGCTTCGCCTTTGAATTCTCCTTATTCCGTGCTGGATTTGAGATTGAACAATCGCCATTGGAACACGCACTGTTAATTATGGAATCGAGAATATCCAGGCACATTGAATCGTCTGGAGGAGATTCCAAGCTTTCCAAATTAAAGTATACGTTTCTATCATTAAGGGGGCAGTGTTGGTCTTTCGCGCCTATCTTGTAATACAGTTTGCTTAGCTGTAAAGACATTTTTTGCTCTACGGAACAATCAGAGAATTTACCGTACGTTCCTGTTTTACCATTTGCCTGAATATCAGAACAATCAACTTCCGAACACAAATAACCAAAATATTTCTCGTATTTTTCAGACTCTGAACCGAAAGGAACCACGGCGCATGGCAAAACAACATCCAAACAGGCGCACTTGGATTTGTCTGGTGTTGCAGGTAGTTTTTCGTTTGCTTCCCAGACTCTCGCAGTAATACTTGGGCATTCAGTATCATTCAGTGCCAGCTGCTTTCTTAAAGCAATTGAATACTGTTCTTCTGTGATACCTTTTGGATCGGCTTTTTTGAACTCTTTCTCGAGGTTCTTAAAATCAGGGAGAATATCCACTTCATCATTGTCATTTATTTTAACAACACCATATTCATTTTCTTCTTCAAAATACATATATGCAAGACCTCCCGACCAAACTGAGGACATTTTGTTACCATATAAAGCACTGACTTCAGTAAATGGTCTTGGTCTTATGATATTGCAGCCAAACTCAGAGAAAAATACAGGGATTGGATAGCCTTCGAATTCTTTTGTTCTTTCCCTATACCCACTAGTCCCATATGTAGAATACCCGCACCATTCATACATATTTATTCCATAGAAATCAGCTTTGACCTCTCCGCAAACGAAGTAATTGGCTAGGTTTTCTCTGGTCACAGCGTCATCGTTAGTAGAGTAACCGACCGGAATATTTCTATAATCGGACCTCAATATGTACTCTTTGGCATCTCTAATTGCTGCCTTTACAAAGGGTGAAGCAAATGTATTTGTATGGTCGTTTGTCACCTCATTTCCTGCAAAAAATCCAAGCAAATTTGGAAAAGAAGACATTGCGTCAATTACAGATTTATACCTTTCAAAAATGTTAACATCCCAAGAGGGTTCTTCTCTATTTATTGAAATGTCTGGCTCTGAAAGGTCCAATAGAACATATATTCCTTCGGCCGACAGTGCTTCCATACATTTGTCATGTGACTTTGTTGGGTCAATTGCGTAAATCCGCAACGTGTTCACCCCTAGTCTTTTGAGATATGGTATATCTCTCAAGCATAGCTCTGGATCTGCCAAGGCGTCAATATAATTTGTCTCAAAAGCACCATTTGCATTTGCAAGCTCCTCTTCACTTCTCCGTGGTTGATATGCGATACCTTTGATAAAAAACTGTGCTCCATTCAGAGAGTTGAAAAACTTGCTTCCAACTATCTTAATTTCAGGAGTGTTTTCATAATTGTCACTTGAGGAACCGAAAGTAAAATGTATAAAGAAACAAACAAACAATTGAATGGCAATACACAATTTTTGTTTGTGCCTCATGCTCTTTTAAATTTTTGGCCGTTTTCTAATTAGGAAAGTAATGCCAGATGCAACTCGATCAAAACTTTTCAATATTCACCGCCTTTATGTCGTAGGAATAATTTTTTTGTAATCGCATTTTCTTCTATCAATCAAGTGACACAAATGTTCTTTTTGCAATTTTACTGGCGCCGAATAAATTTTTGTCGTACCCAGATGTTTAAAAGCACGGCCAAAAAAAAAGGAATATAACAGTGTTAATAATAATCATTTAATTGGACAAAGACAAAACCCTAATATATAAATATGCTTATATATTTACAATAAAAAAACTAAATTACAAGACCCTTCCAAAGTAAATAAAAAAGTGTCAAAAATATAACAATCTCAACTAAAACATCGGATAATATTCAAATAACCTTTTGAGTATTTCTAGCTTATTTGCTCCCAAACAGGAATATCAGTAAATATAAAACAGAAATTCAAGTATTTATACTGAATGTTATTGCGATCATTTAATAGTTGACCAGGTCTTCAGATGTGGTGTACTTGTGTAATAATGACTTTTATATGTTGATATTTGGTGTCCAGTATCATTATTAGATTGATTTCTTGGTTGAACCAAGTTATGGAAAGTACCAGTCAGCGAGGAACCAAGATTTTTCACGTTAGATGAAGCCACAGCAGGACCAACAATGCATCCTGCAAAAATAAGCAGTACCAAAAAGTACAAACTGCAGTATTTCTTGACCATCCGTTTACGCAAACGAGTTTGTTTCAGAGAATAAATTGGTGGACGAATTTGGCGAGAAGGCTTTAACCAGAATAGCATAATAGAGTGGTATTTGTCAATACCTGGGATGATAATGAATGGCAGCTGGCAAATTAGGATCGCGTGCCCCAACACAAAATCAGCTGCAAATTCAGATAGTTCAATGACTTTGGCTGTTAATTCTCTAGCTGGCTGAGTCCAAGCCATGTAACCTAAACCTTTACCATACCATTTACCAGTCCAGAAAGCCGTATTGGCATGATCATTCTTGAACTCACGAGTCAACATTAATGCTGTCATACAGTGGAATATTAGTCTTTGACATTGGATGCAAGTAACAACACCAATTAACATTCTACTAAAGTTGAAACCTTCTAGAACCCACATGACAATGAAAAAGACTATATGGACAATAACAGCAATACCGTGCGCAATACCTGCCATAACGGAACCTGTTCTCTTGCAGCACATGCCGAATAAGGGACCAGAGCAACATGACATACACATACAGAAAAATAAGACACCCAGATCAATAGCAATAGGAGCCAACGTACAGATAATAACACGTACAACAGAGTTCACTGTATCATCATCTGTAGTTTTGACACCAGTTTGAGCATTAATGAATGTAAAGGCAATAAAACAACCGGCTGCGTAAATGGCACATGGCACAATTTCAGAAGAGATCAAGTTTGATCTATGAGCTCTATTAGCATCACCAGCGGCCTTTTCAGATTCATCACCAGTCGTTTTACGCTTGAACCCAGTGATACGTGCTCTAGACATTCTAACGTAACCAATCCATGAGTTTCTGTGGTACTTATTATTACCTCTTGATAGCCATCTGATGTAATCTCTGTAATCTAAGAAGAAATCTTCCCAAGAGAATTGATGTGGGTTGAAAACGAAAGGCGCAAAAATCAAGGAAGATAGAGATGCCCAGAACCATAGCAATGGAGCTTGCCAATGCGCAACAGTACCGAACAGTAACATCAAAATCGATCTTGCACCCATGTAGATAGCAGATCCTGCAAATCTTGAATATAAGATAGAGAATGGTATACGAGAAGTGGCGAAACCACGACCAGTTGAAATATAACGTGCACCACCAATTGCCAAATCACTTAATAACGCAGAGGAATAGATTTGACCGGCAAACACTTCAAACATAGGAGACAATGATAATAAATGGCAGAAAAATCTTTGGGTGGCTTTCCATAGACCACGTTCAATCAGTTCTTGGACAACAATAGGGACAAAGGCAATCCAGAAAACAATGAAAATGGATAATGTATAACGTCTCACCCAATCAATCGCGGGATGAAAGTTATAACAACCAATTGGATACAAGACATCTGTGATTGGTTTGTTTCTATCGTAAATACACAGGATGGATTCATGGGCCAAAGCATGTAGATTCACCAAAGTTAGCATAAACATTTGTAAGGACAATTGAATAAACAAGTTATTCAAATGGAAACCTGGATGCGCATAATAGAATGTCAAGAAACGATCAATAGGTAATTGAGTACCCAAATAGTAGTACTCACGAGATAACATTTGTTCACCCATACCGGCACCAATCTTTGTGGTGAAATTTAAAATTGTACCGAAACCCAAATCTCTACCTTTACCACATTGGTAGTATTCACAATGCTTAATACGACCACCACGAAGCAAAGCATTCATACCAGCATAAATATCTTCATTCAAATGTAAACCTTTTTGTGCTTTAGAAACACCACCTCTTGTAGTCATGAATGTAGCATTGATGAAATCCGGATGACCATAATGCAATTTACCACCAATTTGAGATAAAGTACGGGCAAATAATGTACCAAAAGTCTGTTCTTTACCAGCAGCGACATCACCCAAGACACCAGAGTTTTCAGAGAAAATGTATTCTCTTGCACCAACGATAGCGACAGGATGGTTGTTTGATTGGTCTTCATACTTCAAACCAGGGGCGTATGGGTTAACTTGTTCAACATTCAATTCTTCAAACTCAGCCAAAACAGATCTGATCTTCAAACATTCTTCCAAATAGTTGTCTTGGTTAGAATCAATCAATTGAAGATATTCACCTCTGTAGAAAATTAAAGCATGATTTTGGTTATCAGACTTACCGTCACCAAGAATTGGGTTACCAGATAATTGAACTCTATACTTAGGACGTCTACGACCATTGTCTAAAATTTCACAGTGACCATCGATTAGAGCAGAGTAAATTCTTGGTTCTTCACCTTCATTCAATGGAGGTTCTTCATCCAAGTAAGCAATTTGTAAATCTGGGTAAGCTCTCAACAAAAATTCAGCATTTTCTAATTCGTGAGGTTTGAACTTAGCCAATCTTTGCATAGAAACCAAAAACTTGAATTTTCTTCTCGCCATTTTTTCTAATTCTCTTTCCAAACCTTCAGCATTACCACCAAACATTTGAACAATTTCGGGATTTTCGACACGGTATAACAATTTGATGGCTCTAGAGTAATTCATGAAACCGGAAACAGTACGGTACAAAGTTTGGGATCTCAAAGAAGCCCAAATTCTAGTACGCAAGGTATATTCTGGTGCAGCAGATTTGAAACCAATACAGTAAAATGGCAAATCATCAATTTGGGATTTCAAAGCGTCATCTTTTTCGAGATCATCTTCATTTCCTTCATATGCAGCAGTTTCCTCAGCCAAAATCTTAGTATCCTTGACAAAACACTCCCATTCAACGGGATGTAATTGCTTCAAGTATTCCAACAAAGTGACTCTTGAGAATTGATCATCTTCACGAATAATTTCTCTTAAAGACAATAATATTCTTTCAGCGTAGTGAGGAGTTAACACAGTGAAAGTTGGCATGTTGTCAACTGGTAGTGGTTCAGGGATTGGTGTGGACAGGGACTGAGCGAAGAATGAAATACGACGTTCAGCTTCTGAATCTCTGGGGAAAAATTCAGTATCAAAATTATTGTCATCTTGAGAGACAAAGAAAGTTGGAGCTCTCAAAGTTCTCTTACCTTCAATTTCAGATGGTACTTGATGATACAATAACTTCTGTACGTGATCAATGGCCAACAGATGTTCTCTGTACATGGAGATAATGACAGCATTCCAAACTTGAGAAATCAAAACCTTTGGTTTGTATTTGATTTCCATATCGCTGGTGGCCAAAATCTTAGAGTAAATTCTCTTTGGTAATCTTGTAAAGATATTTCTCCATGGAGTTAAGATAGAAATACCCAGATAGAAAGATTTTCCGACAGAGAAAACGGTATTGACAATAATATACCATAAGTAGGTATCCAAGAAGAAAAGGATGAAATCTGTGGCAACCATCAAACCCAACACAATCTTGGGTTGGATTTTACAGATCTTTGCACCCCACCAATATTCACCTGTACATCTCATTGAAGTAGTGGACAAAATTCTCATTGGATCTCTCAATGATAAAATCAAAAAGAAATACGATTCTGAATATTTGGCGGCAAAAACAGTGACCCAGACTAGATAAGACATCCATCTGTCTAAGCCCTTCAAAGGAGCAAAAGCAGCAGTGAATGTTTGAGATGCGACATAACGTCTTGTAGATTTCTTCATGTAGGATGTAAACAACCCACCCAATGGCATAATGGAAAAGAAAATGACAGTAGCGACAGCAATGAAAAATGTAACGGCAGCCACAACACGAGCAGCAGTAGATTGAACTGTGTCTTTATCGTACGCGAAAACAAAGATTATTGGACCTAAGTTAACAGCAAGGATGATGCATAAGAACCAGAATCTACGAGACAAATGTTGAGCACCAGCCCATTTTCTTGGAACGAATGACCATTCACATATGGTAGCAAATATTTGAATAATACATGCCACAGTACCACCTAATGCTGCGGTGGCCCATTTATAAGCCGCCAGAGGCTGATTGTTGACCAGTTGTTGATAGTTGTGAGTGTAGAAAGTTGGGGCGTTATAAGCACAGTACATCCAATAGATGGAAATATGCATGACCCAAATACGGTTGAAATTGGTGACCAAATGTAACCAGGTACGGGTTTCTTTGTAAGTTTTGAAAAAGACATCGCTCCAGACAACATCACCTAATCTTAAGTAACGTTCTTCGACTGGTAACTCAATCAATTTTGTTCCATCTTCAAAAACAATCTTAGCAATACCTTCTGGATACCAAAACAATTGGTTCAAGTCATCGTACCCGACAACTTCGTTATGGTCTCTTTCACGTTTGACGAAACGACCATCAACAACTTCGTAAACTTGATTTCTAATGAATTGGTATAGTGGTGTTATGACTCTGTTCAAGAAATCGCCTTCTGGCATGGGTTCTTGACGTTGTTGACAAAGAGGAGAATCCAAATAATCAGCAGCACACTTGTAGATAAAACATAAACATTCTGCTGTGAATCTGACTTGATTGGCTTCACCCCAACACAATAGGTATAGGGCGATTTGACGGACTCTTTCCAGTGGGGATAACTGGTTCATCTTAGCTTTCCATCTGAAATCAGCGGCTTCTAAAGAGTTGTCACCTTCGATCTTGTTCAAAGTTTCTTCAGCATCTTCAGGGTCGGCCTCTTCCATGGCCTTCTTATTTTTCTTCTTGGCCTTTCTTGCCTTTCTTGATAGTTTACCAAGACTCATATTTCTGAAACCGATATCGTCATCCATATCTAATTGAGCGGCGAAATACCATTTTTTGTAATTGGCAGTATCACCACCGATATAATCGGCATGTAGGGACAACAAGGCTTGGTCCGGAGACATTCTCGAAGACCTCGAGTCCAAAAGAACCATGAAGTGGTCAAAGACGTTTCTCATGGAGTCTCTTTGGAACCCTAGTCTATTTGTTAAATCGATGAAGACATCCTCTATTTGCTCGATGGAGACCGGAGACTGAGAGTCTGCGGTCCAAGCAGGATAAGGTTCATTCGGTAAAGCCATGGCAATAGCGTTTGGATCGTAGTTGCCATAGACAGGGGTGGAGGTACCGGACGAGTTAGGTTCTCCGTAACTCATCTGAGAAGGGGTGTACTGGCCACCATAGCTGTCATAGCCAGGGGTGCCAGGGGGGCCGTAACTACTGAAGTCGGAAAAGTTTTCACCGTCTTGCGCAGCCATGTTTGGCGGTTGGCCATAGTACTCGCCGTTTGTGTATTCTTGGTCATAAGAGTCATTTGGTGGCTGTTGACCGTACATATCAGCTTCGTTACCGGCGGCCATAGCTGGGTCGTAGTAACCATCGGTTTGTTGAGGATACAAAGGCTGGCCGTACTGGTCGTAGTCCTGTTCTTGACTTTGACCTTGGCCTTGACCTTGCTCCTGAGGGTATACCGGTTGATCCTGGTAAGGATGTTGATCAGTGTTCATGGTCTGATCAATGTAATAAAGAGCTTACTTTTTTCTATTTACTTTTTTTCTTCCTTTCTTTTCGAGCGAACGACGAGGTTAGTATTCCTCTAAATATCAGTCAAGTGACAGTATTTTCTTCCTATTCTGAAACCACAAAAATTCAACCAATCTCTTAAAAAGGAACTTAGGGAGTTTTTTTTTTGCGCTAGTTCCTGAGTGCTAAGTGAAAGCTAGTGTGTGAGAATGGAGAACGTTATAGTCGGTTAAAACGTCTGTGGTGTTCTGCCCGTTTTGAAAGATATACCGATGTTCAAGAATAGAATCAAAATATCTTCTAATATAAACCAAGAGAAAGAAAGGAACAAGAATTTTTTGATCTGGAAAACTGGAAGAAAAAGGAACGGATAGATCGATGAAAATTTTCGAGACTAGCTTATAATTTTTTCTTTTTTAGATTCGTGCGCGTAAAATACCGAACCAGATGAAGAAATAAAAAGAAATTCTTCCCGTCTATCTCAAACGCGAAAAGCCACGGTCCACGGAGATAGAGTCACTTCCTATAATAGTAACCCAAGTGGCAAAAGGCGGCCAGGCACCGCAGCGCGGGAACGCGTCAAGAGACCCCGAGGGAGTGAATGGCAGCAGAATTGAGGTTATGAAACGCGTTAGTGGTAGGGCGGGTGGCACGCAATGCCCGATATAGAAAAAAAAACAAAATGGCGCTTCCTACGGGTTGTCGGTTGACAGTAGTGGTTTCTTCTTTTCCGTTTCTGATTCTTTTTTTTTATGCATTTTTCTTTTTGCGCGTGTTGAGTAGTTGCGTTCGATAAGACACTGTGCTGCCGTAGGCAAGAAGAAGATTTCTCTTTCTGCATCCCCCTTGAGGCAGTGACAGTGTATCCTCGAAACTGTGCTCGAACGGTTCTTGGCTCGCTAAAAACCGCTACGTCCAACGTTTTGCTACGGGCAATCTGCACGGTATGAAAAGGAGTGCTGCAATCTGGTAAGCCCCATAGTTTCTTTTTTTCCTTGTTTGTACTGATCGTTTTGATACACGGGTTGTTGTTCGTGCGAAACGATGTGTATTAGGCTGGTTAAAGTACTGCTAGGATGCGCAAAGAACATAATGTAGAGCTTGGTGGGTGGCCCCGAGCGGGGCGTATTTGTTGTATGTGTGTATGTGCGTATGTATATGGGCGTATTGTTATTGGTGTACCTTGGCGGGTTCTGGCAGCTGCCGGGAACAGGCGGCCTTGATATTGTCTATGAACGGCTCTATTACATCCCACTTATTAAATTTAAGGCTGTCTTCGCCTTCGTCTGTACTTGACGTGAGCGAATCCGATTCTACACTCGGGGTGCCTCTTGATACATTTGCATTTGTGCTCTCGGCGATTACGTCGCACCATGCACGCAAGAGTTGTCCGCGTCCTGTCTCGTCGTCTTGTAGCCACAATTCAACAACTTCGTCAATTCCCAGAAACAGCTGCGGGATCTGGCATTCAAATACGACTTTTACCAGGATGTCAATAAATGATAAAAACACTTGGTTTGAAAAAAAATTTCAAAAGATCGGCAGAGTGCATAAATCTGATGATCAAGATGAAACATTTTTGAATTTCTAAGATGATGGTACAGAATGTTCTGTTGAAAACAATGTGGTTCATAACGGCGCTCTCTGCGTGCCACAAATCTTTTTCTGTTAGCTTAATTCCGAATCTGAAAGTCTCCAGGACAGAATTCGGAAAATGCTTTAAACTTTCTAGTATCTCTATTATATTTGTGGGGGGCGCCAACCTTCTACTGTGCAAAGCATATACCTGTCCTTGTACAGTTCTAAATAGCTATTGAATGAAGGAAGCAACGTTAGGTTTTCCGTTACAGTGTCCACCCAAATATCGTGCACTATGTGTTCGACTGTATTGAGGAAGGTGGAGCTTTCAAAAACCTCGTCACAGCAATTAGACAATAGCTCCGTCTCTCCAAATATGTCCAATAGCATCACACAATTTGGAAGAACCGCTTCCACTAATTTTTCTTCAGGGTTATCTTTACTTACTCGGAACTTACGGAGTGTGTCAAACAGTTTTATATTTAGTTCATTCAGCGTTAGTGAACTTTTTTTCCAAAGTAGCGCCAGAGAGTAAATCAATACAACAAGGCACTTTATCATTAACAAAGTCGAATTCTATTATGTCTTCATCTTCAAGATCAAGTATAAAACTTGTTCTACTTGAACGGACAGATTCCAGAAATTTTTTTCTTCTTGAAGAGTTGAACTTTCTTGAGTAGTGCAAGTACTCTTTACAATAAGATTTGTCACTTTCATCATCTCCATCGCAAGGTGCTGATTCATCCCTGCTGTCCATGTCTCGGCTCGAGTTAGAATTGCCATCTCGCTGGATACTCGCCCAATTCCCTTTTTTTTTTGGGGCAATTTCTTGGAGCTGAGAGTGCAAAGTTGCGATTTTCGACTGTTCCTATGCCATCGTAATTAACCAAGTTACTTTGCGGGGTTACTGAACTATCCTCAGATGTAGACGATGTGTCATCTAGTGGGAGAAAGCTCGTACTTGCCTCTTGACTACACCTTTCCTTTGAAAATGGAGTATCTCTTAAACTATAATCATATTCCAGCGGAAGAAAGAAATTCTTTTTCAGGTTAAAGTTTGGGCTAACTTTCTTATGGAACATGTGTTACTTTTTTTCTATCTCAATTGGTTTTCTGTGCTCAACTAAAATTTATATTCTGAGACATTCAAGTATTCCGAGACAAATATTTCAACGGTGCTAGGTTTTGGCCCAGCTCTCTTCACAGAGGTACTCCCTTGCCTTGTTTTGCGTTTTTTTAGTCTTTTCATAGCCCTTTGATTTTGTGACACTTTTCGATGCCGGCTTCTGGGAAAATCAAATCTTCAAAGATCTATTGAAAAACTAATAAATCAGGCATCTTGGGTGGCAGTACGCAACTCCAGGCAATCATACTTCTAAAAAAGTACTTGACGGGGATGGCACTATACGTAATTTTTTTTTGGCTTTCTAAGGCTTTCTTGTAACACTAGAAAAAGTTAAGTGGCTCAAGAAATGAAGCTGAATTTTGCGCAAATGCGTGTTCACTTTCTAACCTAAGCTTGCCCACAGTGACAATGGCTTGAATAAAAAAAAAGATTGTGTCAAATGGGGCAACGCCACGGATTGCACCACCTGCTACATAGTATAAGCTAAGGAAAAGAGAACTCAATAATAGTAATCGAATCAAAAAAAGATTAGAGTTATTTAATTATAAACAGTATATATTGAATTAAGTTAATAAATCAGGTTACACTTCTTAATCGAATAAACCGAAACCCATGTCATCATCGGATTCTTCTTCGTCTTCAGCAGCAGCTTCTTCAGCTGGAGCGGAGTCACCAGAGGCAGCAGAGGCAGCGGCTGGGGCAGCAGAAGCGTACTTGTCTGGATTTTCGATTCTGTCAACCAAATCTTCGATTTCTGGGTAGTGGTATGAAGCAGCAATGGCAACAGCTAACAAGTTCTTGTAGTTGTTGATCAAAGTGTGACCGACAGATGGCAAGGTTGGGTAACCAATAGCCAAAGAGACGGAAGCGATGGTGCTAACAGCAGAGATGAAGTGAGAAACCAATTCTTCGTCAGTGATATCCAAGATGGAAGATGGGAAGACTTGGCCGTTGTCGTAGACTTGGACAACAGTCAAACCGTAGGTGAATGGAGAAATTTCCAACAAATTCAACAAAGAGGCTTCAGATGGACCGACTCTGTTACCGGCATCAACAACCTTAACATCGGAAACAATTTCAATAGTACCTCTGGCAATCTTGGTTGGGACACCCAAAGCTTGGAAGAAAGAGGTCTTACCTGGTTCCATACCGGTGTTAACAGCAGTGACCCAGATATCTTCTGGAGCGATGGCACCAGCTCTAGCTGGGGCAGCAACTCTGTTGGAGACAATAACGTCCTTGATTTCGTTCAAGGATTCGTTAGTGAAAATGAAACCAACGTTACCCTTAACAAAAGGCAACAACTTTTCGTAGTCTGGCAATTCAGTTAGGAAACCTCTGATGGCTCTTCTGACCATAGTGTTCTTACCCATCAAAACGACAGCTCTACCTCTCAATTCCTTTCTGACTTCGTGCATTTGTTGAGAAGAAACATTGTCAACACCGACAACGAACAAGGACTTGTATTCTTCCAAGTATTCTCTTAACTTAGCAAAGTATTCAGCTTTCTTTTCACGAACGCCTCCCATTTCAAACTTATTATATTGATTTATTAAACTGTTTGCAGGATGTTTAAAGGTATTCCGCTTATATATCTTGCTATTGAACTACAATTAAAAATCCTAACAAATAAGAATGATTTTGTTAGTCTTCAGTTATAGTTGAAATATACTCTTCTCTTTTTTTCGCAGTTTCACGATGCATTTACTCTCGATGCGGCAATGATTTTTCTTTTGAAAAAGTTCATGAAGATTTTTAGAATAGTTTTAAAATGTCTGGATGTTAGGTAAAAAAGCGGTACGGATGTTCTTTCAGGTCTAGTATGGCCGCATAATATACATATTAGATAAAGAGCCTTCAGAAAGCACCAGCGACATTGGTGAACACTTTATTCGTTGAAGGTTTATTTCTCCCATCTCTCACTTCCGTATTAAGTTTTGGGTACAAGCAAGCCTATACAGCAGCTACGGCTTGATGAATAGTAATATCAAAGTGAAGTGATTCAAAAAAAAATTTGCATAACCACACAGTAGAACCGTTGTACATACCATTCGTAAATCCACCCTTGACTTCATACCCTCTTGGACCAATTCATAATAGAGCCTAATATGGCAGAGGCGACGGTTTATTTAATCACCGTTTACGGGCACGGCCACCGCCAAATAGGGGCCTTAAAATATCGCATATAGAATAAAGAACTAAAATCATAAATGAATAAAGAAATCCTATGACAAGAAATACAAATATGACCAAAGAGAGTACGATAGTATTGTCGATTAAGTGCCCTTTATTTACAAAGTACTATAGAAATGGTTAGTGCTCCAGCTCCTCCACCCCCACCTCCTCCGCCAACAATGGGTGGTGGCAACGCTCCAAAGCCAGCAAACACTGTCATGCAGGGTCGCGACGCCCTTTTAGGTGACATCAGAAAGGGAATGAGACTGAAAAAAGCTGAAACTAATGATAGAAGTGCTCCAAGTGTCGGAGGCGGTGTCGTCTCATCAACATCTGGGAGCTCTGGTGCCCCCAGCAATAATGGACCCTCCATGTCGGCCCCACCTATCCCTGGGATGGGAGCTCCACAGCTAAGCGATATTTTGGCTGGTGGAATACCTAAGCTAAAACATGTCAACAAAAACGCAAACATTAGTTCTCCTCCATCATTACATGCACCACCAATCCCAGGCGCGGCACCGTCCGTTGCAGCCCCTCCCATACCGAATGCACCATCGTCATCGGCTCCTCCAATTCCTAGTGTACCCACATCATTCGCCCCTCCTGTCCCTAGTGTCCCATTTTCTCCGGCTCCTCCTGTCCCTAATGCCACATCATCTACAACACCTCCACTTTCAACGCCTAACGCCTCTACTCCAAAAGTGCCGCAGAATTTACCACAAATGCCTACAGTAAGACCAGTAAGGAGGAGTCATCAAAGGAAAACTTCCAATATATCTCCTCCCATGGCAGCAGCACCTCCGTTGCCATCAGTCGCTTTACCAGCATCTGCCAAAATTCCACTACAGGCTCCACCCCCTCCACCTCCTCCACCAATGACATCAGCTCCAGTACCTAGCTCAGATTTCGAAACACCTAAACCACCCATAGGCAACGCATCTGCATCACCACCTTCAAGTGGACTGCCTTTTTTGGCTGAAATAAATGCGAGACGATCTGAGCAAGGGACAGTTAATGGTACTTCATCTACAGGGGATCGACCTCAAAAGAATAAGGTAGCTTCACGTACGTCAATTCCACCAGCTGCACCACCTATTCCTACGTTGCACGCTCCTCCATTGCCAGCAACTGCACCACCGCCACCATCACTACCGAATGTGGCATCTGTATCATCTAACAAAGCAGCATCTGCGCCTACTCCTCCACCACCTCCACCACCACCTCTTTCTTCGCTTGCTCCTCCACCACCTCCTCCACCTCCTCCTTCTTCGCTTGCTACAGGCTCTCTACCACCACCTCCTCCTCCCCCCTCCTTTTCCTTCTGCTGCCGTACCTACACCACCACCTCCTCCTCCTCCTCCTCCATCAGCAGCGCCAGCAAGCAAGCAGTCTAAAAAACCAGCTCCTGCATCTTCCTCGGCCATAACGCCAGGGGGGGCTTTGCCTTTCCTTGCTGAGATTCAAAATAAGAGAGATGACAGGTTCGTTGTCGGTGGTAATAGTGAATACACCACTCAAGATAAACAAGGGGATGTGATAAATTCATCTCAAACTACTAATGTTAACACTTCTTCAAACGCACCTTCTGTGCCTTTGCCAAAACAAGCCAGTCAAAAAGGAATGTCATTTTTGGATGAAATTGAGTCCAAATTGCACAAGCAGACATCTTCTAATGCCTCTAATACGCCACATGCCTCCCCTTTTGCTATGGCACCTCCCTTGCCTACCAGTGCCCCTCCTCCTCCTGTAGCGTCACCTCCGACTAAGACTCTGTCTCCTAGTTACTACAGCCACAATGAAGATGAAAGTGCGTCGAGTGTGAATACAGCAAAGGCACCGCCACTGCCCGGGCAAGCTCCACCTCCACCAGCACCACCAATTATGTCACATAATGGCAATAATAGTGCGCCGGCTGCATCTTTATTACATGATGTGCTTCCCTCTCAGAATGATGAAAAGCCTGCCCCTCCGATTGCAGCTGCTCCACCCCTACCCACTCTCAATGCGCCAAGTCTCCCTGAACAGGCCATTCCTCCACCAATATCGTCAGCATCTATAACTGCGCCCACATTTCCTGGTCGTATGGACACTAGACCAACTGTTAATAGCTCCTCAAAATCGCCACCACCACCTCCAAATATGGAGGCAAGCGCATCGATCAAAGATGTAGCTTCTTCTAATAGTGCCAACAAAAACCTCAAGCAAAGACTGTTTTCTACAGGAGAATCTACGCTGCATCACAAGCATAATACTCATACAAATCAACCAGACGTTGATGTCGGACAATACACCATAAATGGATCAAGTTCTAACGGGGCACAATCAGGACATGAAAAGATAGTTACAGATGATTCAAGATTCAAATGGACTAATGTCTCGCAAATGCCTAGACCACGTCCATTCCAAGCCAAAACAAAATTGTATCCCAGTGGTAAAGGTAGCAGTGTGCCGTTAGATTTAACATTATTTACATAAATTTTAGATATGCAATGCTTCATTGAATACCACCTATTGGTAAGGAATAACAAATTAGTAATTTGATTTTGATATAGATTTATATATATATTTAACGTTCACCAGAAATCCTGAATCTATTGATTTTTACCTGCCACCGCAGCGAAAAATTTAGAAAAAAAAATTAAATGCGATGAGCTGACATGAAAAAGACATAAATTAATTATGCAAGATATTTTCTATAATTGACACAGTTGAACAAAAAAGTAGGCCTGTTGAAATAATGCAGAAGACAGATGGTATTAGAATCCCGGGTATTATTTTGGATGAGTTGAAGACCCTTGATTACAGTCAGGATGAAAGGTTTTCCAACGCAGACGATAAAAAGAGAAAAAGAGGAAATGGTAAACATATGAGTCGTAAAGAAAAGAGAAAGATACAACGTGCTGAAAAGAAACAGAAAAGCAATCCGGCTAGGGAAAGAAATCCTACGCATTCGAGATCAACACCTAGGCTTCAAGAGAGGGGTGTGAATTCAGTTAAGAAGGATGTGGTTAAACAAGTCAATAGCAAACATTCCACTTCTTCAGAAATGAGCGAAGATGCAGACGAACAAGGCTTTACTGGCGAGGAATTAGGCGACGATGATTACGACGAGGCATTTGGTGATGATGATTTTGATGAAAAGCTAGAAATGGATGGTGAGCAAACAATGTCTGTTGAAGACACAATGAAAGAATTGGAATTATTGAAACAGAAAAAAACTAATGGAAAAGGAGTTGAAAAGTTTGGAAAACATGAAGGAAAATCCAAAGATAAAAGGCATATTCAAAGTGAAGATACAAGTGAGGATTTTATAAGTTACCCATTGGCACCTTCAGATAGAGCAGCCTTTGAAAGAGATGAAATGGATATGCAATACTATGCGAAAAAACTAGGTTTAAAGGGAGAGAAGAGGACTATACGTGCGAAAGATGAATTTGATGCTATTGGTGGACTTCTAGAAGGCTTGGACTATTTTGAAGATTACGGTAAAGATGACGAAGAGTACGGAGATTTTGCGGCAGCATCCAAATCTGTGAAAGATGATGAAGGTGACCGTGAGAAAGCCTTTTCCTCTGATGACGATCTTTCGAGTTCTGATTTTGAGAACTCCGATGATTTCGATCAGTCTAGCGATGACAGCATTGGCGATTCAGATGATAATGAAACAAGGGAAAAGGAAAACCCTTATGTTGCTCCAGCACAGCCTGAAGGGAGTTATGTTCCACCATCGCTGAGAAAAAAATTAGTTGATCAGGACAGTAACGCTGCCTTGTCTGAAATTAGGAAAAGGGTTAATTCGTCATTAAACAAGCTTTCAGATTCCAACATTACTATTATTATTCCTGAATTGAATGGTTTGTATGATTCATTTCCCAGGCAGTATGTGACAGAATCGCTGACCAAAGGAATTTTAACTATCATTAGTCAAAACCAAAAGTTACTGGACGGATTCATAATGAATTACGCTGCTGTTGCATATACTTTATGGAAACTAAGAGGTATTGAAATGGGCGCGTTCTTTATTCAGAAAACGGTAGAAACTTTTTTGCAACACTACGAAGAAGAAATGGAAAATGCATCTGATAATCAACAGGATAAAGTCGTCTCTAAAATATGTAGCAATATTGTGACCCTTTTATCGTATTGTTACAATTTTGGTTTTGTGTCATGTCGCTTGATTTATGATATTATTCGTATATCCGTAGCGGATCCTAACGAATTCACTACTGAATTGCTTCTAAGGATTATCTCCGTTTCAGGGCAACTAATTCGTGGTGATGATCCCTCTGCTTTGCGAGATATACGGTCCGAACTGCTAAATAATGCCAAGGATTTAGGGCAGCAAAGTCCAAGACTGAGGTTTCTAATGGATACTATGACGGACTTGAAAAACAACAGATTGAAACCTTCAATTTTGGCGGCTGACCACCATCCTTTGAAAAAAAGCTTGCAAAGTGTTTTAAGATCATCGTCTTCTCAAGAGCCTTTACAAGTTTCCCTCGACGATATCAAACATATTGACACTAAGGGTAAATGGTGGCTGGTTGGTGCTTCTTGGAAAGGAAACATGGAAAATGCTTTCGAGGTCTCAAATGATAATAATGAAAATACTGGTAAATCCAAGAAAGTTAAACTTCTAATAGAGGACGATCTTCTCGATGATATTCCCGACTGGAGCGTCATTGCTAGACAACAGCGTATGAATACCGATATTCGTAGGGCTATATTCATTAGTATTATGTCGGCGCAAGACTATCTAGATGCATTTGGCAAGCTTGAAAAGTTAAGCTTAAAAAATAAGCAAGTTCTTGAAATCCCAAGAGTTATTTTACATTGTCTTTTGGCTGATAGTGGATCTAATGGTTATAATCATTATTATGCACTGGTCGCAAATAAAATCTGTGAAAGGTATAGTCATTTATCAAAATCATTTCAATTCTTATTTTGGGATGTGATAAAAAAGTTTGAGGACAAGTTAGGATCTGATTCTGAAAGTGAAGCCGAAGAGGAAGATGATTTGGACGATAACAAGAAACTAGTTAGTATTTCAAATCAGGGAAGATTTTTTGGATCATTAATCGCTAATGATATTTTAAAACTAGATGTTTTTAAGCATGTTTCATTCATGGGTGGGTTAAATACAGAAGGAATGCTATTTATGGAGATATTACTGTTTCAGCTATTATTGGCAGTTGCTAAGAAAAGTGAAACAAAATTGAAAAAAAGATGAAAACGGAAGCAGACGTACTACCTATTCCGATGACCATTTGCGCAATGTCTTAACAAAAATGTCAAATCAGAGAATATGCCCTTTATTCTTAAAGGTTTGAGGTGGTTCATAAACAAAAAGTTTAAGTATCATAATTTTCTCTCAGGCAAAAAGGGCGATAAGGCTTTCGATAGAGATGAAAGAAGACTGGCTTGGGCTACAAAGACTGCCAAATCTATTTTAGATAAAGAGTTAGAACAAGTTGATTTATAATGTGATATTGAATAGGTTTCGTATTCTTTGTTTATATAAATATTATCCACATTAAGCTACAAAGTGTAAGTATTCTACTTTATATAGGGCTGTTCATGGTATTTATACGTTTTTCATTTCTCTCTTAACATCTTCGATAGATTTTGTGAATGAGCGACCTTCTGCCTTTTGTTTAAACTTCACAATGTAAGTTGTCAGTTTTCCATCAGCTGCTACAGTTGGTGTCTTAATAAGATTTTCATTTTCTGGAGCTAAAGGCTCATACTTAAATGATTCAACAACGGTTGCATTGAGTAATATGTTACCCATACCATCAGATCTACAAAGTAGGCGAACCTTTGAGGGGTCGTCCTTTCTCTGTAAAAGCTTTAATTCACCCACACCCTTGGAATCGTAGGATTTAGTTTCAGAATTAAAGGTCATTAATTTTGCTCGTTGTGAAAATAAGGCTATCTCATCTTCTTCACCATTCTGTAAATCTACTGGTTTCGATTCTTCTGAGGCCGTGTCGACATCACTAGGATCTTTTGGATCAGTTGCTGTCATATTTGTTGTTGGTTCCTCGTTTTTACTATTACTACCTGTGAAGGTCTGGCCTCCCTTTTGCTCAAATGGCAATGAGAATTTGAAGCCAGTCGATGGTATAGAAGGAGCAGGGGCCTCCAAAGGTTTAGGAGGTGAATTTGTTGTGCTTCCAAATGAGAATGAAGGAGCTCCATTTGATGAAGCAGTACCAAATGAGAAAGGTTTCTTTGCATCGGATTTGGTGTCCTCCTTTTTGTCACCGGCTATAGAAGAGCCAAATGTAAACGCAGGGGGGCTTACTACCAGCGTCTACATCGGTTGTAGTGCTTGTTCCAAATGAAAACGCAGGTTTTGCCGCTTCTTTCTTGTCATTTTGACTTCCAAATCCAGAAGAAATTGCAGGTTTGACGGAGCCTTCGCTTTCATTTTCACTTGTTTTCCCAAATGAAAAAACCGGCTTAGACACTTCTTCATTTGCAGCTTTTTTCTCGCTGTCGGTATTAGATAGAAACCCAAAGGCTGGCTTTGATACGGGCTTTTCAACGTTATTGTTATTATCGTTCTTACTAGCTTCTTTTGTTGATAATGCTACTGAACCAAACGAAAGCCCCGGCTTTGAGACCGCATTAGAGGAGGCTGGAACTCCGAAAGAAAAGGATGGCTTAGTTGCATCAGATGTATTTTTACTTGGTATTGAAAATGTGAAAGATGATTTTGTCTCATTGATATCGCCAGAGTTTTCGGGCTTTGTATTGGAATCGTCATTTGTGCTTTCACTTTTTGCAGCACCAAATGTGAAAGAACTTTTAGGTTGCGATGGTTTAGCCGCCGTTTGACCAAACGTAAAAGATGGTTTTTTATTTTGGGTATCTACAACATCTTGTGTTCCAAAAGTGAATGAAGGTTTGATGTTGACATTATCGCTCTCATTTTCCTTGGTGGACGCTGTAAATGAAAAAGGGTTCTTATCCTTGTTCTCTTCAGTGGTTGAGCTTGGCGTGGTCGAGGTAAATGAAAATGGTTTGGTAGCGGTTTCGCTCTTCTCGTCATTCTTTTCACTCTTTTCGGTGCTTGGATTTAGCTTGAATATGTCGCTTGATACAGCTCCAGAAAACGTAAATTCAGGGCCCTTAATTTCTATATCACTTTCGCTATCACTTTCGTCCATTTTGGGCTTTTCCTTCTTGGCGCCAAATGAGAAAACTGAATCTGAAGTAATGGGTTTGGAGTTGATTGTGAATTTTGGGCCTTCCACTTTAACTTCTTCGTCGGATGAAGAATCGGAACTCTCTTGGTCATCATCCACTTTTCCAAGTCTACCGCCATTTTCTTGAATCGTCGGTTTTGAGCTTTCTGTGGATTCTTCGGACGCTTTTAAAATGCTCTTTATATACTCTTCATATTTGGTAAAGAAAGGTCTCAAATCTGCCAAAGGCTCACTTGAAACCAGCTCATCTATCTTGGTTCTAAATTGCAAATTTAATGCTTTTAGTTTCGAGTTATTTTGAGTAATATGATCATTATCAGCCTTTGCTTCACTGTTATTTGCCTGTTTCAAAGAATTGAAAGAGCTCGCAATTTTAGATTCATCAGATGCTGAGGTAGCAAGTGGTTTGAAAGCCATCCTACGTTTAGGCATAGCAATTTTTCTTCTATTCATGACATCTGATGATGCAACCTTAGTTGATTGGTTCATGTCATCGTCTGATTCATTAGAATCATACGTTTCCCTCTGTATTTGCGCATCAGCGACTCTCTTGGCCATCTTGCTAATGCTTTGAGTGGGTTTGTTGACCAGTCTTTGTGTGAAAAAAAGCTTTATATGCCTCACGTTAAGTAAGAAATCATCCGCATCTTTTATCATTCATTCACTGAAAGTTTGTTTACCACACTGCTTTTGAAAAAAATAAATTTTCATTCCAGCGTGAAAATAAAAAATTAATGAAATTCTCCGATACGGGGAGTCGAACCCCGGTCTCCACGGTGAAAGCGTGATGTGATAGCCGTTACACTATATCGGACAATTGTTATGAAATATTTTAATAATCGAGTCCTCTTTATGGAATTCTGCCTACGATAACTTTGCTTGATAGTTAATTACCTTCGCTTTTTAAAACTCACAATGAGGCAGAATTGAAAGAGTTGAGCTTGTCGATTACATCAGTATGCTGCTTTTAATCATTGGCAGACGCTATCGAAGTCCCTTGAAGTTTTGATCATGTGATCCTGGAAGTCTACCGAGAAGAAAGAGTTTTCTATTAACTAGACGACTGGCCAGGGTCTGTAGCTTGTCCTAATAAATTGGGCACGATCGATTGTGTGAAAACAGGCCCTTCTGTTAGAATGGGTGGTTTCGGGCATAAATCCATCTATATATAATATAAATATGTAATAAGGATAACTGTAGTATATATAATTTTTATAATGATAAGGATGACTAAATGTAGTAATTGTTGGAGATAAACTTGAAAATCTGCTAATTGAATATTTAATTATGAATTAACAGATTAGGAGATGCAATGCGGTATATCTGTTACCTCATAATTCGGTTTCGAACTTACCTGTACCATTGGCTTTTATACAACCAATCAGCGTGTGTTTTATATACCTCTTTTATATTTTGCTTATTTCTTAATTATCACTTTTTAATGACGTGCTAATTGTCAATACTTTCCATTGGGGCCTGTTGGAACAAGATTCCACTATCGTCCATATATTACTATTATATACGGTGTGAAAAGATGACATAAATTACAAGACCAGTAAGACAAGATTGAAACTGTCATCGAAATCAATGGAAGCTGAAGCACAAGGATTGATAATGTAATAGGATCAATGAATGATAACATATAAAAGAGGAATAGAATCACTTATAACACTACGCAAAGTTACAGGTTCCTTTTTGTGGATTCCTAAATCTATGAGGAGAATCTCTAGTATAATCTATATACGTAATATTATAACATTAAAAATAATGGAATCCCAAAAGCCATCATACACTTTTGAAGGTCAATAGGGTCAAACTCTAACATAAAGAGATTACATCAAGCTTCCCTTTTCTTGCGGAGTGTAGGAGGTTTTCACGCACTCGGGTGTATATCTCCAGTATAGATAGGATTAGCCGCCGAGAACGCTATTCATACTCAGTTTTGCTTCAGTGCTTGGCATTAAAAGGCGTCAAGTTAAAAGGCAAGAAAGCTAACTCGCTGTAGCTAGTCATAATTTGGTTCGTGATACGGACTTTGTGATTACCTCCGCTTAATCATGGGGTTCTTTCTCAAAAGAACAGCCGTCAACAAACCACACTCAATCGCTATATGAACATCATTCCTGAGTTGAGACCATACCCAACCGGTTTGTACAAGTCTGACAGACATTGGTACAACAATGTTACTGGAACATAGAATTAATATTGTTTGGCTTTCAGGTAAAGTATTCCTACATTGTCTTTACACCCGTGCCTCATCAAACAAAATATTCCATCCTTGCACCCCTTAGTGTGCCTATAAGCACTTATATCGTCGATTCATCATCTTGGTTTGGCTCGCGAAAACGCAGAAAGGTCCCAAAGGAGTGGATGGAAATCCTCGCGGGAGCGGAATTTCGCAGGCATCGCAAGGCGGACCAGATGGGTAACGGGCAATCGATGTCCGGTAGATACTGGTGAACTTGCTTGGTAATTTGTGTTAATGAGAACACCGTGCAATAATTGTACTTGAAGTCACTTTAAGCAAAACACCAAATCGAACTAGTTTTTAGGGTATGTACAGTTGAGCTATGGGGAAAAGATATCAGGAAAGCAAAATCGAAAGCAAAAATTAAATCGTTGAATTGCCAAAGATATAATTCTTTTAACGAGAGCAATGATTTTTCATATTCGCTAGATACAGCAAAAGTGATAATAGAGGAGTAAGTGGCGGTCAGGGAGCCCGGGAAACCAAATACCGTTTACATGGATACTGATTTGAAACTGCGTCCAGAACAGGGGTCGTTTTTTTTAATTCATTTTATGCATTTCAGTCACTTTGGAGATCGCTCCACGTCTGATGTATGGCTCTATTTTGCTTTGATTTCTTAATCGGCCTTTGATACGTTTGGTGGACCGGAATATCTCTCCATCTTTTATAATAGCATTTGACACTAACATTAATTCAATATACCTTTCATGTTATAGAACATAATACATCATGCCTCCAAAGCAACAATTGTCCAAAGCTGCCAAAGCCGCTGCCGCTCTTGCTGGTGGTAAGAAGTCTAAGAAGAAGTGGTCCAAGAAGTCCATGAAAGACAGAGCTCAACACGCTGTCATCTTAGACCAAGAAAAATACGACAGAATCTTGAAGGAAGTTCCAACCTACAGATACGTCTCTGTCTCCGTTTTAGTCGATAGATTAAAGATCGGTGGTTCTTTAGCTAGAATTGCTTTGAGACACTTGGAAAAGGAAGGCATTATCAAGCCAATCTCCAAGCACTCCAAGCAGGCTATCTACACCAGAGCTGTTGCCTCTGAATAAATTTAAAAATTAAGAAATAAGGTAATAAATTGTTTGTTTTCTTCTTTTTGTTTAATCATATAAAAACTAAATAGTCATCATTTTAAAAGGATAATTCAACCGTATTATATTATAACATGGGTAATTATTGCCCCGGCGTGAGTTGTCGCCGTGTGTAGCAAGTGGCCTTATTGAGCAAACCATCAACTAATTGAGCCCTAACAAATGCTTTCTACGATAATCGTACATCATGATATTAGTCTCTCTTTTTTTGGCATTGAAAATTTTTTCCGCTAGACGTATATAAACTCCTGTGGTTCTTTCCAATTTTATTTGACTGTATTTACCTTCCAGTTTATTCCAAAGGCTTAGACTCAGAATAATTAACAAAAGTACCAACAACCAAGATCAAGGCTTGAATTCTATTGATATAATAGGCTTTTACTATGCTAGGAAGCATTGCCAGTTATGTTGATAGAATTTAAGTGCTTGTTGAAGGTTTATTAAGAGAGTATTTAATAAGGGCTATCTTTGACATCGATTTTTAACTGGAGATATCGAAGTTAAGCATGATTATAAAAAAATATTATTCTGAGGAAGTATATGCAGGACATATTGTGAATTAGGAATTCTTCGTTTATGATCTAGCCTCTTTATTTTCCAGTTGACATCGAATCAATTAGTTCTTTAAATTTTGGGACTTATATTTTTATCCAGACTGTTAGTTTTCTTTTGTGATTATTATGAGTTCATAATATAGTATTGATAAATGGTATATCTTTGGAACGTTTTTATTTGATGAATAGACACCACAATCGTCTTTCTTTATCCGGCGATGATTCCTTTGGAATATGTGCCACGGATTACATCATGCATCACCATCTGATTTTAACCCATTATATTACCGGGATTTGTTATTATTTCCATGATTTATCAATATTAAAGAAAATTAATGATAGTTGGAAGAATCTGTGTTTTTAGACTACATAAAATGAATGTGGAATGTTGTTTACAATGATGATAAAACTTACTTTTCAGTTCTGCTTCTGAACCAAAATAATAGGAAGATAACCAACTTTTACCAAAGCTCAAATCTGATTTTACTCAACATTCTCTGTAACTAGTTATGCTCTTGTGTTCTGTTCTTGTAACTCTCAATCAGATCGTCTCGTGGGACCCCTCATTATCTTGATGCCGTCGGCAGTAAGTTGCCTCTCTTAGATGCGTTTGTTCGGATCCTACAGAGATTCCTCCTTAATAAAAATAATCTGTTTATGAAAGTGAAAACTGATTGCCGTGGTTTTTCCATACCCTTACATCTTGAAGACCAGCATTCATCATTATTCTTAATTTGCGAGTAAGTAGGTACAATTACATCGATATATTTTGAGCTTTATTCGGCCCCAATATGTATTTTTTAAGTTTAGGCTAAGATGTTAAATTTATGTTAGGGAACGTAAAGGTCATAAAAAAAAATAATAAACGTACGAAGTTTAAGATTAAAGTCTAGTAAACAAAGACTTTAAAGCACAAATCGAAATACATATATCCAATTGTATACAAAACTGCTAAAGGGGCTCGCCCAACTCGTTTTAAGGACTCATCCATCAAAAATACGTTTATATCATTTAAAAAAATCTCCGCGACGGGGAATTGAACCCCGATCTGGCACGCGACAAGCGCCCATTCTGACCATTAAACTATCACGGATGTTAATATATTGTTTTTTACCTGTTTTATAGTATCACATCATGAACCCAAGCTGGTTTTTTTTGACTGGGTGACCTCGAGCATTCCTTATGTCAAAATAAGCAGTCTCATACATTCTTTAATATGATGTTATTTATGTCAAAACTGAAACAAACATAATTAGGGACGATAAGTATAAAGATCTATCAATTGGCCAAAATCCAGCATATATGGAGATGAGTTATACTTGGTAACTTATCAGCTATGTTCTGAATTACGTCTGAACCATCGGGTTTAATACAGCCAATCAGCGTGTGTTTTATATATATTTTCTTATATATCTGCTTCTTCTTAATTACTACTACTTGCTAAACTACTAATTATTAACAAATTTAAGCTTGCACGAGTGGCTCATTCTATAAAATATCAAACGGTCGATCAGCATATGTACCTGCGGATATAATGCTTGACGTATTTTGGTCCCCATATTGCTTCAATTACCTGATTGGCTCATAGTTTTCAAATGTTACTGGAATCTGTATTGTGCTAACAAATACTATTCCCAATGTGTTTGTGGCTAGCCTAAAAACTAGACCACTTCTGCCAGGTGTCTATAGTCCTAAATTTGATGGCAATTAGTGTACATAGGTTAATACGAAAAGATTAATCTGGCCAGGCAACGGCGATCATCTGGAATATTTATTCTTGATATTTTCAACTTGTGTGTTCTGGATTTACTTCACTTTAAAGCACCCACTTTCATGATAAGTACTTCTTTTTGAGGTTATTTTTGAAGTGACGTTAATGTTAGTTTTTTTTATTAGACGGTATATAATGCTAATCTTACATAATGAAGATAATAATAATAAGGAAAAAATAATTTTGGTGCCCATCTACCCAAAATCAAAAATGTAATCGAGATGGTTGTTCTGCAATAATTTAGATGTGAAAAGTAGCTACGAGCATTAGATGATGCGATGTAATATGACTAGTAATTTCGTGGCGATAATTCGTTGCCGTGTTCATCATAAAACTTTTCTTCTATAATATCATTTGATGCAGCACTACTATTCACATTATCTCCACCACTATTAGTATTATTATGATTGGCGTTATTTGTAGTACGTGGTATGCTGTCACTGTCTCTTCTCCTCATATTGAAAAGAGAACTTTGATCCATTACGTCATCTGCTTCGTCGAGATCTAAACCACCTGCCGAAGATGTGCTGCCGCCTAATGGCGAATTAGATTGATACTCGTCACTGACTTTCTTACCCAAAAGCATATACCACCATTTGGTGAATTTGTTAGCTCTGTAGGCTGTAACGACTTTCCCGTCTGAATCAATAAAATCTGTTCTTGATGATTGAATACAAAACATGTAAATCAAGACCAGAATTATCAAGATCAATGGAACACCAATACCAACTACACAACCAATAACAATATTTCTATTTTTTTTGGAAAGACCAGAGCTTTTTGTTTTGTTATTTGAATCGGCGGTCGCTGATGGGGAATACGTAACAGTAGTATAGTAGTTAGAAAGAATCGTTTTACCATTAATGATACTGGTGATGGTGCTGCCGCGACTATCGGAAGTAACGGTTGGTGCGGAAGTAGTTGAAGGTGTAGAGGTGATTGTCGAGGGAGACGAAGAAGTGGATGATGGTGTAGATGAAGAGGAGGAAGATGATGATGATGTTGATGACGAATCGGACGTAGACGATGGTGCCGAAGACGTAGAGGCTGAAGAAGCCGAAGAGCTTGAAGAATCTGATGTAGATGAAGCTTCTGATGAGGAACTGTCACTACTTGAGGTAGATGAGAAACTAAATGACGTGAATGACACAGAGGCAACACTAGTGGATAACGATGAGTGAGAGGTAGAGGACTTCTTGGATGATGATGACGAAGAAAGAGAAGATGAAACAGCACTTGAAATCAAACTTGATGAGGATAAAGTGCTTGATGAACTCAACGCGCTTTTCGACGACGAGTGTGAACTGGATACAGCCGATGCTGATGAATTAGAGGACGACGATTGTGCGAAGAACTGGGCCTCTATCGTTGATATGCATGAAAGTGTTAGAAGTAATATCTGGAAGCCGTTCTTGCTTGATAAAGAAAACATGCTGTACTGGTATCGATGTGTTATATTTAAAATCCAACAGGAGAAAAATAACGGTGTTTGTTTAACGAATGTAGTGCTTTGCTGGATTAGAGGACTCTTAACAGATCTTGAATGTCTGCGAATATAGTCGCGTTCTTTCTCAGGATTGCTAAAAGGAAAAGAACAATCAAGTATTAGTTTTGATATGTCACTTGAAAGTATATCTGCCTTATATCGCGTGTTCCAGATAGTATCAGAATGGGTTTGCAGATGGTACGAGGTATTGGTTGCCTAGTTTAGGAGTTATGAGTGGTTTGTTTGATCAGAAACTGAAGCTAAAGCGATGGGGGCGATTTGAAACCAACTTGGTTATTGCAAAGTTTTTTCTTTACTGACCTCAAAGTAAAAGAATGGAAGAAACTGAGATGGTGTATTTTGTCCGCCCTAGTATCTCATTAATAAAATATCACGAAAGCAAAAACAGCAAATAACAGTTAAAAACTGATTCAAGACTGAAACAGCAAATTAAGCAATCATCCGATCAAACAGTACTCCCTCTGAATGACCAATGCGAACTCCTACAGAAATTGCCAGTTTTTCTTTCACAGACCGCCCCGCTCAGCCTCGAGGAACCGTCCTCGCGGCATTTCCGTGAGATCTCTCAATTATTTTCTTTTTTTAGATGTTTTTCACATATCTGCTTGAAAAAATTTCGCGTCTTCGTGGGACGCGACTGCCTATTAATAGACTGCCGGATAGTTCCCTTTTGGGCCAATTTAAACAATTTTGGTCATATTAGTGGGTATTTCGTGCTTGGGCGGCTATTGGGCCCCTCATAAAGTGGGGGTGTTTAATTAAGTAGTCTTGGTGGTTATAGTTAATTATACACGCATACACATACGCAGATATATAAAGTATATATAGTGTCGAATTAGGTTCGTTAGAAATTGGAAAAAGAAAAAGAACATGCATCATGAAGCTCATCGAAGGAGTGGACCGATCATTTCTTCTTTCCCTTCTTCTTGTTCTTCTTATTTTTCTTCTTGTTATTGTTGCTCTTTTTAGGTTGTTCAGAGGGCGAAACATCGTCGGCGGTTACGTCGGCGGCTATGTCTGTTTCCGTTGTCTCCTGTTCTTGTGTTTCTTCACTGCCTTCAAGATTGACAGAGCTTTCTGGTTCCTCGTCAACAACATCTGCGTTCGCTTCAATAGCACTGTTAGCAGTCTCTTGAGTCTCTGCAACTACGTCTTCTAAATTTTCTGAGTCCCGTTCATTGGATGGCTCTTCCGAAGCGTTTTCGGTTACGGTCTCAGGGTCTATATCTTCTTCTTGCTTTTTGTGGGGCAGCGCTTTCATTAATGGCTCTTTCAGCCTCTTCCGTGGAGCCGTTTACTTCCGGAATTTCATGTTCAGCTTCTGCGCTATCTGGATTTACGACAATGTCAGCCACGGTTTTGTAGTTCTCCTCTACCACTTCCGGAATTTCAAGTTCAACTTCTGCACTGTCTGGATTTACGACAATGTCAGCCGCACTTTTATCGTTCTCCTCTACCACTTCTGTATTTATGTTACTTTCATTGTTCTGTATATCCGCACCTTCTCCTTCAATCTCTGCCACTCCATTGGTAACTTGATCACTAACATGTGTGTTGGCATCCTTAACATCTTCTGGGGCTTCTTCTATGGTTTCTTCATTTGGAGCAGTTTCGACCCCATTTTGTTCTTCGTTTTGTGCGTTTTCTGTGCTTTGAATGGTAGGGATTGGTTCATTTTCCTCGATAATAGGAGTGCCGACGGGTTCACTTTTCAAACTTCTTACGGATGTATTAACAGTTTCAGTAGTGTTTTCGTTCTCCAAAACTGGCGAAGCATTTGGGGTGTCTTCGACAGGTGTGTTTTCGACAGGTACGCTTTCGACAGGTACGCTTTCGACAGGTACACTTTCGGCAGGTACGTTTTCGGCAGGTGCGTTTTCCACAGGCGTATTTTCATCTTCTTTCTGTTCATTTTGTTCCTTATTCTGTGAAAGTTTGTCCTCATCACCATTCTGTGGCTCAGCCTGTTCAACATATCCAGCGCCTTCTGGATCCTCATTTTCAACAACTAGTCCAGATTCAGAATCAGTGTCCCTTGTATTTGAAAGCTCTTCTTCATTTACTGGTGGAAAAGTATAACTTGCCAATATACTTTGGTCTGCATCCAAATAAAATCCTCTAACTCCGACAATTCTCTTCTCTACTTCGCACGCTCTCACCCACTCTGGTCTGACAATCGGTATGTTGTTGTGCTTTGCCTTCATCAGCTCTTCATTGCTTTCTTCATTGTCCAAATCGTTACAGACAAAATGTGTAGTATCTATGGCAACGTGACGTTGTAGAGGCCTTGCGCCAATGTGAGATAGACATTGGGAGACCTGTGCGTTTGAAATCTCTTTCAATGGGTCCAATGGCCCCAAACATACGGTGATACCAGACATATCGGTCATTTTATGGGTACGCAATATGATTTTTTCGGACCATAATGTTCCCGATGTTGTTATTAGCTTCAATTGAAATTCATAAGGTGTATCAACAGAAAGGCCTGATATTTTGGTCGTAGTTACTTTAAATGGGTTTGGAATGACCATTGAACGTATTCCCTTTCTATAAAGAATCAACGATTTCAATTTTGCAGATCCAAGTTTTAATTGTTCCCATGCCAAAACACAACTTGTTTGAGTAACGTTCATGATTTTCAAAACTGGATTTTCAGGTTTGTGGGTACCATATTTCTCCAAAATTTTAGCTTGAATGCTTTTGAAGTGCTTTCTTTGTTTTCGTTCTTCCTCTAAATTCTGAGATACTTGCATTTTGATGATAGATCCAGCTTTAACATTTTCTGGCAATAAAACGGTGGGAAACTCAATAACGTGATGATCTTGGGTGGTCAGTAACGCCAATGAGGCGTCCAATTTACCTACTGTTAACAGCACATCGACGGAAGACATGGTTCGTTATCTTCTTGTCTTTTTGAACGTTAATATATGCAATACATACGCTAAAATCGACAAGATTAAGTCTTGAGGTATCAATTATCTGGAGCTCTGTCTGGAAAGGAGACAAACTCGAAAGGCCGAAGTGTAAAAAAATAACGGCAGCTACAACCTTTACGTCACAAGTGACATGACTTGAAAGATGACGTCTAAGGCTGTGTGGAAGTGGTATGTGTTTATAATTAAGAGGCTTTAATAATTTATAGGCAGTGTAAACGTAAGGGAATGCGCCATTTCGAGACTAATACTTTCTTGAAAGCACAGTTGCTTGAAGGTGTTTCACTAAACTACTGTATGTGTAAGGGCTACTTATCATATTTGATTGCCGGTACGGAAAAAAATTTGGAAGTTCTGAATTGGCGGGCTTCTTTTTTGACATAAAACTTGATAGACTGTTGTGGAGGTCTTGTCTTCCGCAATCATATTGAGCATTATTGGAAGCAACGCAGAAGTATTGGTTAGAGCATAGGATATCGGGCCAAGGGAGCCTTGTTGCCATTTCAAGCGAAGTCTTGCGGTCATAGAAAAAACCATAGGGTACTCAAATTCCAGTTGGGACACTATCAAAGAAGAAAAGTACTCGTTTAGATGAGGGATAACCTGGGCTATTTCTGTGGAACTTCCCGCTTTGGATAAAAAATTGACAGTCGTGGACAATTCGGAGACGTAGTAGATTTCGGGATACCCTTTAACATGCGAATGAAGTTCTCTAGGCTTGTCTATGAACGTGCTTATTTGAGAATCCGTCCATAGCGTACACTTTAAAGTGAGAGCGATGCAATTTTCTTGTGTAGCAACATCTTGAACCTTATAAAATAGTTGCTCTTCCCAAAAACGGGTACTTGAACATACTATATCCTTGAAGCGAGTAAGCAACCCTGGCTCAGCAGTAACTGACTCATTATTCATTTTGAAATTCAGTTTTATCTACACTTCTTGAGGTACCAATAAAAGAAGCCATCTAGCACAGTTAGTAATTTTTGCAAAAAAAAATAACATTGAACCAGCCAGATAATTCTGCTCTTACATGAAGTAACATACCTTTAAATCTCCTGGTGACAGCAATGGAATATACAGCGGGCTGGAGCATGTTGTTTCTGGGCCTTCGATGCGTAAGGCAGAGGTCCAAGAAGACAATAATTTTCTTGAAATGTCATTATTGTCAGCACCACAACTTTCCAAAAATACCGTCGGGAACGTTATATCTTTCGCCATTGGGGCTCTACCTGCAAGTGTCAGAATTCTATGCCGAACCTGCGTCTTTCTCTCATGTTTCTTTTCCACATTTCTAGCTTTATTTGTCCAGTGCTAAATTTAACCGCTGAGGGTGCGGAAAGCTGCGTGAAGAGAAAGTGTAAAAGTAGATTATATTATACAAATAAAAAAAATACACTAAAACACGATAAGAGTAAAGTCATATATCACATTTCTATTCTCTTAACATATTTCGATCAATGCGTGGGTGAAGGAAAGATCGAAAGGAGTTGTTGAGAGAAAGATAGAGAGAACAATAGTAATGCTAATCAGCAAATCATTCCTTGTTCCCAAGAACTTGCTTGACAGGCTCGGTTTGGTCCACATACAATCTGTGCTCTTGAATATATCTGATGACCGAATTTGGCAACAGATATTGTACAGACATCCCACGTCTGATAAACAAGCGGACTTTTGTGGAGGAAATATCATTGTAGATGAGTTGCTTGATGATAAGAATGTTTCTCCTGTGCTCATACATGATATCGTGGGATAGCAAAAACGATCTAACATCGGAACCAGTACGTTCGACTATCAAACAGCCGTAATTACCCAGGATATGGTGTAAATCGGCGTCCGCCCAGACGTTTGGTTCACCCATTGATTCTATGAGGTCGCCACCAGCCAGTAGCATTATCTTGACACCTATTTTTTTCGCCGGTGACTGTAGCCACACCACCTCTCTTGATGTTGATTTCGTGATTGAAGTGGTCCAGGACTTTAGCGGTCCTTGTGTAGGTGGGTTGCAATGATTCCCAAGCGTCCACCATCAACCAAGAGGAAGTTCTTTCACAAGCCAATTCGCACATGCGTACCCTACGGTAAGATGGAGCTAGGCCTTGCTTTTGATAGTTATCACTAACGGGGGAGTAGTAGCCACCGATGACTTCAAATCTCGTTTGCTCGGAGATGGCGTCCAAAGCCATCTCGAACATTCTCAAGTGTAAATATGTGATTGGAGAAAAGGACCCACATGCAACAATAACTAACGGCAGTTTGTTTGGATCGAGTAGTTTTTTTGATAGTCTGTGAGAGGGGAACTCATAATCTTCCAAATTTCTTGCCTGACGAACAATTCCGTGCGGGACTTCTTCTAGATCAGCGATTTGATACTTTTGGACACCCCTGGTCTCGGATTCTGTGTTTGAATCCGAATTAGATCGTTGCTTAGTTCTGAGATCGGCATCGTCGTCTTCGGATGACGCTTCTGCAGACAGCGGTTGAAAGTCGTCTTGATTCAATGGGATGTGCTGGTGCTTTTTGTCTTTACTATCTCTGTGGTTGTGATGATGATTCTTGGAGTAATTTTTTTTCCTTTTGATATGGAAAGGTGCATCTATGGAGGTATTGGCATCGGCTAAGACGTATGGAATAATGGGAATAGATTTGGGAATTTTGGATTCTGGGTCTGGCGGAGGGTTCAATTCTTCGTCTGGAGACGGTGGCTTGAAATCCGGAGCTCTTGTAGGATCCATTATTGTTTCAGTTTTTTTTATTCAACTTCGGTTTACCTGCCTGACGCTAGTAGGTATTTCTTAGAATGATTGGTTATTTTTCTAAGGTTTTTTTTTTTTTACGTCTGTTCTGTTATATCATGCAGATATGATTATTGTTTACGCAGTTTATAAATTAAGTGAATAGAATTGTTTCACGAAAAAAAACAAACAAACAAAGTAAAGGATGATTATATTATCTCCAACAATTGGAATCAAGAAAAAGGCGGCGATAAACCTTTTCTAAAATGGGGGAAAGTAAAAAAATACATGCTGGAACACATTCGAGTAATAAAAATTCGTAAATCTTTGTAGACACTATAACCTACGTAAGCGGATACAGCGTAATCCAGCCGCCTTTCCGTCTTCGTCGTCATTCCTCGGTTAGCCAGAGAGGAAAAAAAAAAAGCGATTATTGAAAAAAAAATTTCAAAAAACCGGAACTTTCTAGCCAGTGTGCGGGAATTTCTACTCCACTACTGTTCCTCGGAGAAATGGAAATAGTATAAACCCAAAAAAAATAAAAAATAACGTCACAGACAGGATTCGAACCTGCGCAGGTAAAACCCAATGCCTAATTGCTTTTCTGAGGAAATAGCAGGGCATCGCCTTAACCACTCGGCCACTGGGACATCTTGGAAAACAACAAAAGCATTGGCCACTATGTCAGGCGGTGAAACTGATATTTCGCTCACACCGTCAAATAGGGAGGGACAGTCCAAGCTCGGCGTATTCGCGTTTGCTGCTTGCAAGCAGCCCCACAGAAGTCTCACCGCATATGGTCTGGTGGCGAGACAGCGTAGAACACCAATTCTCGGACCGCGGAAACGTCGGTCAAGAAGCCCATGAAGAAACGAAGTATCCTATCCTGTGCGCACCCAGAACCAAGAATGCACAGCACAAGTCTGGCGCCGCTTGTGTGGGAGGCTAACTGGATATCACAGCCAACAAATGACTCACATGGCCCGGTAACTGCCTCTCTCTCCCCCCTTCGCATACGTGTTCGTTTTGGGTTCTGCACCTTTTTTGCGACAGAGGGAGTGGCGGGGAAGAAACGAGTACTAGCGCCGCGCTCCGTGGGAGAAGCGAGGCCGACTGTGGGTTTTCCCGGATTATGCGGAGAGAGCACCCCGCATTCGTGTTGAGCCGCCCCCTGATGCCGTTGACAACAACAGTATGATTATGGTATACGAGATGTGGTCGGTGGAAGCCGTCTGGTTGGAGTAGAAAGCCCGTAGGCGGTTGTGGTGGCGGTGGCGGTGGTGCCGTCTCGACCGAATACGGATTGGTGTGGGCAATGCTGGCAATGCTGGCACCATGGAAAATGTATATAAAAGCAGAACCTTTGACCGGATATTATGTGCTGCTCCCCTTATTTGTTTCGTTATGTAATGTTTTTTTTTTTTTTACGGTTGAATACCTACGAAAGTAACTAACTAAATCTATAAAGATTATTATTATAGTAACACATTACACATACAAAACCTCAACACAACAACAATTCAACATGACCAGAACTAACAAATGGACAGTCCACGAAGCTAAGTCTAACCCAAAATACTTTTCTCATAACGGGAACTTTGGCGAATCTCCAAACCACATCAAGAGAGGCGGATGCGGGAAGGGCAATTGGGGCAAGGCCGGCGACGAAATCAACGACTTGATTGATTCTGGCGAGATCAAGACCGTTTTCAACAAGGATAGAAGAGGTTCTAATGCTCAAAGCAACGAGAGAAAGCTTTGCGACTTGCAGCAGTTCCATATCTGATCGGCCGGCTGAACTCATTGGCATCTCTCTCTCTCTGCATTCAAGAAAGAAAAGATTTTGAGAAATCCGCCTTTTTATTAATGATTTAACGACTACAACGACCCATAAAAAACGTATAAGCATATGTATCATGATCATGTTAAACACCTCTATTATTTTTTTCTTTCTTTTTAAACCATACATATATATATATATATATATTTTTACGTTAAAGAAATGAAACTCACATTTATTTGTTCATCTCTCAATGATAATTAATTAGATATTGTCGCTGTACATATGCTCATCTGTAACCCCTAGGAGTGCGGGTGTATGCTGCCGCGGGCTGAGCGGCGACCGCTGGTCTATTGTTGTTTCTGTTCACATTCCCATTCGCATTTACTGCTGGCTGGCCGCTGGTATTGGTGTTCGCATATTTCTCGTTTTCTTGTTTCTGATGCATCATCTCAGCCTGTTTTCTTTCTAGCGCTCTTTGGCCAACAAAGTTATAAACAATGGCCGCATTTCTCGTGGAACATGCATGCAACCATGCGAGAACACTGCCCAAAACAGGCACCAAACTGATGAGTAAATCAAGAACAATATTCGCGTGCATTTTTACCTTGGTTTCCACAGGTAAGTTGTATTTATCGTCTGCCACTTCGATTAGCTTCTCATGCACCCAATACATCAACAAGGGTCCTATCACTGGCAAAAGCGCAAGTAATGGCGCCCACCCTATAATGGACGTCCAGCAACAGCATCCACACACTGATTTGTCATGCATCCACGCCTTGTTTTGAATGTTCTTCCACGCCTTGCTTTCATCCTTGGTGCAGTAATATGGTAGCCTGAGACGATGCTTCTTGCCGTCTTTGTTCGTTTCATAGAATGGGTCCCTGGTCGGCTGGAAATGCTGTCCTGCAATTTCTTGATACTCGTCTTGCAAATAGTCTTTACCTAGACCAAGCAGCGTGCTCTGAAGAAATCCCGACATTTGCTTTCTCCCTTATAATCTTAATGATGTTTATTGGTCTTGGTAATGCCAAGACTGAAAGTTTATATCTTTTTTTTTTTATATTGACCCCTTAGATGTAGTATAGATCAAACGAAAAACTGAAATACATAAAATAAAGAAGTAAATAAAAAACTCTTCTGTCGCTTGTCTACTTCGCAGTCATGCAATGATCTTATAATCACGTCTTCCTTTCCGGGTTTTACGCAGGTTTCCAAGTATTAGCGCGATTTAAAAATAAAAACAAAAACAAACAATAAATAAACAAGCAGGAATGGAAAAGGTTGTTTCACCAACCGCAAATTTTGTTTACTGGGACTGAAACACGCAATGCCCATTCAAGTTGCTATGGTGTTTCCAGCACAGGTAAGTTTTTGAAATTTGCCTCCAGCCAGAGTAATCTACACCATCCTAGGCAGCTCTTGCACTTAACGCCTGGGGATATTTCATTCCTCCTCATCTCCCTAATTTCTCTTTTCCGGCACTTTTATTTCCTTTCAACAACATCCGTGCAGTTTTATACACCCATACAATCAAACAAATTCATTTTTACGAAAATGCCATCTGCGCGCTTGACAAAAAAAAAAAAAAAAAAAGCTCGAAGGAACAATACCCATTGACTGGAAAATATAGCGAATTTTCCAAGTTTCTATGGGAAGTAGCAATCCCAATTACTGCGCTATGTGCTCGCTCTTACACAATACTGAATCTTCAATCTAAAGCAATTAATTTTTCAAGTTTTTAACAAATACATATTTTGTCTACAGGTTATTTTTCAAGGTCCAACACACTACGACAAACATCAAAGAAAAATGGCTAGAGAAATCACCGACATCAAACAATTTTTGGAATTGACCAGAAGAGCTGACGTTAAGACCGCCACTGTTAAAATTAACAAGAAATTGAACAAGGCCGGTAAGCCATTCAGACAAACCAAGTTCAAGGTTAGAGGTTCTTCTTCTTTGTACACTTTGGTTATCAACGATGCTGGTAAGGCTAAGAAATTGATCCAATCTTTGCCACCAACTTTGAAGGTTAACAAATTATAAGAAAAATAAAGAATAATAGGAGTATTATCATAACAGGACAGAAATAATAAAAATAAGAATGCTCTCCCATCCCCATAACGAATAATATTCATTTGTGTTCATTATACAAGAAGTGGAGATATTTCTATCTTTTTTCGTTTCTGTTTCCTTTTCTTTTTCTTACTATTCATAAACATATTTTTTAATTTTTAAAGTCATAACGTTGTATAGTTAATAAAAAATTGGATTACTATTCATTCAAAAAATCAAAAAAAACACTACATTTATTTAAAGAATTTATTTGATAGGACATTATTATTTGTTATAAACTGAATTAATTAGGAATTATATCATATGGAAGTAACAAAAATACCGAAATTTACACGGACTTCTTACTGTCGCGGCCACTTGGCTGCTCTTTCTCTTCGTTGTCATCCAGCACCTTTGCCAACCGATCCCTTGCTCTCATTTTTAATTTCTCCTCTTCCTTTGAAGATAATTTTTCAAATTCACGTTCACTAACACTTGTGGCTTCCGCAAACTCTTTGGTCTCCTCTGTTGTGGGCTCCCCTACTTTTCTTGTGTGTTCTTTTTCTTTCTTGCTGTTCTCGAGCTCTTGCTCAGCGGTTAAACTGCCCCCGCTATCTTCAGATTTCTGTTCAATGGCAGAATTTCTGTTTGAATTTTTCACTTTTTCATCAAAATCGGAGGCCTTGATCAGTTCTGCAGTTCTTACCCATCTTCTCCTTCGGGTGTATTTAGAAAACGAATCTTCTTTACTTGGTTTCTTCCACGTATTGTCGTAATATATGAACCCTTCATCAGGAGAGGGATCGGCGGCGGTTCTTGCCTTGGAATTTGGTACTTGAATGGCCCCATCATTGGTCATATCTAACCTCCACGTCTTGTCAACCCACCTCCAGACCATGGAACTGGTTTCTTCAGGTAAATGAAAGTTTTCAGGAGAGGGTGCTTCGTTCAAAAACTCATCGGTCCATGGAGTCCTTTCATAACTCAACATACTAGGCTTCCATCCGATTCCTAACCAACGACGTTGATTTTCATACAACACATAAGTAAAACGAATGGGTTTGGAATTGGATAACCCCCCATTTGCATTTTCCGTCGAGGCCAACTTCTTCACCTGTTTTTGGACTGTAGCAAAAATGCCTTGATCCTTATTTATTCCACCGAGATCCAAGCCCGTAACATAAAAGACTAGTAAACGAATGACTTTAAACTTCCACAACAGCCTTCTTGCCACTTTGGACCATGGAGAATGGTATGTCAAGAGAAATAGACCCACTATCAGCATCAGGCTCCTTGGTGGCAAGAGCAGCCACGTTATCATAACGTAAATCGGAGACAAGATGACTGTAGTGTATAGTAGCCTTTGGATATCTTGCGTTCCAAGGTTTACCATGGGAGACAGTAGTATATCTGATTTCAGGGACACCCGATTCATCAAGCTGGCGATATCTTCCAAAGTTGGAGAGGAACTCAACGTACCTTCGATATGGTTGTCTAATAACGAATACCCCCAGAGGATAGCAATAATGGCAAGATGTCCGAAATACTTCACTAGTGTTTCGAAATAGAGTACCGTACTAGCAAAGAGACACAGCATCAAAATGCTGCCCCAAACATTTTTTCCCGTCCATGTGATAACGTCTAGTATATCATCGATGACAATCAAATAAGGGTACAACCTAACAAGCGCCTTAGATATTGTGGGCGGCGTCGATGTCAGGAGCGGCGAGGTGGCCACATTGACCTTCTCCAGTGACCCGTCATCATTGTCGTTAGATACACCGCTTTCAGCATCGTTCTTGTCCAAAGCTGCTCGTATCACTTTGGTAGTATTACCACCGATCCTCGGTTGCAATGTCTCAGCAAACCTGGCTCTAGTTTCATGCACGTTCGTTGTGTTATCACTCATCAAAAATTCACTGTTCACGCTCGAAGGGACCAACTACACAACTTAAATCCCAGACTGCGGCCTTGGATGGCTAATCTTTCCCTTCAAGCAACTCATCCGGAGTGTTTATTTGTGAAGCTGATCGAAAACCCTTTAGTCAATTCCCGCTTCTTTCCGTGACATCGGGGATTATTAAGAAAAAGCCATAAGGCATCTCATACAAGTAGGAGCCATGTATCAAGAGGAAATGCCGGTCCACTAGCGTATAAATAGCAGCAGATACTGATGTTTAGGAAGAGAGTGGTGAAGAAAAGCCCTGCCAATGAAACAGGCCAGAAAAAGAGGCAAAAGATCGACTTCAGCAATGAGAAACCGGTGGCTAGCGATCGTGATGACGACTTCATTGGCAGCATACCCTCAGCAAAAGCTGGACGTGCCAAGAGGCTTCGACCCTCAGATGCGGATGAGTGCAGTATATCTAGGCGAAAAGAGGATTTGGATAAGTACACTCTGACAGTCAATGACGATTCCACAAAGGAAGATCTTCTGAACTCGGAGAGAAGAGAACTGGCTGAGAAAGTTAGGAAAGAGCAGTCTGACGACAGCAACGAGCTAGCACTGAGTATGAGTGGTAAAAAGGCCCAGCTGGCTAAACAGATCAACCAGCCATCGAATATCCGGACGACGGTGCTTATGGATTTCCAGCCTGATGTTTGTAAGGATTTCAAACAGACAGGGTTTTGTGGCTACGGAGATAGTTGTAAATTCTTACATTCAAGGGACGATTTCAAGACTGGTTGGAAGTTAAATCAAGAATGGAATGTAGATAACGAAGACTCGCGGAAGAACGCCTTGGACTTGGACAAGATCCCTTTCAAATGTGTTATTTGTAAGAAGGATTACAAATCCCCTGTGGTCACAAACTGCGGGCATTACTTCTGTGGGTCGTGCTTTGCTACAGAGATGAAGAAAGGTACCAAATGCTTCATATGTGGCAAAGAGACGCACGGCAGTGCCAAAGTAGCTGCTGATTTGCAAAAAATATTAGGCAGGAGGAAGGCGTGAGGCAACATTGGCTCCGGAACAGAGTATACAAAACTACATTGGGCACCCTCCCCCCCACTGTAAAGACTAGGCCGGAAATGCACTCTGTGAATGCCAAACACACACCGACCCGATGTAACCAAGGTCATGCGTTAACGGTCACGGTCCTTGACGCATTCTACGCACAGGCGCCTTAGAATACATGCTATAGGGCTCTAGGATGCAAATTAGCAACGGCAAAGAACATATAAGAAGTACGTAGGCTATATACACATAAAAGTGTTTTGTATTTGCTATTACTATCTGGGTGATGATTTACCATTTTAACTTGCCGCGACTACTTTGACGAAAAAAAAAATGAAATTTCAAGAAAGTAAGACAAATACAGGTTAGAAAAATGAGCTGTGTAAACTACATAAACAAAGAGCGAAGAGCAGCAACGGTCAGTAGCAGCATAGCAGCAATCATGTCACACCAGAATCAGCTTATACCACAGGCTTATATCTCCAACTTCCACAATAGATTGACCAACGAGGATGATAACATCCCCATTTTTACAATGGCTCAGCAGACAAGGCAGCATAAAAGAGCTAAAGTCGTCAATTATGCTGAATACGACAACGACCTCTTTGATGAATTCAACATGAACAGCACCAATTTTGCCAATACTGACACACACTATAAGGATAATGTTGCTTCTCATGAAAATACGCCCGCACTTACAAATGGTGCGACCGTGGACGGTTCGGAATACAACGCCCTGGATAATATAAACAACACTGAAAACATTCTATCGAACCATAAATACGATATCGGGTCGAACATGGTTGTAGAATCTTTATCCGGTCTAAATAACGCCAACAATGCTGGCAACGGCGCAAATAATGCTAAAGCTCAAGATATCGGAAACGCCATTTTACCAGATATCCAGGACCAACACCATAACCCATTCAATATCTTGAGGTACCCTAAGATAAGAGACACTTTTATTAATGGGAGAGTGGTGTCACCATACAGATTGAACACAGACGATAAAACAAAGGCAAATGCAAACTCCGGAGAAGCAATCATGATACCAATTACTTTGGAAGTAGAACATATGGGCCATACTATAAAGGACCAATTTCTTTGGAACTACAACGATGACTCTATAACTCCGGAAGAATTCGCCTCCATATACTGTAAAGATCTTGATATGACTTCCGCTACTTTGCAAACTCAAATTGCTAATATAATAAAAGATCAACTAAAAGATTCAGAAAATATTGCAGCCACAGAGATAATGTCAGACCTACATGTGATAATTAATTTGACTTGCAATCTACAAGACAGATTTTTTGAAGATAATTTCCAATGGAACTTGAACGATAAATCGCTAACCCCAGAAAGTTTTGCCGCATCCATTGTACAGGATCTTGGTTTAACAAGAGAGTTCATTCCTTTAGTATCCCAATCGCTCCATGAAACAATCTTGAAGATAAAGAAGGACTGGGTCGAAGGTCACTTAATCCAGGACCATGTACCAAACGATGCCGCATTCGGTTATCTATCTGGTATAAGGTTGGATATTGATGAGTTAGGCTCTAACTGGTGCCCAAGAGTAGAGATATTAACAAAGGAAGAAATCCAAAAGAGAGAAATCGAAAAAGAAAGAAACTTGAGAAGATTGAAGAGAGAAACCGATAGATTATCTAGAAGAGGCAGAAGAAGACTGGATGATTTAGAAACCACGATGAGAATGTAATGATCTTGGTTTTTTTATAAAGCTGAAAAACGTTGTATTATTATTATTATTAGTCAACTGGGAGGGAAAAATCAAAAAAAGTTTGAAAACAAACTTTAGATTAAGTATACCAAGGTAAACGGCCGTTTGAATAAAGACGTGTAATCATTGAGGTTTTTTTGTAGAAGTAATAGACAAATTTCATCGTTCGTGCATGAAAGTACTTTATCTTTCTTTATACAACTGCGCACGTTGATTGATACGGTTTAGTTATCGATATTTTTATAAGGTTTATTACACAAGTATTATTTAAGTACTTTTGAATTGTTTGAAGGGTTCAGATGCCTTAATGTATTCTATATTATCCTCTATTATCTTTAGTATAATTGCAGATAGCGAATTTTGAACACTAGTATGTGGGATTTGACAAGGTACATTCATGCTTTTGTCAAGCGTCTCTAACTGTGAAAGCCTACTATGCTCCCAAAATCCTTCAGCTATTCTTAGAACAGATGATGAAAAAGCACCTTTGCATTAACGAGTTCTTTGTTATTACCAAACGTATCGTCTGTAACACACTCAATGCATAATGCCCTGTATAGCTTGCAAAGCTCAGCAAATTCATCGGGAGATACTTGTTCAAATCTCATCCTTAAAACTTTGTTGAGGAGGGTTATAAACTGATACAAGAGAAAGTTCCTAATATTCATGTCGAAGAGAGGTCTGTCTTCAAATATGTGTGCAATAACCAGGTCTGAGAAAAATGTAAAAGGATTCTCCAACATAACGGAGTTGAACAAGGTGCTCATTTTATCAAGATATCCATCAAATTCCCCTGCAACACAACAAGCTTGAATAACGCCAGCTTCAACAAAGGCAACTTTCGATAGGATATCTCCTGATTCGTTGAAGGAGTTCCAAAACCGACATTTTTCATCTTCATCACTTGATACACCAAGCTCCCTCCTTAGCGTAATGAAAAGTTGGTTATTTCTTAGCTCTGTTAAGCAGTTCTTGTTCAAAAATTCCAGGTATTTTGCTAAAAAATCTCTGCTGATGTCTCCATCTTCACAATGATTTTTGGCTAAGGCTAAAAGAGTAAATAATAAGTCTTGGTATGAGTATTTCTGCAGCGCCTTAGAAAATAAAAATACTAATTTTAAAAGCTCTTTCTCATTAGATGCAGGTATCAAATCTGTAGCTATAATATGTCCCCTCTTCAATAGATTTGAAAGAAATCGATAAAATGTGTCATCCTTGGATTTGAGCAGCAAATCAGCCGCAATGGAATAGAGAGGTTTCCTCAGCAATTCAAATGAATCTATATCACAGAAACCGATAATTAGAGAATCAAATGCAAGTTGAAAATTCAATGCAGTATCTAAACCATTATAAGTAAAGAATGTCCACCAAGTAAATACGCCCGCACCTACAAGGAATTTGCCAACACGACAGTAATACTCTATCCAAGTAGTATTCCCTTGAGCTTTGTTCTTGATAAACTGAAGAAGGTAATTCTGGACCCAGGTTGAACCCAATATGTCCAAATTCTTCAAATATAACTGCAGTAGCAAAACAGAAGAAGCTTCAAAAGCCTCCTCCTGAGACATTGCCACCAGTGAAGAGTACAACATTTTGAGCATGTTTACGCTTCTTCTTTTCATCTTGTCAACTAAAGGTATGAATTCCTTCAAGAAGTTTTCCGTGATTCTCGATGTAGAAGGTTGTTGTAGTATCAATTTACCAAATAACGAAACTATAAATTTCCCGTTGAATGGATAATTCTTGTTCCGACTAATTTCCAAAAATGAGAGGCTGGCCTGCATAATGGATGCTGTTATCGTCTTGAGTGCATCTGGCGTATGAAAGTCTAAATAGTCCTTACTATATAACGGTCGTGTTAATTCTTGGAAGCGCTTCTCCAAATTCAAATCAAAGTGTGTAGCCAAAACAATTAAAAGGTTCAGACGGTTCTTCAAAACCGATATCGAATCGTGTATAGAAATGTCACTCATTGGTATCACACGTTGTGTATCGGAACTAGACAGCTCACACAATGCCAGTAAACGCAAATATTTATTAAATATTAGTTGACGCATGGGTTGCTTTGTTGGAGGATATAGTATCTTATTATTCTGCGATGCAATAGATTCTTCTTCGAAATCAGAGAATCTCCTCCTTTTGAATATGCGATCAAGAGAGAGAATCAAATGATTCGAAACGTCCCAGTTACAAGTTTCAATACAGTACTTGATAAATCGAAATGCCGAATTTAAAGGCTGAAACTCAGGATCCAACTTCAGAACCTGCCAGCAGCATGATTTTGTTGGAAAAATATTCACCAGTAACAGTGAAATCTGAGGAGAAAAGGGATGGTTTTTCAGTAAGTCCCATAAGACGTCCTTTTTATGTATAATATCGACGATTGAAGATAAAATATAGTAACTCGTGTACAAATATTCCATTGAGTTTTTCGTGACAGAATCATAGCATACAGAGAGCAGTTTAAAAAAGGAGACAATATGATCCACAAGCTTGGTATCCATTTCCAACTTCAAAGCTGTTGATATTTTGTTATATCTTGATATTTCTAGAAACATTAATTGACAGGTTGCGATTTGAAAAAAATGAACTGGTTTAGCCTTTTTTCTTAGGCCATTGACTTTCGACCTAAACTCACGGTGAAACTCGCTAATTAGATCAAACAGTTCTGGCATGTCAAGATGCACCAAAAAAAGCAACAAGGTTTTCGTTAAAATGGACTAGTTCCGTATCAGTGACTCCCTTATCGATGATTATTCTAAATGTATCCCGTAGAGATGCGCATATGCCTGCAGGATTCAATTTAGATAATGCATACGTCTTGCCAGGCAACTCGAGTTTAATGACAGCAGGCGGATCGAACGGTTTTTTCATTAAAATCGAGTCAAGAACGGCCATTATTGGTTGAGATTCTTGATTCGTGTCTTCCTCATCAAACTCCGTGCTATAGTTAGCGTTGGGAATGCGCATGTTTGACTTCGTAAAGGCATATCGATTCGTCGGAATTTCCACAACAGTATTGAAAACTAATTTTCGTCTCAATTCTGAATCTGTAGACATACTTGGGTATATGGGTGATCTCTTCTTCTTCCTCTCCTTTTTCGGCTCTTTGTTAAATGAACTTTCCTCTATTTCTAAGGGTTCTGAATCTAAAATTTCAAAAGCGTATTCATCAATGGCATGGTTTTTTTTTGAACTAAGTGGTATAGATTTCTTGATGGACATAGAGCGTGATTTACGGGCCGATCTCTTTCCAACTTTTATAGCTCTTGAGGTCTGATACTTGCCAACATTTTCGCGATGGTACCTATACTTTGCAGCACTTCTCCTTTTCTTATTCAAACCAGAAGATGGCCGCTTTCCTCTAGCTTTAACGAGCATCTTATCAATTATACCTTCGTTATGCTCTTTAGCAGAGTTTAAGGATATAATGCTTTGAATATCTTCATCGGAGATTTGGTACCGTTCACTAGTCCCACTATCTGAGTGTCGTGAGTTTAAATAGATAATAGGTTGTTCTTTGTAAGATACGCGAGGAAAGCGGCTCTTGCCACCGTAATACTCCGATTCAAATATGGGTTCGTTGCGGTATTCCTCATTGATATCAAAACTAGAAGTTTCGGCTAGTGGTTCGTCTTCGTGATATTTGTTTTCGTAATATTCCTTTAATTCTTTCAGTTCCTTTTCACTAGCTTCACGATCTATTGTAGGATCTCTTAAGTATAAGTCATGAGAAATGTCTTCGTCGATATCTAGTTCGTCATCTGGCGCTATAAGATCATTTAACAAGCCTTGTTCTTCATCTTCATTGTATACACTCTTGTGTATCTTTCGCTTAGCCACTCCCTTGTGGTTTGATAGTTCGGCCCTTCTTTTTGTAGTTTTCGAAGACTGTTGCTTTTGTAACGACTTCTCCCAAGCGACCCTGGGTAAAACTCCACGATAACCAGTTTTTACATTCAGAACTCTTCCTCTAAATATAACCTCATCATCCTGGGGATTCTGTGAACTTCTACTGGCAAAATCTTCATTATCATCCAAAGGATCATCTGATTGAATGCCCTTATCCTCGTTAGAAATTTTAGAATTACGATGTCTTTTTCTGGGTTGCACTTCATCGCTATCAGAGCTTTGCAATCCAAATGCATCCTCTTGGAATCCAATACTGTTTGAAGTACCATTATTTTGCTCCTCCAAAGTCCTGTTACTTCTGTTCGTAACTGGCACTTTTTGTTGCTGAACCGCCGGAGGGGTACTCTCTGGTAAAACTAATTGATTTGAAATGGTATCAAAGCCAGTAATATCATAGCCTTCTAAGAACTGCCTGTGCTTTATCCTTTCTAAACTATATGGCATCTTTTGAATAGCCTTCCTTTTCCTCAGAGACCATCTAAAGCCTGAAGTCTGTTGCTCATTGGTTGCTCCTGGAGGGGGAACAGATTCCCCAGAAAAAAATACCTGGGCTTGATGTCACCTGAATGTTTTCCAGCGATTTACATGCCAGTGTTTCTTGAGCCCTTTCTTCTCCCCAAAGATAATCTTCATCGAATTCGGGTCTATATATAATGCTAATTTCTTCATCGGCTGCTTCGGAATCTGATATCACAGTAGACTTCGGTTCGTCAACATCCATAAGCTTACTTGCTGGGCGTCCCTGTTACACTTCAAATTGGTAAATCTTGTTCCTTTCCCCACTTATTTACTATTGAAGCTTGATTTTTTTTACAGAGATGAGATTTTACACTTTACAGGTATCTCGGTAGCCGAGGCGAACAAATTTCTGTTTACTATTTATGCATTCTTGAGGTATGCGAGAAGGACCCTCTTGGAAAAGAAAAAGTATAGCAAAGTGTTCGTTATAAAATTGGTATAGACACCTTCTAAAAATCTCTACAATCAACCAAAGATGGCCGCGGATGAATCGGCTTATGGTGCCTCGAAAATTAAAAAGAACTGCGTCTAGTAGCAGTAGTATCGAAACAACAGTAACAAAGTTGCTGATGTCAACTAAGCACCTTCTCCAAATTCTGACACAATGGTCCAAAGGATCAACTTCAGGAAGATCGGTATCTGATGCATACGTTCAGCTCGGTAATGACTTCAAAGTCGTGTCGAAGTTCTTCACGCACGCTAAAGTTGATATGTCGGATGTTGGTGATGTTCCAATGGCTTTAAGGCGTGTTTTGGAGGTAACCTTGAGGGAACCGCCATCTGATGAAACGTTGAACAAACACCTACCAAAAATCAGAGAAATCATAGTGACGCTTTTAGACAAACTGAAAGTTAAACAGGCCATTTTAAAGAATATGCAACAGGAGCATCGGATAAGTATAAAACCGCATCATCAACAAAATCCTTCATTTACTAGCAATCTTTCCTTAGGAAGTGAAGGTACCCGCGAAGGGACTCCATTCAGTAGTAGAAAAAGCAGCGTTGTACATGATCATAGAAGCGTTTCAAAAGTAGATATGAACGAGGTAAAGGTAAATCCTGCTTCGACAGAGGAGCCATCCGTTCCATCAGCCAAGGCAACTTCGGCTCATCCAATATCTAATCCTAAGCCGTCTTTAAAACCCAATAGCGGATCAAGCGCATCAGATGACGATGATGCACTTTCTCAATTGAAGAAAGGCACCAATCTGCAAAGAAGAGCGTCAAAGAGATATTCTGCATATCATATGGCTAAACTGACCAACCAGTCCACTACAGAAGCTGCTGCTGCTGCTGGTCTTACATCAGTACCATCCCCTTCAATGTTACAGCTCGAAGAAACTGTCAGAAAATCGAAACTTTACGGAAATAGCAGTAATGATGATAACATTAATACTTTTGTGGAAAATAAAAATAAAGGCACTGATGATACGTCTAGGGTAGATTCTGAAACTTATTTGAAAAGTCCAACAATGAAGCCAGAATTTCCTACTGAGAACGTTGGAGCTTCTCCTCAAAGGCTATCCAGTGTTGTTACAACTTCGCCAGGCAAAGTTGTCAATGGCGCCTGCCCAATTTTCTTAAAGATGGGGGATAAAACAAAGAAGTGTCATATTCAACTACCAACTACAAAAAACGCACTAAGGCTCCTCTTTGTCGAGAGATTTACTTATTCTCCTGGTTCAGACGCTTTCCCCGATATATACATAATGGATCCTCAATATGGAATATTTTATGAACTTGAGGACCAGAACCTTCATGAAGTTAGAGCAGGGTTTGTTATTGAGCTGAAGCTCGAAGAAGACTCTACGAATAACATCAAGAATGTTATAGACACAATTAAGGCAGAAATATCAAATAGTCAGAATGATATAATAAGGCGCATAAAAGAAATAAATATTGGCTCAGGAACTGCTAATGATCAGACAAAAGCTATACCACAACTAGGTCTTGACGTTGAAACCACAAAAAGTACTGGAGCAGACAAAGAAAAGGATGATAAATCTGTCAAGGATATTCAGTATGAACTGGGGAAAATAAAACAAGTGCACAATACCAATAGAACGCATATTGACGAAACGATTCTTAATATCTTAGAGAAAGTCGACAAGTTTAAATCCTTATCATTTTCTACCAAAAATTCTTCAAACAGAATATACATGGAAAAATCGCAAACTGAACTTGGCGATTTATCAGACACTCTTCTAAGTAGAGTAGATGATTTGCAAGACGTGATCGAAATCATGAGGAAAGATGTTGCTGAGCGTAGGTCACAGCCTGCTAAAAAGAAGCTAGAAACTGTGTGTAGAGATCTAGATAACGCTCAAACTGATTTAGCAAGACTACAAAAGTTTATTGATACCGAAAAACCACATTGGAAGAAAACTTGGGAAGCTGAGCTAGACAAGGTTTGCGAAGAGCAACAATTTCTTACATTGCAAGAGGAACTGATTCTCGATTTAAACGAGGATTTGGGAAAAGCGTTGGAAACTTTTGATCTTATCAAGTTATGTTGTGAGGAGCAAGAAAAGAACCCTTTGAGATCAAAGAACAATCCTATCTTGCCCATTATGAGACCAGGTACATTCAGCCAGGTAAGAGAACAAGTCATGGTGGCCGTTCAGTCTTTAAATCCTGATCATGATGGCAGGGTTGAAGCTATCGATAAGGCTGAAAAGATGTGGCAGATGGAAAGGAAACTTAAGGCTAGTAATGAGTTTGATGATGAACTGGAAACCTTTGTGGGTAGTTCAAACCTAAAAAAAATCGGGCGGTTTTGAAGAAGTAGAAAGGATAAGGAAACAAAAGGATGAGGCAAATTTAAGAGCCAATTTTAAGCCCGGGTTTGCTTGAATGCTCCTAGTATATTGGACTCAGGAAAAAAAGAGAATAACCCTTCCGCTTGTCGTAGACATCTTAATGCTTTTTTTTCTTCGCCTCGCAGATTTTGTATTTCACATATTTTTGTTTGTTAATTATACTATATATACACTTGCAGAGATTGAATCTCCCCTCTCAAATAATTAATATTATCTTTGAATTTTGATGTGTTCGAAGAAAGGTTCTCCAGGAACCCACTCAATATAGTGCATCGTACCTCACGCTCAGTAAAAAGATCGTATTTCATAGCTGGACAGATGTCCAATGTCATTTCAATTATGTTTGACAGGAATAAAGAGAATTGAACATTTTGCGTGTTGTTAATTGGCAGATCCTTAAAGGCAAATTTGTAGCCTTCCGAAATATTTTTTACAATATAGTAAATTTGCATAAGGACGGTGGCGGTTGAGTTCAAGTTATAGTTTATTGTTTTATAAGAAACTCTTGTGTTAAATAACGATGTCAATCTTCGAAATATTATTTTGCTAGAGTTTGAACGAACGTTAAAAACATTCATCGTATTCGAATGTTTCCAAATTTCTAACTCTTTTATAAATATATGCATGGCACAAAATTGGATAATGGTATCATTATTTGATTGGGAGCTCACAGTTATAATTTTATCCTCATTGGCTTTAGCATTATATTCTTCAAAGCCGCACGTTGCAAGATTTTTGATATCTATAATCTGTTGTTGATCAGTTGATATTATGAGGAAATCGTCAGCTATTCTTAAAATTAACGTGTCCTGGTTGGGACTGGCTTTAAACTCATTGTAAGACTCTAAAAGATCATCATACACTAGATCTACTATTTGTGCAGATAAACTTGAGCCTTGAAAGAGTCCATCTTCTCTTAGGTAACATTTATCTTGGATCCACAAAGACGTCTTAAACATTTCCATCTCTATAACGTTTATAACATCTTGGTTGGATAAATGAACAGTTCTCACATTATCTATATATAGTTCATGAGGTTTTGGTGTTCTACTAGCATTTACCACATCTACTAGCCTTAATACACCCGTGTTTGTATTGAAAAAAGATTGTGATCTTACGAAAAACCCATTTTCATTTTCCAAAGCCCTCTTTATTATTTGCATAGATTTAGTTCTTGGTATGGAATCATAACATGATTTGACGTCGAATTTCATAAAATACAATGCTGGTAAGATATTATCGAATTTCTTCAGGAGAATTTGCTTGAATTTTTCGATATGATCTGATATTTGGGTTGGCGAATAAATTTTAGTAAAGCTAGTTGGCCTCTTTTTTTCTTAGGTACTCAAGTATTTTTTGAGTAGGAGTTACAGCCTTCTTGTGGTTTTCCTTGTAAACCGCGAACTCTTCTTCATCTGCACCTCTACATGGGATCGCGATAATCCGGAACTCATTATTACTTTTCTTTGGTATAATTCTCATCCTGCTATGGTTAAAATTAGATAGAGTGTAACTGTTGTGGTTTCTACATACAATATTTTCAGTAAGGTATTTTTCAGAATACTCTGCAAGGAATGGAGTTACAAGTTTATTCCACGTATCATGCCTAAAGAAGATGATTGTCACGGTGGAAGATATCTCAGTGCAATAAAAAAAGGTTTGAATGATTTTGGGAACCAAGTGTCTAAAGAGCCAAGAAACGAAAAAAGTCATCAACAGATTAGAGTTTTCAAAGTTCTGCTTAGTGAATGAAACATCAGAAACCATCAACCATTGAAAATCCTTTAACCTTAATTTTTTCAACAAGTCGCCGAATAGTAAGTGTCCATTTAAGGGCAGACCTAATAAAGAGTTTAAATTTTGGATAATTTTACATTTATTCCTCTTTGAACCAAACATTTCTTGAGGTAATAGTTTTTGTAGAATAACGATTAAGAATTTCAGAACTTGGCTTTGCGGTAATTGGGACTTTAGATGAGGTAATTCCGATGCATTTTCCTTTAGCTGCGGGCAAATGTTATTCAAAATAGAAACATAATTCAGACGCTTGTGTCTGGTTAATAACTTTTGCAAAGTTATATTGACTCGTATTCTCAAACTCTGAGGAATTTTAACCAAATTTGGAGGGAAAACAGCGTCTCTCAACTCGGTTAATTTATTGAGAGTCGATGACGATGGAAGAATTCTGCCATAAGGAAAGAAATTGGGAGAGTTTATTTTGAGCCTATGCAGAAATGGTTTATTTGTTATTGGTTCCATTAGTTGTTTCATGAGCAGAGTGGTATCCGATGGTGAGGACGACTTTTTGACCCATTTAGGCGGCAAATGTGGTTCGTTGCACCTATTACCTACGATTTGCGTGAAAAATTTACCATTAAACTGAACCACCGTATAATTGATCAACAAATCAACAAACGCATGTGTACCGATCAAACCATGGAGCAATTCCCAAGTGCTGCTTTTCAACAAAGTGGCGCTAACATTGGTGGAATGACAAAAAGGCTATTATCGACGTTTTCGTTTCTAGCTATCCTATAGCCAAATGTCAGCACATTGTTGAAGAAGTCCCCCGTTAAAAGATGAATGATGCATTGATCTATGACAGATTTATGGTTTAGGTCACCTGCAATGGACGGTAACGCGATTTTCCTTGAATTGGGCAGAATGAAACACGTAGTTAAAAGTTCATTGAGGCCATTGAATTGACCATATTTTAGAACATCGTGGTGAAGGGCGTTTGTTTCTAAATCGGTGTTGAGCTTATCGTGAATGAATTCGCTTAAGCTTATCATACGTGTAACTGGAAGTAATCCCTTTTCTTTTTAGCTTTTTCACGTTTTACTTATTTGCAATTTTTTTTTCCTTCTTTTCTTGTTACGAATCAATAATATCTCATCACTTCAGTAGGTCTCAGTCAAAGCAAAGAAAAGTGGTGAGAACAAGAGTAATTGTAACTTTGTGATTATTATGGTCAAGAAGGCAAACAATCCGTTAAAGATCGACTATAAGAACGGGATAATAGAGGATCGGCTTTTGCAGATTCGAAATTTTAAAGATGTAAATACGCCCAAATTAAGTATGTATTTTGAATAACCAACAGAAATTGAGCTTTAGTAACTAACTTTCGGATATATACACGTATACATTGTGCAGTCACGGTATGGAGTATAGAAATAGAGCCAAGGGACTCGAAAAAAGTGATAGAGTATGTACCGTTTTCTTTTTTTTTTTCTTTTCGTATCAATTGAAGTAAACTAACTAGTAGAGTAGGCTAATTCGGAACGATTTCCAGATAAATGATCCTGTTTCACTGAAGCACCTGAAAAGAATCCGCAAGAATGTGGAGAGCTCCACGTTGGAAGTGGTATTGTGTTCCAAAGAGTATATTCATGACAAGGATGAGATGGATCACAAGCTGAAGAGTGCTTGGGCCTCAGCAGAAAAGTACGAGGTAAAGGGCGTGATTGAAGTACCAGAGTTTGCGCCTAGCACAAAGGAGCTGAACAGTGCATGGTCTGGAAAGTATTGGCCGCTAATCTGGAACGGCAACCCCAACGACCAGATATTGAACGACTATAAGATAGACATGCGAGAAGTACGAGATGAGCTAGCACAGGCATCGGCGCTGTCGACGAAGATGGAGGCGGCGGGGCAACGGTACCCCATCGTGAGCGTCTTTGTCGACCCATCAAGACAGAAGGACAAAGTGGTGGCGGAAGACGGCAGGAACTACGCGGGTTCGTTGCCTATCGATCATAGCGTGATGGTGGGAATCCGCACGGTCGGCGAAAGACTGAGGGAGGATGCAGATGCAGATGCAGACGGAGACGCGTATTTGTGTCTGGATTACGACGTTTACTTGACGCACGAGCCGTGCTCGATGTGTTCGATGGCGCTGGTTCACTCCCGGGTGAGACGCGTGGTCTTCCTTTCGCAGATGGAGCGCACCGGATGCTTAAAGATAACCAGCGGCGACGGCTACTGCATGAACGACAACAAGCTGCTCAACTCCAAGTACGAGGGCTTCCAGTGGGTTGGTGAAGAGTACCCTGTGGGGGCAGTTGACCGGGACGTATGCTGCTAGCGCATTGGCCATTCACTGCCCGGCCTCTAGTAGACTGATATAAGACTGTATAATTTGTAATAAGCCCGGAATGGCACTGTCCTTAGCTACCGATGATCGGGCTATTTCTTCGAATTGCGCCAGCGCCAGAGTGTTTTCGTGGATGGCGCTGTCCAGGACTTGTAGGTGCTGCAGCAACACGTCGTTGATCTTGTAAAGAGTATCGATCAGCGTCTCGAGGTTGACGGAGTGGGCTTGCTGGTCAGTTTCCAGGACCCTTAGCAATCTTGAGCGCAAGCCCACGAAGAACTGCTTGATCCGGTCCTGCAGAGCGGCGACAGCCTGTGCGTCCCTGTCCTCGAGCAGCCCGTACCAGCGGCGCAGCTGTTGCTCGTCGCTCGTATGTGGGCGCAGGAGCTGCTTAAACTCGTGGAATGGGACCAGGGTGGTCAGTAGCGAGTCCGAGACGTAGTGGTGCAGCAGCTGTTCAGAATCCATCTGTGTGGTGTGGTGTGCAACTCGTTTCAGTCTGCCCTATTTTGTGATGTTGTGTTCTTGACTTGTCTTGACTGTTGTTTGTTGTTTTTTTGCTGTTGACCCGCATCGCGGACTGCGGCGAACGCGGCAGCTGCTGCTGTTGTTGATACCTCTAGGGCCTGCGAGGTCGGACATCCGACTCTGCTTCGAGTCGCTGCTACGCAGGCGAATGGTCGCCACTGGTGGGAGGCACAAGGTGCCGCGCCGACTACGTCAACACTGTGAGAGATCGGTGATCTTGGGAGGGAAGTGTGCGTGTTCGCCGGCGGTGGACTCGGTACTCCAGGTTAGTGGTTCGCAAAACTTGCATTACCCCGGAGAATTGCCGTGACCTCTGTTGTTTTTAGCCCTTTTACTTCTCCGCCGCAGGGGTTGAGCACCTGGGCGGCTAAATCAGTATTTTCGTCGGGTGTGACTCCCGTATGCGATGACAGAGTGGAGGCGTTGTTTCCTTCTCGTGTTTTTTCCATTCTCTCTCTCGGTTTTAGAGACTGCGTTTTGTTTTGTTTTGTGTATTGGGCCAAAATCTCTCGAGGAAAACAGATCAAAAACACACATCACAGATCTGGAGCTACACGACAGTGAAGAAGGCACAATCGCACCACAACACACAGCCATGGATTTCAAAGAAGAGCAAGTGTCCATCAAGCAGGACCCGGAACTACAAGAACACCAGCACGATCAGTTCCATGACGTCCAGATCAAGCAAGAGCCCCATGACCATGACGGCGAGGATTCACAGCGCACCAGTGGCACGCAGGACCACGACGATGAGACATTTGATGCCACCGAGCCTGTCGTGAAGACAGAATCCGGTGCCGGTATCGGCATCACCACCTCTCATAACGAAACAGGCCAGGTCCTGCCTGATCAATCAGAGGTGAAGTTTATTCGCCGTCAAATCAATGGATATGTAGGGTTCGCTAACTTGCCCAAGCAGTGGCACAGAAAGTCCATCAAGAACGGATTCAACTTCAACCTATTATGCGTGGGATCCAACGGTATTGGTAAAACAACTTTAATGAAAACCTTGTTTAATAATGATGACATTGAGGTTAATTTGGTCAACAATCATGAAGAAGAACTAACAACAGACCAAGAAGAAGAAGAGCACGAGAACCAAGCACAAAATCAAAGTCACAAAGTTAAGATCAAGTCATACGAAACTGTTCTTGAAGAAAACGGTGTTAAATTAAACTTGAATGTTGTTGATACTGAAGGATTTGGTGATTTTTTGAATAACGACCAAGAATCCTGGAACCCAATCATCAAGGAGATCAATTCTCGCTTCGACCAGTACTTGGATGCGGAAAACAAAATCAACAGACGCTCGATAAACGATAAAAGAATTCATGCTTGTCTCTATTTTATTGAACCTACCGGTCATTATTTGAAACCTTTGGACTTGACATTCATGCAGATGGTTCACGAAAAATGTAATCTGATTCCTGTCATTGCCAAATCCGATATATTGACCGATGAAGAGATTTTAAACTTCAAAAAATCCATTATGGGCCAACTAGCTCAATCAAATATCGAATTGTTTAAGCCCCCAATTTATTCTAACGATGATGCTGAAAATAGCAGCTTGTCCGAAAGACTATTCACAAACTTACCTTATGCTGTCGTTGGGTCCAACGATCTAGTAGAGAACTATAACGGCAGCCAAGTAAGAGGCCGTTCTTATCCATGGGGCGTGATCGAAGTGGATAATGACAGCCATTCCGATTTCAACCTTTTGAAAAACCTTTTAATTAAGCAATTCATGGAGGAATTGAAAGAAAGAACAAACAGTACACTGTACGAAAACTACAGATCATCTAAATTGGCCAATTTAGGTATCAAGCAAGATAATTCAGTCTTTAAAGAGTTTGACCCAGTATCCAAACAACAAGAAGAAAAAACTTTACACGAAGCCAAACTGGCTAAATTGGAAATCGAAATGAAAACCGTTTTCCAACAAAAGGTGTCTGAAAAGGAGAAGAAACTACAAAAATCTGAAACTGAACTGTTTGCAAGACATAAAGAAATGAAGGAAAAACTAACCAAACAACTAAAGGCTTTGGAAGACAAGAAAAAACAATTAGAGCTTTCCATAAATAGTGCTTCTCCTAACGTTAATCATTCCCCTATCCCCACAAAAAGAAGGGGTTCCTACGTTAGTATGGGAAACGAAGAAAAGCAAATCCAAAGACAAATATAAAATTCAAAAATATACTATTACTAAATATTACTACAATTATTATTACTATTAATATATATATGACACGCGACGCGTAAAAACAAAAGAAGAGGGAAAAATAATCGACTGAAAAAAACGAGAAACTAAATACTTATCAAATACTAGCTTTGTCTTTGAATCATAAATACAAAAAGACGGAAAAAAAGGGGGGTTTCAATAATGTGGCCGTAATAAAATAAAAAATGACTAGTTCAGAATTAACGAATGACCAAATCATAGATCTCATAACGGATTATAAAAATTTCAAAAGAATTATAGAAACTTCCGTGTCTAAAGATAATCGAAGAAGAAACTCAGGCGGCGGCAATAACAACGGCAATCTATCAAACTTATCGGATATCCAATTTTGGCAGCTAGCGACGGATGTAAACAATGAGTTGATGAAGAGATTAACAACGTCGGACATAGATGAATCACAAGATGATCATGATATGAAAAGAGGCAAAGCGCAATCAAAACTATCCCGACTGAACGATTCCAAATTCGATAACTTGATCTATGACATCTTTACAGAAATTGAAGAGAGAAAACTGCATGATTTGGACAATGTGAGCCATTCTAACACACTGGGTAAGGGCGAATTCAATTTTTATTTTAATGATTCATTATTTGAGTCGATTAATATAAATGATGATTGTATAAGTGCAAGCGGTATCGTGCCCATGAAAGTGTTCCGGGAGTTACGTTCGCAATTTGTGCTTTACTTTCAAAACACACTCCATCAAGTTCACCCCACAGATGCAACCGCACCATTACCAATTCTTCTGGAGACTGTATTCAAGATAGCAAATCTAATTAATGAAGTCTTACCAGTCCTGTTATCTCCTTCATTGCCAGAGCCCTTAGAAAAGGAAATCATATACTTAAAAAGTTCCCTATCACATACAATCACTTCAACAAGGTATTACCTTACGTTCGGGGACCTAGTACCACGAATTGTGATTCAATCATCCATATCAGAACTAATTTTTGCGTTTTGCAATATCGTTCAGATTGTCAAGATCAAACCCGCTTCACCACCACATGTTGCATTGCCTAGTGAAAAGAAATTGAATGATGCCGAACCTGCGATGAAACCATTGAAGATTATTGAAAAACTGAAAATTGAGGGAGTCCGTAAAGAGAATACATCCTTGGGAAAGGGTGCTGGTGATCTTGACGGCTCTTCATCTCCCGGAAAAGTCAGCACAGTAGAACTGAGGAATTCAGTGGATGAATCAAAAATTGACACATCGCAGTCAATTTCCAGCACTAGCAAAACTGATACAGTGGTTAATGGCAAATTACGTCAAAACAATGTAAGAAGTGATTCCTCGCCATTCAATGGAAAGATCGATTCAGAACATATTTTGTACTCGAACAATTCTAAAAATCGATCAACAGTCACAAAGAAGCAGCCCGTACGAGATAATTTGAAAGTTCCAAGCCCTCCAGACAAAGCGCTACCATTGATCGGCCAATCTCGACAGCATCATCGGTTGTCGCCACTGAATTCACACACCATCAACAAGTCACCCGTAGAAACGACCAAGCAAACAGACATTTTAACATCTTCAGACGTACCTGAATCACCAACTGCAGCCAAGATAAGACGATTTAAAGAAAAACTACATCATTTTGGCTCTAGCTCCGGCCTTGGTTTCAGAATTTCTTCTTCAGATGAAGACGTGAAAAATTCTGAAGTAAAGAAAACCACACACACGATTAGTACAGTTGAACTTCTAGATTTTATAGAGGATAAAACGACGATTGTGGTCCCGATGGTTCAGGGCATTTTAAGCGGTATTCAAGATTCCAAATCCAAGAATTTTGAGGCCGCAAGGCCGATTCCAAAATTATGTCAAGATTCCATCAAGTTAACTCCCATTTTGAAAACGATGATTGATATGACTACAAAGGTAATGGCCCAAGAAAACTCTAAATCCTATTTGAACAAGCACGCTAACTGGATACTTAAAGGGCTAACGGACTGCTTGCAAAGGCTAACGGGATTGTGTAGTGGTGGACACACCCACCCAAAGCTCAACGATAAACATTTCTTTCAAAAACTAGCAGGTATTCTGTTTGATGTGGTCAAATGCGCTAAGGAATTGGTTAAATGTGTGGAAAAGGCGAGTGGCCGCGTAGTGCCATAGAATCGCTAGTTTATAAAAGAAGATACTATAAAACTGTACAGTAGAGTCATATATTCTTTAGTCACTATCTTTATTTTATTTCTTGATCGTTATTTACAGATAAAATTCTTTATACATTTCTGGCCAGTGTACTATGAACTATATAAAACAAAGAGACAGGTTGTCTTCTTCTCTACAGGGTGGCTTTATTTTCCTTTTCCTTCATCGGTATCGTTGTCTTTGTAGATGCAACATTCTCATTAGCAATGTTGGTCAACGAATGGAGGTCTCCCTTATCCAGCAAACTTCCATCGATGAATTTAGAAGCCTTTTCGGAACCATTAGTGGATAAAATTGCGCCAATGAATGCATTTAAGACACTGGCAAATATCGTAGTTTCACCATTTATTTGGCCGTCTTTCAAGGGATCTTTCATTTTCCAGAATATGAAAGGGCTCAGATTGTGTGATTTGATGAACGCCGATGCTGTCTTTTTGGACGTCAATTCCTTGGCGATTTTTGTCCCCAGATTACTGAATTGTAAGGAAAGTGGTCCATTCTCGCGGGTTTCCGTGGGCGAATCGTTTCGCAAAGAATGAATAGATGTTTGCAGTTTCAAAAACTGTGAGCCTAGCAAACTCAGTTTTTCATTATACGGCTTGGAGCCGTGTGCAAACGATTTATGAGTTAAGCATTGCAAAATCAGCTCGTTAGATAAATTTATTCCGTACTTGGGTAATTGTAGTATGGATCTGACCTTATCCTGGCATTCATTTGCCTGGATTTCGGTGAAAAGAACCCCACTAGGGTTCCTCAAATACGACTCTGGATCTCGTCTCAAACCATTAATCCTTGGACCCTTATGAAGATATATAACCGATCGAATGCTTTGGAAATTACAGTTCAAAGCAGAGACCGGTCTCCTGAAAGAACCCGATATCGATATCATGCTATTCTGTGTGTTTCCGAGCTTGTCCACTCTATACCTCCCAACCTTGCCAGTGCAAAGCTTCCCTCTCCTGTTCATAGTGTATATAAGTTTTCCAACACTTTCTCGTAGCATAAGATTGGACAATCAACCCTAAACCGGTTTTTTTTCAAGATTCCTACCACCAGGGTTTATTCCACTCCTGTATAGGTCTTTTATGAATTATTTCAAGCCCTCTAAACCCGGTAGGTGTTGTAATTAGGGCACAATTTGGTCTATATTTACCTTTCGCCAATTGGCGGGGGGTCCTGCGGCAACTCTCTGCGCGGTTTGTGTGGGTGGAGTGGGCAGTCAACCTCCCATACCCCCCCGGTCGCCCCTCGGCCGTCCGTCCACTTTGCGGTAACCCCTTTGTGTGACAGCTGCTTATCAAGGTACCTGGTTAAAGCCATAGTAAATGATCTACACTTGAGATGGGCATTGGGAGATATAATTAGTCAGAGCGTATCACCACGGCTGGGCAAATATATGCAGGTTACTGGCCAAGCATTTTATTTATATAAGACAAAAGTGCGAAAGCTTCTGTTTGGGTAGAAAGTAAAAGATATCACAGTAACACAGTAACAATATCAGAACCTAGTAGAACAGTCGAACCTAAAAATGACACTGGAAGACGACCATTGGAATGTAGTTAGATTACGTAGATTACGTAAGGGGAAAGAAAAAGAAGGAGAAGGAGAGGGAGAAGAAGAGGAAGAGGAAGCATCGAAATTGGAAATATCCTTGGATAGTTTGCACGAGGGTCCTTTTGCTGAGGAGGACGATGAGGACTTCGATGCCGATGTCCTATCAAACACCAGCAGTGAAGATTCCTCACAGATGAACCGTGGTTATGACTTGAGAACGTCCGATGAATTAAAGAGTGCCGCTGCTACCGCTGCCGATCAAACCACAGTTCCTGCTATCTCAGAGTCGTTTGACACCTTGTCTGGCTCAAAAATAGGCGGGGCTGTCTTACCAAGTTTGGAAGGTTCGAGATTGAAGGATAGTGTAACTGCGACGTCTACGAGAAGTGATTCAGGTTTGCGAATGGATGGCGTTATAGATAAAATCGAGGGCAAGCCAACTAAACTGAGGATGTGGCATGTTATCATGTTAACCTCGCTGGTTTCCATGACTTTTTCGTACTTGGCCCTTGAATACTCTCTGACTGGTGATGTGTTTGCAGGCTTCAAATCGCAACAGTTACTTCGGAATAATGAAAGGAAAATGCTATACGGCAACATTGACTTTGTCAATAAAAATCGTTTGATTCAACAGGCGACTCCTTAAGTCAGTGGGCTCCCTCGGGGAAGTACTACGTCGATTTCGACAACCATATAGCGTATCCGTTGAAGGATGATGAGATAATGGGGTGGAAAAGATACAAGGCTGATTTTGTTATCCTTTGGTATACAACAAAGGCCAGAATGAAAAAAAGGTTGGCATAAGAGAATTGACAAATTAAACGTGGGGAGAATAAAGTTACATGCAGTTATCAAGAACGCTCTCACGTCCACCCAAAGAAACTTGAAGGTATTTCATAATGAACAAAAACACCACTGGCAGAAGCTATTCACATTATGTCGAAATAAGTATAGGCAATTTTCTCCGCATATGACGAAATTCTTCAGGCAGTCTTTTCGAAAAACAAAGCAATTCTGGTCAAGATCAAAATTGCAACTACGCAAATTTCGCCTCAATCCAACAAAATCATTCCAGGTCTTCCGATTTAAAGTTCGAAACGATACCAACTGGTCTATTAAACACTTGAAACGATTAGGAGTGAATTTCAAACATTCCAAATTGTATAGGTCAGTGTCAGAATGCAAGAAAAAGAGCTACTTCAAGTGCAAACATTAGATCTCTTTTTAAGGAAACGAAGGGGGGAACATGGTTCATACGGGAGTTAATTATTTCAATTCGGTTTTCTTTATTTCTGTTGTTTTTTCTTGACAATCAAAAAAAGATATATCTTTATCTCTATTCGGTTTTTTTTTTCCACAGTATCAGCTAATCATCATCACTTCATTTTGTTTTTATTTTGTTGTTGTCTTTTTTTTTCTCAGTTATGTTTTACTCCTACATTTACATATTCTTCGAAGCTTTATACGGTTAAATACTTTCGTCGTCCTACTTATAATCAAGCGTCGAGCAATTACTATATACTATTATTCACCTCCAGGATCTTACGTGATTTCTTATTGTGCTCAAAGCGTCCCTTAAACATCACGCGGTACGGAGTTTTGACAGAACTAAGGAAAGAAAATAAAATAACGTAGAACTAAAAAATAAGTTCAAATAAAGTAAAAAGAAGCTGCACCATTACCGAGGCAGAGAGAATTATATCTTTTTCACAAACAGTGAGCGATTCCTCTAACTAAACAGGCTAGTTGCTTTTTGGAAAGAACTGGAGTGAAAAGAGCGGTATTTTTTTTTGAATAAAAACAAAAAATAAAACGAAAAACAAGGTGGTTATTAGACAAAATCGTATCATGTCCGATACCAATCCGTCTATGTCCAGCGCAAACTCTAAAAGAGAGGATAGCAATGCTTCTCAATCAAGCCAAACACTGTCGTTCAGTTCTTCCTCAAATACCTCCACTTCTACTAATACGGAAGCTTTGTCAGGATCTCCTTCTTCCTCCCCCTCGGCGACTGAGTTGACCAGTATTCGCCCGGTTGGTATAGTTGTTGCTGCTTATGATTTCAACCACCCCACAAAGAAAGATGGCTCTTCGCAACTTCTATCTGTACAACAGGGAGATACTATATATATACTGAATAAAAATTCGTCTGGATGGTGGGATGGATTAGTCATTGACGACAGTAGTGGGAAAGTCGATAGAGGCTGGTTTCCTCAAAATTTTGGAAGACCGTTAAGGGACAGTCATTTTAGAAAGCACAGTCATCCAATGAAAAAATACAGCTCAAGTAAAAGTTCGAGACGCAGTAGCTTGAATAGTTTGGGTAATGGTGCATATTTGCATGTGCCCAGAAACTCAAGTAAAAGTAGAAGAGGAAGCTCTACCTTACCAGCGTCATTGATAACCACTCACAATGCAGAGTCAACTGCCGGTAACAATAATCTTCCTTCGGTGAATAATTCTAGTACGTTTTCGACGTCGAACGATGATTCACATGTGACCCCTGAGTCATCAAACTTTAATTCTAATACCAGTCTTACGCAAGATTTAACAAAGAGTGCTGAACGATTGTCTGAAACGAATACAAATACCACGATGAACGACAAGAATACTGATACCCAATCTTATAGCGAAAAGGCAGGCCCCGTACCAACTCCAGAGGACACCATTAAAATATTACCGTTAGAAGAGATAGAAATGATTATTAATGGGATACACTCCAACATTGCGTCCACTTGGTCGCCCATACCCCTGATAACAAAAACATCGGATTATAAATTGGTATACTACAACAAAGAACTGGATATTTATTGTTCAGAATTACCTTTGGTTTCAAATTCAGTCATGGATTGTGACGATATTTGTGATAGAGAACCAAAGTTCCCCCTGATGATCATTTGATCAAATTATACACAAGAGATTTAAGGAAAAATGCAAATATAGAAGATAATTCGACAAGGTTGAAACAAATGAGAAATGAACTGGATAAATCAACTCGTTCAATAGAAGAACAAAACCCAGAGCAGATTGCTGATGACGATAACGATGATAATGAAAATAACAAAAACGAATTTGATGAGGCTGGTCCTTCATCATTGAATTCTTTATCTGCCCCCGACTTGGCACAAAATCAGTCAAGAACATCTCCATGTCGTTCTTCCCTATTGGCGAAAAGTGATATATTTTATCATTACTCAAGAGATATAAAAATGTGGATAGAGTTACAAGATTTAACTGTCTACTATACTAAAACAGCTCACAAGATGTTTCTTAAGAAGAGTCGTCAAAATTTCACGAAATACTTTGATCTGATATCAGATTCGATAGTATTTACGCAATTGGCCTGTAGGTTAATGCAACACGAGATCAAAGCAAAAAATTGTAGCAAAGAAATTAAAAAGATCTTTAAAGGTCTAATCTCCTCATTATCAAGAATAAGTATTAATTCTCATTTATACTTTGATTCGGCTTTTCATAAGAGAAAAATGGACATGATTAATGGTAAAGGCAACGATGACCAGGAGAATAATTGCTCTCTAGGAGAGGTAGATGAAAATAGAAACGAAGGAGAGAATGCACACGACCTTATTTCGGCGCCTTTGTCTAGTAAACGTAATGTTAGTACTAGTACAACGGATACTCTAACGCCAACAAGATCATCCTTTAGTACCGTCAATGAAACTGATATGGAAAACTTTCAACTTCTAGATCCAAGAAATAGCATCAATTCCATGGTAACCCCGAGAACCTCAATACAAAACTCTACTTTAGAGGAAATTTCTCTATCACCATCTAATAAAAACCTAAAGTCAATCAAGACAATTTATGAAATGGTTGATTTGGAGCTCAGTAAATTTTTAAGACATGTTCAGCTACTTTATTTCGTGTTACAAAACTCGGTTTTTTCAGATGATAATACCTTGCCACAATTACTACCAAGATTTTTCAAAGGCACATTTAGCGGTGGTTCTTGGACAAATCCCTTTTCAACATTTATTACAGACGAGTATGGCAATTCCTCAAAGAATAAAGCTGTTCCATCAAACGATGTAACTGTTTCATCTTCTAAGAACTCTTCAATTACAAGGATTTCGCCAAAGATGGCAGATGCCATTGCCTCCGCATCGGGCTATAGTGGAAATTCAGAAACGAATTCCCAAGCCGACTCAAAAGTAGGCACAGCCGCATATAGTTCAGTTATTGCACCTTTCAACAGGCCTTCTCATAATAGAACGTTTTCAAGGGCAAGAGTTTCAAAAAGAAAGAAGAAATATCCACTAACTGTAGACACTTTGAATACAATGAAAAAAAATCTTCTCAGATTTTTGAAAAGCTAAATAATGCTACAGGTGATCATTTAAAAATCATAAGCAAACCCAAAAGCAGAATTAGAAACTTGGAAATCAATTCAAGCACTTATGAACAGATAAATCAAAATGTCTTACTATTAGAGATACTGGAGAATTTAGATTTAACAATTTTTATTAATTTGAAAAACTTAATCAAAACCCCAAGTATTTTATTGGATTTGGAAAGTGAGGAATTCTTAGTTCATGCCATGTCGTCGGTCTCGTCAGTATTAACGGAATTCTTTGACATAAAGCAAGCATTTCATGATATTGTCATTAGGCTAATAATGACTACACAACAAACAACTTTAGACGACCCTTACTTGTTTTCCTCCATGAGATCCAATTTCCCTGTTGGACACCATGAACCTTTTAAAAATATTGCAAATACACCCTTAGCTAAGGGGCCTTTGCATAAGAAAAACGAGCAACTAGCGCTGTCTTTGTTCCATGTATTAGTAAGTCAAGATGTGGAATTTAATAACCTTGAGTTTTTGAACAATTCCGATGATTTTAAAGATGCTTGTGAAAAGTACGTCGAGATTTCTAATCTTGCGTGCATCATTGTTGATCAGTTGATTGAAGAGAGGGAGAATCTGCTGAACTACGCGGCCAGAATGATGAAGAATAACTTGACTGCTGAATTGCTAAAAAATGAGCAAGAGAAATGGTTCGATATATATTCTGAAGATTACAGTGATGAAGATTCTGAGAATGATGAAGCTATTATTGATGATGAGTTAGGATCTGAAGAATACACTGAACGCAAAGCTGCTAATATAGAAAAAAACATTCCATGGTTTCTAACTTCGGATTATGAAAGCAGTCTCGTGTTTGATTCAAGGGGAAAGATTCGCGGTGGAACGAAAGAGGCACTGATCGAACATTTGACCAGCCATGAACTTGTGGATGCAGGTTTCAACGTTGCAATGCTAATAACATTCAGGAGCATATTAACTGCAAGGGAGTTTTTTTATGCCCTCATTTACAGATATAATCTATATCCTCCTGAGGGATTGAGCTATGATGATTACAACATTTGGATAGAGAAAAAATCAAATCCCATTAAGTGCCGTGTGGTCAACATCATGAGAACATTTTTGACACAGTATTGGACCAGAAACTATTATGAACCAGGCATACCTTTAATTTTAAATTTTGCCAAAATGGTTGTTTCTGAAAAAATTCCGGGGGCAGAGGATCTTCTACAGAAGATAAATGAAAAACTGATAAATGAAAACGAAAAAGAGATAATGGATTTGGTGCAACAAGATTCAGTGCAAGTAAATGGTTCTACGCTGAAACGCGAAAATAAATCGCCGACACATATTTCTTCGTCTTCTTTACCATCTTCTGCTTCTTCAGCATTTTTCAGATTGAAAAAACTGAAACTTTTGGACATTGATCCATATACATATGCCACACAGTTAACTGTACTTGAACACGATTTGTATCTCAGAATCACAATGTTTGAATGTTTGGATAGGGCGTGGGGTACCAAGTATTGTAACATGGGTGGTTCTCCTAACATAACAAGATTCATAGCAAATGCAAACACGCTCACCAACTTTGTTTCTCATACGATTGTGAAGCAGTCAGATGTTAAGACGCGTTCCAAATTAACACAGTATTTTGTCACCGTCGCACAGCATTGTAAGGAATTAAACAACTTCTCTTCAATGACCGCTATCGTTTCTGCTCTATATTCTTCTCCAATTTATAGATTGAAAAGGACATGGGATCTAGTTTCTGTAGAATCCAAAGATATTTTGAAGAATTTGAACAATCTTATGGATTCGAAGAGAAATTTTGTAAAGTATAGGGAGTTACTGCGATCAGTGACAGACATCGCGTGTGTCCCCTTTTTCGGTGTGTATCTATCTGATTTGACATTTACATTTGTTGGGAACGCAGACTTCCTCCATAATTCAACGAATATAATAAACTTCAACAAGAGGACCAAGATCGCGAATATTGTAGAGGAAATTATAAGCTTTAAAAGATTCCATTACAAATTGAAACGATTGGATGACATCCAGACTGTCATAGAAGCCTCTTTGGAAAATGTCCCACACATCGAGAAGCAGTATCAACTCTCATTGCAAGTGGAGCCTAGATCCGGAAACACTAAAGGTAACTCACACTCTGCTACCTCTAGTGGGACAAAAACCGCAAAGTTTTTAAGTGAGTTTACCGATGATAAAAACGGAAACTTCTTGAAACTAGGCAAAAAGAAACCTCCTTCGAGATTGTTTAGATAAAAGTTCATTGGCTCTACCAATCTGAAAGCACTCTAATTTTTTTTTGTTTTTTGGTGCGACCTTTTACTTATATTGGCTGTGTTTTTTTTTTCCTATATTCTTCGTAACTGCTTTCAACTCTACAGGTAGAGTGCTTTCTTTTCGTTTTCGAAGAATTAAGAGTGCGTTTTATTAACAGTTCTTTTTGATAAAGTTCTTTTTTTTATATATATTAACATATTTCGTTATACCAAATTAATTTATTGATCCAGTTTTAAAGCACAAGTTTGCATCACTGTTGGTGTTTGATTGAAGGGTGCTCATCATACTAATGCCCTGTATTACCCGGCTTTATTTGTCTAAAGTCTATAGATTCAGAATAAGAGGATTGAATTTATCAGGATCGCCAGACGCCAAGTATATATGGAGTAGATCCAAAGTCATCGTATTCGAGGAGCAGTTTTACGAATTCAATGTTCAAACAACTGTCACAAATTGGTAAGAACCTGACCGATGAATTAGCGAAGGGTTTAGCGGATGATGTGAACGGAGCCTCATCGGAACAACAAACTGAAGATGACAAGAGTGGCTTACCTAAAGATATACAAACCAAATTAAGAAAGTTTGAAAAGTATGAACAAAAATATCCGTTGTTACTTTCTGCTTACAAAAACGAGAAACTAAAATCCGAGAAGTTTGAGGCTATCGAAAAGATTTTGGCAGAAAATACACCCATATCGAACATTGATGATGCAGTTGATACGTTACCAGCTTTCTTCCAAGATCTAAATAACAAAAATGGCCTCTTGAATGATGAGATCAAGAGATTAACTAAGGAGAATTCTGGAATGGTGCCAGAAACTGTCTCAGAGAACATATCAAATGATAAAGAAGAATTCTTACAGAAAGAGCAAGAATACAAAAGCGATATACTTGGCCTAGAGAAGAAGATAGATGCTTTAAACAATGAACTGGCTACCTTGCAGAAAGATAAAGATAGTACCGTATTAGAGTTTGAGAAAAAACTAGCTGCATTGGAGAACGTGCTGAAGGTAGAGAAAGATACCAAAGAACAGGAAGATAATGCCTGTTTATCTAAATTAAAAGAGGAGTTGGCTATCAAGGATCACTCTTTTGAAGAAAGCCAACTAAAAATTAGAGAATTGGAGCAGGAATTGGCGTCTTATAAAGATACAATGAAAGAAAACACTTTGACGTTAACGGAGTTAAATACCTCTTTAAAAGAGAAAGAGGAAAAATTGAGAGATCTGGAAAAACAAGCGAATGAGGTGTCAAAGACAATCACGTCTAATGGCTCGTTGAACCAAAACGTAGGGGGAAACAACAGAAGGAAGAAAAACAGAAATAAGGCGAAGAAAAACAAGGGAAGCACTAGTGCCGATGGTGTTAATGAAGAAGAAATTTTTGATAATCTAATCAGCGCTGAAGAATATGGGAAACTGAAGGAAGATTTACAAACGTTACAAGAAAAACATAAAGATTGTGAAGACTGGAAGCACCAGTATGATGAAATAAAAACAAAAATAGAAAACGCTAATGGATTGGAAGACTCGCAGCTTGGAAAATTAGAAAAAGAGCTCGAAAAGCTGAATGTAGAGTTATCTGCAACTAAGAAATCTTTAAAAGAGAAGAACTCCGAATTGGAAGAAGTAAGAGACATGTTAAGGACTGTAGGAAATGAACTTGTGGATGCCAAAAATAAGATAAAAGAATCCACCAGCCAGCAGAATGAAGAAGTAAAGGCCGTGAAATTGGAGCTCGATGACTTGCGTCATAAGAACGCAACCATGATCGAGGCTTACGAAACCAAAAATTCAGAATTGAGAAATAAATTGGATTCATTGAATAAAGAAGTGGAATGCTTGAAAACTTCAAGCACGGAAAAGGAAAAAGAGCAGGCGCTATTACAGAACAAGCTAGTTAAATTAAATGAAGACATTTCGCAATTAGCACTCGAGAAGTCGATTATAACAAAGGAACTCACTTCTTTGAAAATATCTTATAAGCAGAAGGAAAAAACTGTGGGCTATTTGGAAGAGCAGGTTAAACAATTCAATGAGCAAAAAGATGCGGCAGAAAAGTCAACAGAACAGTTGAAAAAGAAAATTCTAAAATTTCCAACAGATTAGACCTACTTAAAAAGGAAAACGAAACATTACATAACGATATTAAAAAGAATGGTAACTCTTATGAAACGTATTTGAAAGAAAACGGTAAGTTATCTGAAAGGTTAAATATTTTGCAAGAAAAGTATAATACTTTACAAAATGTAAAGAGTAATTCGAATGAACACATGGATTCGATTAAAAGACAATGTGAGGAATTAAACGTCAAGCTGAAGGAATCTAACAAGAAAATACTATCTCTAGAAGATGAACTAAATGAGTATGCCAATATTGTTCAAGACAAGACCAGAGAAGCCAACACTTTGAGAAGATTAGTCTCAGATAGTCAATCTGGTGATTTGAGTAAGCAAAAGGAACTGGAAGATAAATTGGCATATCTAACTGATGAGAAGAGTAGACTGGAATCAGAACTGAACTTACAAACGTCCAGGAAGGCCAGTGAAATACAAGAATGGAAGCATACTGCGGCCGAGCTAAAATCAGAAATACACGCACTGAAGCTTCGTGAAAGAGAATTGAAATCAGAGGTCAAGGCATTGGATTCTGCTAATAGCGATATTAGGCGCAAGACCCAGGCCACGTCGGATGATTCTAACCAGTTGGAACAAATCAAAGCTAATTTAAAGCTTGCATTATCAAAAGCTGAAGAAAGGAATTCAGAATTACAATCAACCAATGAAAATCTCTTAAATTTAAACAATGAACTAAACAAGAAATTCGACCGATTATTGAAGAACTACCGTTCATTGTCTTCCCAATTGAATGCTATGAAGGAAAGACAACATAGCGATAATTCAGGAAGAATCAGCAGATCTAGCTCTATGAGTTCTTCGACTAACGGGAATGGCAATATCTCAACAGCTAGTGAGTCTCATTTGCCCAAATTAGAGAAGATACGATCATCAAGCTCTTTAGAATTGGACTCCGAGAAAAATGAAAAAATTGCATATATAAAAAATGTTCTGTTGGGGTTCTTAGAGCATAAAGAACAACGGAATCAATTACTGCCTGTGATTTCCATGTTGTTACAACTAGACAGCACTGACGAAAAAAAGACTGGTGATGTCTTTAAAGTGAGAAAGTATGTAGTTAAAAGTATATGTATGTAGATAAATGACTTTTTGCATGTCTGTATAGATGATAGGAAAGCGATCACTTTGCCAAATTTTTTGTTTTTATTGTTTTTTTCTTTTTGCTCACCTAGGTCAGGTATCTTCTGATGTAATCAATTCCGCCAACGCATTGAGAAACTGTAGATTGATTGTTGCCTATTAATTTATTGATTTCGATGGCAAGATCTACAGTTTTCTCTGTTGAGTCATGTTCTAATATCAATCCTGTAGTTGAATTTTTCCAAGTTGCTACATTTTTGAGGATTCCCTCTTCTGTTGTTGAGGAATTGTTGAGGAGGAGACTCCAATCAAAAGTGTCGTGATCCCATAAAACGGCTTGCAAACCAAATTGCCTTGTGATTGCTCTTACTCTATTGTCTATGCCACCATAAGGTGGTCTGAACCATTTGGGTGTGTGATTTCCAGTGGCATTCATTGCCCAAATAGACCATTCAATTTGAGCTATTATTTTCTCATTTGACATACTTGGCAAATATGCATGAGACCATGTATGTGAGCCAATCAAATGCCCCTCTCTTTGCATTCTGTGGTAGATATCAGGATGTTGTACTATATTGATGCCTAAATTGAAAAATGTAGTGTTATGCTCCAAATGGTCCAACAGTTTAGTGGTAGAAGGAGAAGGTCCGTCATCAAATGTTTGAGAAAGCCTTGAGCATGTGTATATATCGTCGTGCTCAACGCAATGATGGCAATCGAAAGAGCATGACTCTCTTGGATTAACATGGCAATTATTTTGATCGTATAGTTTATAATCAGGAATATCTTTGAAATTAATAAAATCTAAAGGTATATAAGGAGGATCCAATCCAGGCCACTCCTTTAACCCGGTAAACGCAGTGAGCCAATCTGGGAAAGGAGTCTTTGTAACAGCTATTTCTAGTTTGGGAAATTGGAAATCAATCTGTTTCAAATCCGCCATATTAGCTTCTCCACGAACAAGTTGGCTTGCGCCAAAGACCACAACAATACTTTGCAAAGAAACTCGTTTTATTTCTATCTTCATTTTTAGTTCGGTTTTTTGCTGAGTTGGTGACTATCTTTTTGCTGTCTTTTGTGACTGGTAGGGACCTGTTTTAAAGAGAAACGAATATGTGAACCAAGTTATGTTAACTCTCACAAAAGGACGGAAATGTAATACTTTTCTTGTGTCACAAAATCGCATTTCTGTATGTTTCCTGACACTTTGAAAGACTGTCACCCGCCCTATCGGGCAACCAATGCTTAAAGCCGAGTGTCGTCTTACCAAAGAAGAAGGAAGACCCCATTGACCCGACTTTCGCCAGCCCATCGGATTAATGGATGACAGCAAAACGGGAAGACGGAAGATTTTCTGCGGAAACGGAAATAACAGCCGAGAGTCAAATATTAATCTTATCTCGATAGTGCTTCGCCCTTTGGATTCCTTTGGGCCGCCCGTTCCTTTTGAGTATAGCCATTCTTGGCGTAAATTATAGTCAAAGTAATGTAATCTATTAATTATGCACACCTGTTAAAAATTTCCGTGGGTGTGATGGCACACAAAAACATTCTGACAAGATAATTAGCTAGATTGCCTGTGATGAGCCATCCCTTAATATGACTAATGTTCTAGTTAATCTAGCATCTGTTATTTATTTTTTTGTGTGTATGCTGTAAAGATCTTGATAAAAAAACATATATAAAGCTATAGAGTTTCCGGGATCCAGAACGAGATATACACTGCTTTTTCTAGCTTACTCTCTCCTTATAATATAACAAACAGTATCAAGAAAACTTCCAAGAAGTACATACAAAAGAAACTAAAGCAACAACACTATAACACAATAGCAGCAAACATGTCACTAAGAAATATATCAATGGTCACAAAAAATTTTAGATTAACAGCAAAATGCTTTACCCCAAAGAGCTCACCCACATCAACAACCATCCCGGTTATAAAAGATCCCAGTACTACTCAATATCGTAGAATGACTACAATAAACAACTTTACAAGCTTAAAAGGATATTCTTCAGTTTCTAAAACGGTCCATGATAAGCCAATTGTTATCTGCACAGATAATGAAGAGGTGGAGACTGTATCGGAACACGTGAAAGTTTAATTTTGAACTGAAGAACAATGGGAATCTACTCTTTTTTTCAAACACATGTTCTTATGAGCGTTGCAGCATTTCAAGAAACCAAGCTTTTTTACCCTTACCAAAAATATATCCTTTCCTTACGGTGATTTCAGCATTGTAAGCATCAAATACTCCTATTTTTGACACTACCATCCAAGCATCGATATGTATATACCTGATATTTATATATGTCCTTTAATACATACTTTTTTATTTTAAAATAACAAAACATTCTTCTAGAAAGAGAGAAACTATTTAAAAAAACTGTAAATCTATCAATAAATATTATTTCTCCCAAATTTCCGAATGTTTTCACCATTGACTCAATCATATCGCTCAATATAATCTGTATCGCCAATACATTCTGCAATGGTCAATTGATCATTACCAATTAATTTATTGATTTTGATCGCAACATCAACGGTCCTTCGTGCACCATCATGCTCCAAAATTAAACCTTTTCGTTGTCTCTTCCAGGTGTTTATATCCTTGAATATTTGCTCCTCTGTTCTTAATTTATCATTCGTAATCAGTTTCCAGTCAAAAGTATCGTGATCCCATAAGACGACAGTTAACCCAAATTGTTTAACAATAGCTCTCACCCTGTTATCAATGGCCCCGTAAGGAGGTCTAAAATATTTAGGAAAGTGTTTTCCTGTGGCATTCATTGCCCAAATTGACCACTCAATTTGGGCTACAATTCTCTTCATTTGATAGGCTTGGTAAAAATGCATGCGACCAGGTATGTGTACCAATTAAATGACCTCTCTCTACGACACTCTCATAAATATGAGGGAAATTAACAGTGTTAATTCCTAAAACGAAAAAAAGTGGTCCTGTGTCTCAAGTTTTCAAGTAATTTCTTCGTTGCTGGGGTCGGACCATCGTCGAATGTTTGAGAAAGCTTGAAACACGAAGTAACATCGTCAACATCAACACAATTGTAGCAGTCGAATGAGCACTGTTCTCTGGAAATGTTTGGACACCTACCAGATTGATACCTTTCAAATTCTGGGACTTTAGTCAGATCTATGTAATCTAGTGGAATATAAGGTGGGTCAAGCCCAGGCCATTGAGTAATATTGGTAAATTCTTTTAGCCATTCTGGAAAGGGTGTTTGCATATCTTCGTCCCCAATTAATGCAGTACTCCCGTTTGAAGCCAAACACTCCCCAGGTTTCAATAAAAACCCTGTTAATAGCGCACTTTGCACTGCACGGTGTATCTTCATTTTTTTTTTTCTGGTGTTGGAATAGAGCTTTCGATCTGAGTTGGTTCTACTTCTTTGATTCTTACAATTCAATTTCTTTTTTATTAAGTTCATTACTTGTTTTTAAGCACAAAAAGAACCAAAATATACTAAGGCAGTTTTTTTTAATTGTGTTCGAATGACGGCGACCGGAAAAAATGTGACATTAAGCAAAAGGATCCGAAAGCTGTAACCACATAATTGACAGAAAAGATTCTTTTGCAACAGAAACTAGAACCTCTTTTGGTTGAAAGCAGTCGGTGAAAGAGGTGTTTTCACTGCCCATGGTGTAGGTTTGTGTCGTATTGGTAATATTATATATTCGTAATGATGTAATGATGTTTATTAATCTGCTTGCTCTTTTAGTTACTTAGTGTATAACGCCATATGTTCCACCTCACGCAATAAACTTCTTCTTGGCTTTTTGTTATTATGGGAAAGAGACAATTCCTCTTCGAATTGCCTTTGAAGTAATCTTTTTTAATGTTTTGCTTACAGTATCAAATATATCATTTGTTTACTTTGAAATAGTTCTTGAAAAATATGAAATCAATTTAAAAACATATAAACGGCATTATGAAAATGGAAAAATAAATACACTTTATTAGTCAAAAGATTGTTGACAATAGGAAGTGGACATTGTAAGAGGCTGCCGAGACAATAGGGTGTTAACTTGGCCAAGCCCATCTATAATTCTATTATTTGTATACTATACCCTACAGCAGAAAAATTATTCAATGAGCAACTACGTCATCATAGAGAACATGATCGACTGAGCCTCCAGACATGGCCAATATAACAGTTTCTGCAAATTTTTTTTGGTCCTGGCAAAACAGCTTTGCCGCATCTTTATTTAGGGGATCATTGGGATTAGGTTCTAAGAACAAGAAAAGAAGCCCGATGATGATACTCTGTAAATCGAGAGCCGGTGACCAATCTTCCCGAAGTATATTTAAACAAACGTTTCCGTTTAGGTCGATATTTGGATGGAAGATCTTTTTCAAACATGTTACTTTTGGTGGTTCGATTGGATAAACCTCGTTAAAATCCAGGCTGAAACTGATGGAACCGTGATTATAATACCCTTCATCGGGACTTACAACCACTTCCAATTTGGGCGGCTGCATCCTATCCGTGCTTTGCGGTGAAGCTTTTATGCTTAAAGTTACTGTGGGTGGGAGGTCCAAAGAATCAAGATCTTTGACCAATCGAACCCTAGCTGCCGATACATAGGGCTGCATGGAAACATTATTTTCATTCTCTTTTTGTTTTTTCTTTTGTAATTGGCGTAATTTCAGCTATTTATACAAAGTTAGAGTTAGATACATATTTAGTACGCATATGCATTATCACTCTCCAGATGTGTATGTTAGTATCAAAGCAAAAGAAAAGCAGAGAGGCAACAAAATCTCTATCAACGTACCATTGAAATCCTCTTGTTTTGTGATCACTTGATGATCTTCGGTAGCCCTAATGACTTTATGAAATGGCTTGAAAGGTTCTTTTCTTTGATTCATGCCTCCTGGCTGAAATCATCAAACGGCACGGGCAAGCTGAAAGTACATTTGTAGTAATTTTTCAAAAATACTGCGGAGTTGTTCGAGCTTTAAGAAAAACATATTTGGCATTAGTAACTATTGTTGAATACAAAAAGGATAAAGAAAGTGCAACAAGAATCGGAGGTACCACTCGTTTAAAGGCAGATGAGATTTACTAGAGGATTAACGGCCTCGTCGTCTTTGAGGGCGAAAGCTATTGGAAAGTTGACCAAATTTTCCACGAGTGCTTTAGATGAGCAACGTGACGATGGAACAACGCTGGATTTGATAACTCGTACTCTGCCTATCTTCTACTCTACGAATACATCGAAAATATACACCATGCCACTTACACTGAGTGAATGGGAAGTGTTAACCTCACTTTGTACAGCCATCCCTACTACGTTTGATTTGGTTGAAAAAATGCTAAAGGAAATTATTGAGCCGTACTTCCTGGAAACTCCAAGACAAAGAATTTCAGATGTTCTGTCCTCAAGGTTCAAATTGAAAGAGCTAAGAAATCCGATCGAAATACTGACTTTCCAATTGACCAAGTTCATGATTCACGCTTGTGAAAAATATCCTATTCTTTTTGAAACTATAAGCGGTATCATATCGGTCTATTTTGAGCGCGTATTAAAGGTCTTTAGTGTGAAGCAATCAGGATTACTGTCGTTAATTGGTTTTATTAATGCATTCATTCGCTTTCCCGATTCTCCAGAACTAACTAAATTTGCTTGGGGAAAGTTAGCAAAGCTTGTATTTCATGGATCATTTTTGAGTGAAGTTGATGCAATTTTGAATTCCTCAACAGCATTTGCGAATGATTCAATTGTTCAGTACTATGATTCGGGAAATGAGCTATCCGGCGCCTATATATTAGAATTGGTATCTCGCTTACAAGTTTCCTTAATATCTCACCTGCTACATAGCAATGCTAATCTAGATGAATTCCTGCTAAAGCAGCAATACCAATTTTACAAGTTTGACCAGGAAGCTACCGACATTGACACCGATACCAAAAGTGTCGATGAGTTTTTTTTAACATAAGATGTAATAAGGATTTTTTTGTAGACGTGTGCAAACTATCCTTACAGTTTTGCTCTGAGTCTCATATTCTCGACTTATCTACTGACAATCGTGCAAAGTTCTCTTTTGATACGCGGGCCCACTACTTACAAACCCTTTGCCTAATCCCGTTTATCGAAGACACAGAAAGCGAGATGTTCGAAAGTTTCACAAAAATTGTTTCAGAATCCATTGATAGCTTCTTCCTGTCTGATGTAATTACACCATTATTAACAAAAGCCATTGTAACTTCCGCCTCATTACTGAATTTTTTTACGGAAAAATTATCACTAACTCTGATTCGTATGTTTCCGTTGCTAGTGGCGTCACCACACATCACCACCAACACGGTGAAAGATGTTGCAAAAATATTTACTACAGGGTTATACCCTCTTAATGAAGATGCAATTGTGAGTACAATCTACTCTATGAACAACTTATTAGCTGTTTCTGAAGATGGATCGCCAGCTCCAGTGCTTCGCGAACGTCAATTAACAATAACATCAGGCAAAAACATTGAGAGAGACTACTTACCGTTGAGAAATTCGTTTCCTAGTTTGAATGGCACCAGTGCCCCACTTGGGAATGCAACTGTAGGTCAAATATCCTCACATGATGTTAATAGCGGAACCACTATGACTTACCACGCCTCTTTAATCTCTAATTGCGTGGCTGCAACGACAACAATTGCGTCGTATTATAACACTCAAAGCATAACAGCATTGACTATTTCCATTCTCACTCAGAAAGTTAATGCCATGTCTAAGGAATTTGACAGTGTTATACTGGATTCTCTGGCAAGATTGGCCCCTAATACTTCGGTGACAGAATTTTCCCTTCTGCTAAAGTTTTTCAAATCGAGGACTGTTTTTGCCACCAAAAGTAGCGATAGTGCACTATTGGAAATTATTATTAATGCAAAGTGTGTAATATCCAAGGAATTATTGACTAATCATTTTTCAAGTGACCTATATTTCATGTATCTTCACGATCTATTGGACTCAATCATTTCTAGTGGGGAAGTAGAACGATTGGAACATCACAGGCCGCAAACAGAAATTTCCCGTGTGGCTGACCAAATCGCTACTTACCTAAAGCCACTTGCCGCGCTCTTACCTGATCCAGGTAACAATCCCATAGACATTAGCAAAGATGAAGCCACTACAAATAAGTTTAGGAACGCATGGTTTAATTTTGTTATTCATGGATACCATTTGAACGCGCCAATTGTCAAAGAGAACTTTTCTGCGCTATTAACTATTGCCTGTAATTCACCACCCTTAGCTTCTGAGTTCCCTGCCAATAACAAAGAACTTTCTTTGGAAATGAACACAATCTTGCGTCGTGGTTCCTCCAATGAAAACATCAAACAACAAAAGCAACAGATAACTGAGTATTTTAATACAAATATTGTTCAGTACAGGACTACCTCGTCGTCCAAAATCATGTTTTTGGCAGCCGCAGCTCTCTTAGAGACGATAAGGTGTGAAGCAGGTGATTGTTCAAAAACCTTGCTGTATTTTTCTGATGCTTCTATTCTTTCCGGCTCGATTGAAAAATGTATAGCAGTTTTATCAGTTTCTATGATTAGAAAATATGCCAAGTTAATTCAAAGGGGAAATGATGCCATATTCAACTCCAAAATGATTGCTCAACAACTTAATAACTTGTTACTTTGCCTTTCCCATAGGGAACCAACTTTGCAAGATGCTGCTTTTCACGCTTGTGAAATATTTATCAGATCCATCCCATCATCGTTGTGTCATCACCTATCTCTTTACACTCTGCTGGATATGTTAACTGCCCTATTTGATAGTATCTTAGATTCGGAGTCCAATAAATTCGAGCCACGTTATGAGTTTAAACTAAAACATTCCCGAACCAAAATTTTAGTTCCGAGTTCATCATCATGGCGTACTGCAACGTTATCGAGATTGCATAAGTCTGCTAAAGAATGGGTAAGAATAGTATTGAATAGAAGCAACCAGGACACTAAAATTTTGCTACAATCATACATATCTGACTTGGGCGAATACAGCCGATTGAATTCTGTTGAATTTGGCGTCTCGTTTGCAATGGACATGGCCGGTTTGATTTTACCTGCAGATAAGGAATTATCAAGGCTAACTTACTATGGTCCGGAGAAGCCAAATACAATATCCGGGTTTATCTCTTTGCATTCTTGGAGATCAAAGTATCTTTTTGATACTGCTATAACTTCATCACCAGAGGATATCATGAGGCAAATCACTATTTCTAAACAGAACATAAGAAAAAATCTAAGTCTAGGAAACAGAGTTGCTACTAAAGACGTCACTGATTTTCTTGATATGTCTACCGCTTTGTTAATTCTCGGTAATGGCTCACCTGCATCGTTGGTATACGACATTGTGCACATCCCCTTTGAAGTCTTCACTTCTGCCTCTTTGAAGATTGCTACAAATGTCTGGCTAACAATCGTGACCGAAAAACCAGAAGTTGCACATCTCCTTTTAGTCGATGTATGCTATTGTTGGATGCGCTCCATTGATGACAATATTGGCCTCTATTCTCGTGATCATGACATAAAGGCAGAAGAATACCAAAAAATGGAATATTCTCCTTATGACAAGGCTGGTATTAACAGAGACGCAAAAAACGCATCTCAAGCTATGCAACCACATCTCCACGTTATTAAATTCTTTGCTTCCCATTTCGAAGGAACGTTATTTCAAAGTGACTTCTTATTGAAAATATTCACAAAGTGTGTGCTATATGGTATCAAAAACTTGTATAAGGCTTCACTCCATCCGTTTGCCAGAATGATCCGCCATGAATTGTTACTCTTTGCAGCGCTTGTGCTGAACGCGAGCTACAAACAAGGATCTAAATATATTGGTCGCTTATCGCAAGAGATCACGAATGGTGCCTTGAGTTGGTTCAAAAGGCCCGTCGCTTGGCCATTTGGCTCTAACGAGCTCAAAATCAAAGCTGACTTATCTATTACTAGAGATCTTTTTGTTCAGCTCAACAAGCTAAGCTCATTAATGACGCGTCATTGTGGAAAGGATTACAAGATTTTAAACTACTTCTTGGCAAGTGAAATTCAACAAATTCAGACATGGTTAACTCCGATGGAGAAGATCGAAGGGGCCGACAGTAACGAGCTCTCGAGCGATATCGTTGAATCTACGTTTGCAAACGATCCAATTTTAGCAATAAATCTTTTACAGAGATGCTACAGCAAGAAGGCGGAGGACGTGCTAGTAAGCTTAGTCGCAAAGCACCCCTTAATGTGTGTGGGATCCCCAAGTGCTCTTGACCTATTTATAAAGGGAAGAAATTTGAGCAGTAAGAAAGACTTGCACGCAGCTTTGTATTGGATGCCAGTCAGTCCATTAAAATCCATCAATCTTTTCCTTCCTGAGTGGCAAGGTAACTCGTTTATCTTACAATTTAGCATTTATTCCTTGGAATCGCAAGACGTGAACTTAGTGTTTTTCTACGTTCCTCAAATTGTCCAATGCCTAAGGTATGACAAAACTGGATACGTAGAAAGATTGATATTAGATACTGCTAAGATAAGTGTGTTATTCTCGCATCAAATTATATGGAACATGCTAGCCAACTGTTACAAAGATGACGAGGGTATACAAGAAGATGAAATCAAACCGACTCTAGATCGCATTCGGGAGCGTATGGTTTCTACCTTCAGCCAAGCCCATCGCGACTTTTACGAACGTGAATTTGAATTTTTTGATGAAGTTACTGGTATATCCGGTAAGTTGAAACCTTACTTGAAGAAAAGCAAAGCTGAAAAGAAGCATAAGATCGATGAGGAGATGAGCACCATTGAAGTAAAACCTGATGTTTATCTGCCCTCCAACCCCGACGGTGTTGTTATTGACATTGATCGGAAAAGTGGTAAGCCACTTCAATCGCACGCAAAGGCACCTTTCATGGCAACCTTCAAAATCAAGAAAGAGGTGCAAGATCCTTTGACCAAGAAAAGCATGGAAATTGAAAAATGGCAAGCAGCTATTTTCAAAGTCGGTGATGACTGTAGACAGGATGTCTTGGCGTTGCAATTGATTTCTTTGTTTAGGACCATATGGTCCAGCATTGGCTTGGATGTCTATGTTTTCCCCTATAGAGTCACCGCGACAGCGCCAGGTTGTGGTGTAATCGACGTGCTACCCAATTCAGTGTCCCGGGATATGTTAGGACGTGAAGCCGTTAATGGATTATACGAATATTTCACAAGCAAATTCGGTAACGAATCCACGATCGAATTCCAAAATGCACGCAACAACTTTGTCAAATCATTAGCAGGATACAGCGTAATTTCGTATCTGTTGCAATTCAAGGACAGGCACAACGGTAACATTATGTATGATGACCAGGGCCACTGTCTACACATCGATTTTGGGTTTATCTTCGATATTGTCCCGGGTGGCATCAAGTTCGAGGCGGTCCCATTCAAACTGACCAAGGAGATGGTTAAAGTCATGGGCGGCTCGCCCCAAACACCGGCCTACCTGGACTTCGAAGAGCTCTGTATCAAAGCATATCTGGCGGCACGTCCACACGTGGAAGCCATCATCGAGTGCGTTAACCCCATGCTAGGAAGCGGTCTTCCATGCTTCAAGGGCCACAAGACAATCAAGAATCTAAGAGCAAGGTTCCAGCCTCAAAAAACCGACCACGAAGCGGCGCTATTCATGAAGGCGCTAATTCGCAAAAGTTACGAGAGCATCTTCACCAAGGGTTACGACGAGTTCCAGAGACTTACAAACGGCATTCCGTATTGATACATTCCATCCCGTACATACGTTATATACCTGTATCTATATTTGTACACGAATTACACCTAAGAATCTTTCGTTTGTTTGTTTGTTTTTTTTTTCATTTATGTATTCCATTGTCTTATCTACCTTGATGGATGACACCGGTCACACCTTGGTGCCTGATTCCGGTTTGTGCCAAGCCGCTTGGGCACGGTGCCAGATTACCTAACAGATGACCGGGAAGCGCAAAAGGGCGGCCGCACGATGCCGGGCAACACCCATTGTTTTTTTCGAGTTTCACGGCGCCGAACTCGGCAAAGGTCCTGACCAATGAATAGAGAAATTAGTGCATACGAGAAAAATTTGAACCCTTCAGTTGTTCTCCGTAGGCGAGTTAACCATTAACCTCCAATCGCTGCCGGTTTTCGGACAGGCAAGCACAAAAAGGGAGGACAAACAAAATCTTTTGTTATATATATAATCATCCCGGTTTAAGAGGTCACTCAGGAAGAGAATCCCCGTACAGTTCCGTTATTCCTTGTTTCGTTCAATCTTTTCTTAGTTCTTGTTTCAGTGGAACGAAAGTAATAATCACTAATATTACTACTACAGATAAACAATGCTGTCTGCACGTGCTGCCATCAGGAGACCCGTCACTCGTGGTCTTGCGACAGTCTCGAACTTGACGAGAGAGTCAAAAGTCAACCAAAATTTACTGGAAGATCATTCTTTCATCAACTACAAACAGAACGTGGAAACACTGGACATTGTAAGAAAAAAGATTGAATAGGCCATTTACTTATGCTGAAAAGATCTTATACGGTCATTTGGATGACCCTCACGGCCAAGATATTCAGAGAGGTGTTTCATATCTAAAATTGAGACCGGATCGTGTTGCTTGTCAAGATGCTACAGCTCAAATGGCCATCTTGCAATTTATGTCTGCTGGTTTACCACAGGTTGCTAAGCCCGTCACTGTTCATTGTGACCATTTAATTCAGGCTCAAGTTGGTGGTGAAAAGGATTTGAAGAGAGCCGTAGATTTGAATAAGGAAGTTTACGACTTTTTGGCCTCTGCCACCGCTAAATACAATATGGGTTTCTGGAAGCCAGGTTCTGGTATTATTCATCAAATTGTCTTGGAAAACTACGCTTTCCCAGGTGCTTTGATTATTGGTACTGACTCTCACACACCTAATGCTGGTGGTTTAGGCCAATTGGCTATTGGTGTCGGTGGTGCTGACGCTGTTGATGTCATGGCTGGTCGTCCATGGGAATTGAAAGCTCCAAAGATCTTAGGTGTTAAATTAACAGGTAAGATGAACGGTTGGACTTCTCCAAAGGATATTATTTTGAAATTGGCTGGTATCACTACCGTTAAAGGTGGTACTGGTAAAATTGTCGAGTATTTCGGTGATGGTGTTGACACTTTCTCTGCTACCGGTATGGGTACCATTTGTAATATGGGTGCCGAAATTGGTGCTACTACTTCTGTCTTCCCATTCAATAAATCTATGATCGACTACTTGAAGGCTACCAATCGTGGTAAGATTGCTGACTTTGCTAAATTATATCAAAACGATCTACTGTCCGCTGACCATGGTGCTGAATATGATGAGGTTGTTGAAATTGACTTGAATACTTTGGAGCCATACATTAATGGTCCATTTACTCCAGATTTGGCTACTCCAGTTTCTAAGATGAAAGACGTTGCTGTTGCTAACAATTGGCCATTGGATGTTAGAGTTGGCCTGATTGGTTCCTGTACCAACTCTTCCTATGAAGATATGTCCCGTTCAGCATCCATCGTCAAAGACGCCGCTGCTCATGGTTTGAAATCTAAGACTATTTTCACTGTGACTCCAGGTTCAGAGCAAATTAGAGCTACTATCGAACGTGATGGTCAATTAGAAACTTTCAAGGAGTTTGGTGGTATTGTCCTGGCCAACGCTTGTGGTCCATGTATCGGCCAATGGGATCGTAGAGACATCAAGAAGGGTGACAAAAATACTATCGTTTCCTCTTACAACAGAAACTTCACTTCTAGAAACGATGGTAACCCACAAACCCATGCTTTTGTTGCATCTCCAGAATTAGTCACTGCATTCGCCATTGCTGGTGATTTGAGATTCAATCCGCTAACTGACAAATTAAAGGACAAGGACGGCAATGAATTTATGTTGAAGCCACCACATGGTGATGGTTTACCACAAAGGGGTTATGATGCCGGTGTAAACACTTACCAAGCTCCACCCGCCGACCGTAGTGCTGTCGAAGTGAAAGTTTCCCCAACTTCAGATCGTTTACAGTTGTTGACACCTTTCAAGCCTTGGGACGGTAAGGACGCTAAGGACATGCCAATCTTGATTAAGGCCGAGGGTAAGACCACCACCGATCATATCTCTATGGCTGGTCCATGGTTGAAATACAGAGGTCATTTAGAAAACATTTCAAACAACTATATGATCGGGGCTATTAATGCTGAAAACCACAAGGCTAACTGCGTCAAAAACGTATACACTGGTGAATACAAAGGTGTTCCAGAAACCGCTAGAGACTATAGGGATCAAGGTATCAAATGGGTTGTTATCGGTGATGAAAATCTTGGTGAAGGTTCTTCCCGTGAACATGCTGCCTTGGAACCAAGATTCTTGGGTGGTTTTGCTATCATCACAAAATCTTTTGCCCGTATCCACGAAACTAACTTGAAGAAACAAGGTCTATTACCATTGAACTTCAAGAACCCAGCTGACTATGACAAGATCAATCCTGATGACAGAATTGATATTTTAGGTTTAGCTCACTTGGCTCCAGGTAAATCTTTGACCATGAGAGTCCATCCAAAGAATGGAAAGCCATGGGACTCTGAATTGACCCACACTTTCAACGACGAACAAATCGAATGGTTTAAGTATGGTTCCGCATTGAACAAGATTAAGGCTGATAAGAAAGTTTAATTAAAGCATTGCTTTAATCATTAAAAAATTATTATTTATTTTGTCTTCTGTACACCGTACCTTGTTTATTTTTTATTGCCTAAAATTTAATGACTTTCGGTTGAAGATGTCAACACTATGAAGTATTTCTCGTAATTTATGATCGTATATTATTTATTTATTGATTGTTTTATTGTTTATTTATTTATTTAAGTATGCTAATTGTACATACATGAAAAAAGCAAAACTTTTACCACTTTAATTTTTTGTACGTAGTATAAGATCTTGGAGAATGGCGCGAAAGTAATAAAAAAGTAATGGTCTCTAGCGGGATCGAACCGCTGATCCCCGCGTTATTAGCACGGTGCCTTAACCAACTGGGCCAAGAGACCAAACTTGTTATGAAAATTCTGAAGATCAGGATGGGCTATTGGCACCAAGCCAAATGATAATCTTTCCATCTTTCCATATTTATTACTAGGCCAACTTTGTTGGAACAAGAATCAACTATTGTTGATAATTGGTAATCTAGTAGGTTTTAGTAATCAAGAAAAAGCAGTTGTAAGCATTGGATGTGAACTGTGCTTCTATTTTAGCGCACCCGAGTAAGACTTTTATTCATGTCGCTAGGATACCACCATACACGATGTCGAGAGATATAGACTACAAAACCAGTAAAACAAGACTTAAACTATAATTGAATTTAATGGAAGCTGAAATACAAGGATTGATAACGTAATAGGATCAATGGTGAGAACATATATAAAGAGCACAAGATTATTTATAATTGTAGGCTAAATTTCTAATTTCCTTTCGTGGATTCTTAAATCCACGAGGAGAACCTCTAGTATAACTATACATAATATTAATACGTTTAACAAAAATGGGATCCCCGAAGTTTATCACCAAAACTTACAGGCCTCATACTCCGTGTGTATATAGTAAAATTAAAAATAGGCCACGTGCAAAAATTTGAATGTAGAAGAAAGAGCTGTCATGGCATGTAGTATTCAGAAGCATTTCCTGTACCTTAAGTTCGGTAGCATGAAGTGTGAAAGGGCACGCTCAGTCGAGCTTTGCCAATGCCAATCAATCATTCCAGATTTATTGGGCAGGAATTAATACATTTACATTTTTCAATATACAAAACCGCTTGAACTAAAAACCTCGGTTCAAAGTGTCAATTCGTATGCGAAGCGTTCGAGCCCCAACCTGTAAGAATAAGAAAAAAAGGATATTCATTTCAATAACGTTCGTTTTATAAAAGCATGATATTTATGGAAGAGAAATAGCTTTATACATAGTTTTACAACTTATTGCGCACAATTATGGTTTTTGACCAGCGAAAACAGTTTCAAAAGATTGTTGGAAGTCTGCAATAATGTCATCAATAAATTCGATACCAACAGATACACGAATCAGGTCCTTGGTGACACCAGAGGCCAGCTTTTCTGTGTCATTTAATTGCTTGTGCGTAGTGAAGTATGGAGCAATAACCAAAGTTTTGGCATCACCAACATTGGCCAAGTTGGAAGCAAGCTTCAAACTGTCAACAACTTGGGCACCGGAGAGCTTGAATGGATCTGTTTCCTTGTCAGCGTTTGGCAAGTCCTTAACACCGAAGGATAAGACACCACCGAAACCATTAGATAGATACTTTTTAGCATTTTCGTGATGAGAATGAGATGCTAAACCAGGATAGGATACCCAGGATACGTAAGGAGATTGCTCCAACCATTTGGCCAACTTCAAAGCGTTTTCACCGTGTCTTTCAGCTCTCAAAGACAATGTTTCTACACCTTGTAATAGTAGGAAAGAGGCAAATGGGTTCATCAATGGACCCAAATCTCTTAGTAATTCAGTTCTAACATGAACAATGTAAGCCAAGTTACCGTAGGCTTCGTTGTATATAGTACCGTGGTAACCTTCGGCTGGTTGAGAGAATTGTGGGAACTTTTCTGGGTAATCCTTCCATGGGAACTTACCAGAGTCAACAATAATACCACCAATTGTAGTACCATGACCACCAATCCACTTGGTGGCAGAGTGTGTTACAATATCAGCGCCGTACTTAATAGGTTGACAGAAGTAACCACCAGCACCAAAGGTGTTATCGACAACAACTGGAATACCATGTTTATGAGCAATGGCAACAATCTTTTCAAAATCTGGAACGTTGTACTTTGGGTTACCAATAGTTTCCAAGTAAACAGCCTTGGTTCTTTCATCAAAGACCTTTTCGAAGTCTTCTGGATTGTCACCTTCGACAAATCTGGCTTCGATACCGAATCTTTTGAAGGAGATTTTGAATTGATTGTAAGTACCACCATATAAGTAAGAAGTGGAGACAATGTTGTCACCAGTGTGAGCCAAACCTTGAATGGCTAGAGTTTGGGCAGCTTGACCAGAGGAAACGGCTAAAGCGGCAGCACCACCTTCTAAAGCAGCAATTCTTTCTTCCAAAACGTTACTGGTAGGGTTTTGGAAACGAGAATAAACGTAACCTGGCACTTCTAGGCCAAACAATTGAGAACCATGTTTAGAGTTTTCAAAGCAGTAAGAGGTAGTGGCGTAAATTGGAACAGCTCTTGTTCTGTGAGCGTTGTCGCTTGGGTTCTCTTGACCAGCGTGTAACTGAACAGTATCGAAATGAGATGGCATTGGTTATGAGTGTGGGGTTAGTAGAATTGTATCTATCTATCTGAGGATCTGTATATAGTCTAAAAGTAAAAATATAAATAAACAAGAGAGAGAAAAAGAAAAAGTTCCAGTTTATTAGTTACTTCTCTTCAACCTTATATATCTTATTTTTCCATCGAACGTGCTCAATTGGATAGGGTGTCACCTATACCCTGTTCCGCTTACTACGTTACACAGTTTTCCGTGATGATGGCGATTGGACTAGCTTTTAGTCATAGCTCACCACCACAGTTCTGCAGCCCTGACTGCCTCACGTGCCATTTACTCGTTTCGCGGTCATGTGACGTGGAAAAAAGTGAGCACAAAAAAATAAAAAATAATGAGAGCTAAGGGATTCGAACCCTTGCATCCGAAGATATCAGAGAATTTAGAGGTAATAATCCACCTAAATCTGACGCCTTAAACCACTCGGCCAAACTCCCATTGTTTGATGAATGTATAGGAAATAAGTGGTGACCATGTTGTTGCGTTGCTATATTTCCCCGGGAAAGAAAATTGCCAAAAGAGGAAGAATTTGCAGTGCACGACAGTATTTTTTTTCAAGTAATGTTTTTGTTGGAATAGGTGATTTCGGACAGGCAATATTAATAATTTGTTCCTGAAATAAACATAATAGCGATTATATATTATTATTAGTATTTATCGCCTTTTTTTCATTATGATATAGATAACCAAATCTGGTAATTAGTGAAGACAAGTTTAAAGATCTATTAATTGATCAGACATTATTATATAAGGAGATACGTTTTACCTGATAACTTGTTATCAATGTTCGAAGTTATGTTTGAACCATTAGGTTTCATATAACCAGTCAGCGTGTGTTTTATATACCTCTCTTATATAATTTAAGAGAGAATTGCTTATTCTTGATTATTATTACTTACTAAACTACTAATTATCAACAGTTTTTTAAAACTTTTCCGTTATAAAGACTCTATAAATCCTGAAAAAAAAAACTATATTAACGGCAAGAGGAAAAACAAGCACTTCTCAATCTATCTCATTAAACATGATACTCAATAACCTCCCAGTTTAACCCATTGGAGGTGATAATAGAGCCCTTCTTTATATTTTCGTAGCTTTGTGGGATTCTCTTGGCTTCTTCACCATAGCTCAACAAGGATTCGAATTTACCAGAATCATTTTCAAGTAGTCTGATAAAATTCAAACCGTCAATGGTACCTTGGTTTTTCTTAGACAAAAACCCCTGAACCCATCTACCAACAATAATAACTAAACCATCGTAGGCTTCATCATTGACCTTTAGAACGATTGATTTGGCGTTTGATGAAAATGTCTCGTTGTTGGGGGAGACAATCACTAAATCGTCCCTCGATGGGTCAACTGGTTGCCACAATTCTCTGAATGACACGCTTTCTTTGTCCGCACCAAATGGATAAACAGAGCCGGTTTCTTCAACACAACCCGAGTCCCAATCCTTCCAAGTAGTGTTGATTTCACCACGATGAGTGTTTGGAACATTCAAGTACACATTTGTATCCAGCCAGAAGTTGAAGTCTTGGGTAACAACACCGTCACCCAAGTTTTTAACCTCGACGGTTTCATTAGTACCGGCAAAGGCCCATTCAAATGGAAAAGCCGATTCACTGTCACCATTTGGTTTGACAAAGGGTCTCAAGGAGATGTAGTGCCCATCGTTGGAAACAGAAGATAATGTGAATGTTCTTTCACCAGGTTGGGGGCCTACTTGGAATAAAAGTCTTTTAAATAATGCTGGCATTGTGCTTTTCTACAGTTGCTATTTTTTTCTTTCTTTTGATTACCCCTTTTCAATCGCGTCGTTGTTAATTTCGGTTAGTCTGATCGTAAGATCGGTTTTATACTTCTGACGTTTCGGGTCATTTTCAAATGGGCAACTGCGAAACCCTCCGTAAAACGAAGCGGAACGGAAGATATGCCATCAGAAGAGCCTCCATATTTGAAAAAAATGGTGAAGTCAAATTTTGGTTCCGTTTCTCGTTGGACTTCTTCTAAATTTGTGAAAAGAGCCATATGAAAAGTAATGGTATTATAGAATTTGATGATTATGTTACATAATATTTGATTATTTTTATTGTACTCTATAAATGTACCATATGAATAATGTTTTTACTTTCTAAAACGTAGTAAGCAAGGTCCTGGTGAGAGGAAATAATGGAAAATAATGAACTAAAAGAGGGTATCGAAAACTGATGAACCGTTAACGGGAACCAAAGTAAGAATATTTAACCAGATGAGTGAGCTAATGCGACTTAGCTAGAGGTGGTGTTACACTGGTTTGGATATTGTCTGTCAGTCAATGGTTGAGGGAATAAACCATTGTACATCAGTCTTTGGACGTCCCATTCCAGACTTGATTCTGTCTTGTAACACCAGATAATCCAACCACCTCTCATTTCAAAGGCGTCTAATTGAGCCTCCACGTAACGTCTTGTGTTTTCTTTTCTTTGGTCGGACCACGAAGTGATATCGTCGTTGTTGGCACAAGAGCCGATGTAGGTAGATGTTTCATCACCATTGACCCAAGAGCCATCGTATCTAGCACCGAAGCCAACACTGTTCACCCATTTGGTACAATCTGTCAAAGCAGCGGCGAATTCACCGCAAACGGTCCAGTGGGCTTCGTCCAACACACCAGTTCCCCATTGACAAGCAACTTGAATATGTTCGTCCATAGAACTTTCTAGCTGGCTGCTATCGAAAACTTGGTAATGGTGATGGTCAATGGTGACACCCCAGTAGCCATCGGTTTCAGTCATAAAGTCATCCCAATAGTTGAATTGTTGGAATGCGTCATGCATGATGATAATTTGATTACTTTCGATGGTGTTTCTCAAGTATTCGTAAGCAGGTAACAAATAGTCATTCTTCATTTTATCCATATCCAAGACAGGGCCCAATGGTTCATTGATCAATTCGATACCGATAACAGTGTCCAAGTATTCTTCTGCAGAGTATTTTTTCAAGATGTAGTTCAAGGCCTTTGTGGTGACGGCCAAGTTGCTGTCTTCCAAGAACTCATATGAATCTCTCAAACCGGAGTTATCGAACCCGTTTTGAGACCCAGCGGCACCATGCAAATCAACCCAGACTTTCAAGCTGTTGTTTCTAGCCCAGCCAATGGCTTGGTCTAGGTAGGATTCTTGTAAGCCGGTGACGTATGGGTCGTTGTCCAAAGTTGCGAACGCCCAGTACCCGATAGGAATTCTGACGAGGTTGAAACCTTGAGAGGCAATGTTAGCAAAATCCTGTTCTTGGTAGAAAGTAGACCAATGGCTCTGTAAACGGCTCTTAGCCAAGTCATTTCCTAAGTATTGACAGTAATGGTACTCGTCGACGGGGATACCGTCATCGTTGTTATCATTGGTACGGAAGGCTTCGAACAAGGATGGAGTGATGTAAGGCTCGAGGACTAACCAACCACCGATATTGACACCACGGATTGGCTCTCCGAGCGCACCGTTGTCATAATCGTAGTATCTTTTTTTATTCTCTTCATGAACGAATTGGATGGAAGAAGGGTCTCTTGCAGGGACTGGATTGGCAATGACTGATGACACAGTCAATAGTGTACATAGTAATGTTTTTAGCGAAAGCATTTTTAGTTGAGTAGGTCGACTAAAAGAAAAAAACAGAAAAAAAAAAATCAGGCAGGTGTTGTCTCGACTTCAGGCCTTTGCAATAATAACTTTTCAGTACTTGTTTCTAATTTTACCAAAAATATACAATGACTAAGAAAGAATCACCGACAAAGGGGCAAGAGCACGTCAAGATGATGGGTCTGTCTTTGCAAATTTACCGTTCAACTTATATACATCTCAAACAAACCATGCCTTTTTCTATTTTAGGTGCCGTTCCTTCGTAGCTGTTCATATTGAGATATGCGCATGGCAAGCTGAACATGATTACAGTACTAATTGATACGCACATGGGGACGGTTCACGCTAAGGCCGTGAAGGAGTTCTTTACAAAGAAGCCCAGCAGTCTATTTTGGCATCTCGAGCAAGCCACGGTTTTGGGGTTGCGGCATGTTGCCCTACGGCGCGTTCTGGGCACTGCGTGCACTATTGTGACGCGGGCTGGTGCGGGCTTGTCTGGGGAGAGTGTGCACCGCGCCGGAAAATGCTAGGGAGGCGCGTCTGGATGCTGTCCCTACGGGGAAATAGCGTGCCAGGATTTCATAAAAAGAAACATGCAAGCCATCGGATAATTTTCTCGACTATAACTACGTAGTTCGACGCAGTTCCGCATCGCAGCAAGGACGCGTTTCAAAGTCAAGCAAGGGAGGTTCTGTTGCTGGAAGAGGCAAAGGCTCGCATGATCTGGCTGTTTTTAGCTTCTTTTTAAAGACCGGCTGCCCTTCGTTAACGAAAAGTAAATATTGATTGTTTATTTATATATTTTTGGAAGCACGGTCTACGTACGTATTTCTTTTTTCTATTTTTTTTTTAAACTATTTTTTTTTTTTCTATTTCTGCATCTTAGTATACGGAGGAGATTCCTCTTTTCCTCCAATAATCGCTCACTGCGTGCCATTCTCCCCTAACATTTCGGATTGCGTTGACAACACTCTTGGGGAACACTTCCTTCATCGTATACCCCATCTCTTTCAAAGTGTGCAGGGTAGACTTGCCCACCATGGGGAAGCTTTCCACCTCGACGTGGTCTGGCAGCAGTTGGTGATGCATGCGTGGGTACGCTACTGTTTCTAGTATGGGCATCTTGTACCAGTAGGTTCTTACGATTGCCTGTAGAACACTCGTAGTGATTCTTGAACCACCGGAAGCGCCCACCACGAGATCTGGGATACCCAGTTCTGATAGAACAATGGTGGGTGCAGTAGAGGATAATGGCCTTTTCCCGGGTTCGGGGAAATTGTATATGGAGGGCGCCAGCTCGAAACTGTTGGACGTGTTAAACTGGGCAAAATCGTCCATTTCGTTGTTGAAAATTACTCCAGTCTTGGGGTCATGCACCAGGGAACCAAACAACAGATTGACGGTCGTCGTCAGCGAAACAGCGTTGCCATGCGAGTCCACTATGCTGAAGTGTGCGGTTCCATGTGGGTTATTGATCTCGTATGCTGGATCATAAAACGTCCAGTTCTCCAATGTCTTGAATCTGCCATCTTGGGAGTTGGTCCTGATGCTTTGCACAGCTTTCAAAGCCCATTCGGGGTCCAACACCTCTTTGATATGCTCGGGCAGCGTTTCCCCTTGATAATCTCCCAGCCTGCTTCGTGCACTTGCCATCCATTTCATGCTCTCCAGCAATTGGTAGGCGTTTTCGTCGACGTAATCGCCACCTTCTTGGTTACCGAAATTATCCATTATCTTTAATGCCGAAAGCAGTGCCGCACCAGAACTCGAACCACTACTTGTTAGTACGGTCATGTCATTGTCAGGAATATAGTTTACGCCCTTGCGCATTTGCATGGAAAGTGGTTTTGTAACGTGAGCATCGTATGATGCAACATCATCCAAGTTCATTATTCCGTTGTATTTCTCTATCGTACCAACCATGGATTTAGCAATCCAGTGGTTGGGGTCATAGAATGGCGCTACAGAACCATTGTGGGCCAGTTCCATTAACATGCTCGCTAGCATTGGTCTCTTGATCCAATCGCCTTTTTTCAAAACGCCGGTTTGGGTGGAGTTCAGCACAAATGACCAATCCTCTTTCAAAGTTAAGAAAACGTCCTCATACAGCCGTAAACTGGCACCGAGAACTTCATCTATCTGCCAGCCCTCACTGCCTAATTTAGCCACTGGTTCGAGCAAGTCATACCATCCGACTTGGCCGCTACCTCTTTCTTCGTATAGACGGTATAGACCCATAAGTTCTCCTGGAACACCTACTGCTAGACCTCCTATCTTCGAGCACAGCGAACAGTTTTCAAACATGGATCTATGCGAGCCCGCAGGTGCCTTTTCTCTAAAATCAATAGACAAATGGTCGTCATCGGTTTTACCAGAAAACACCGCATAACCACCACCACCAATACCGCTATTAAAGAAGTTCACCATGCCTTTACAAAGCGCCTGTGTTACTGCAGCATCTGCAGCGTTGGAGTCGGGGAATTTCAACAAGACTTCGTTTATGGTTAAGTTGCTACAGATCTCCAAATCAGAGCTTATAGCGCCATGTGAACCAATCTTTAAAAGCTGATGATCTGGCGTTAAAGAGGGAGATCGAAGCAAGGGATCGATATCAATGTTGTGGTGATCTTTATCCTTGCCATTATCACCTTTGTCTGGGTTCGAAAACGTTCCGAATCTATCCACCTCCCGACTAGCAGAGCCTCGAAGAAGACTGTCTATTCTGTGTAGGGATTCTTGGGAGGCAAATGATATCATTTTCGAAGGCAGACCAAACACCAATGTACATATTGCTAGCAGCGTGAGAACGCGTGGTATAAACTTGATACTTGGAGCCGCGGAATTTCTTGTACTATGCGATGGCATGACTGTGGCTTTATATCGTTCTGTTTCTGTATCTTTTTGCGTGGCTGATTATCTATGGTTTTTTTCTGAGCTAAGGTTACTATGGCAAATATATTATGCTATGCTAATTCTTGGAATGGAAAAACTTTTGTGAAGAATGAGAGTGGGTAATATTCGAAAGCGCCTTACGTATCTATATATATGTGTATATGTAGATCTGCTATTGATCAGGTGGGTTTAAATTCTTATATCCTTTGACAGGAAATTGATAAGCGGGCAGAAATCCGGCACTAAAATACTCGAAGCGAGTCTTTTCTTTTGCGGAGAATCAGGGACAAACGCTGAGTGATATGGTTTCGGGGTTTCCGATAAGGAAAACGTAGAGGTTAAGCCTTTCTGTTCTACTTCGTCTTCTCAAGCCGGCAGTGATTTTCCTACGGGGAGAGGTTTTGTACTTATTGCACAGTCATATACGGTTTATTTTATTGTTAGTCACAGCATTCCTCACGTATCAAGCGGGTAAGACGCTTGGATAATCAAAAAATATTATACTACTGTAAAAACTACAATGCGAACAAACTAATGAGCCATCATGATGTGTGACTTTGCCAAAACTCCACGTAGAAAGGAAGTAAACAATGACGAGATACTACTGTGAGTATTGTCATTCATATTTGACTCACGATACGCTAAGTGTCCGTAAATCGCACTTGGTGGGTAAAAACCATCTTCGAGTAACAGCAGACTATTATAGAAACAAGGCAAGAGACATCTCTGGCAAGCATGATCACAAAAGGCGCCACAAAGGGAAACGGGGCCGTAAAGAAAGGGAGGATTCAATCGCAAATGAGAAACTAAAAGTTATGTGCCCCCCAATAAGGAGAAAAGGCGAAATATGCACGGGAAGAAGATGAATCAAAAGGAACTGGCACAAACCTCGATCAACACTCTACAGTCGTTATACGACGGTTCCCCAGGCTACTCCAAGGTGTTCATAGACGCCAACCGTTTCGATATAGGAGATTTGGTCAAGGCCAGCAAATTACCGCAAAGAGCCAACGAAAGATCTGCGCAACACACCTTCAAGCAAATTTCAAGATCCAGGGACGAAACATGCGAGACCAATCCGTATCCTAGACTAACCAGTCAGGCGAAGTTGGAGCCTCCGAAGATATTGTCGCAGTGGAACAACACCATTCCAAAGACTTCTATTTTCTACAGCACGGACATCCTACAAACCACGATCAAGGAATCGAAGAAACGGATGCACCCGGATGGCCTGCGGAAACCGGCGAGTTCCAACGGGTTTAAAAGGAGGCGTTATGGAAATTAATTTTATTAGAGTAAATTATTAAATATTATTATATAAGTTTTTTTCGTTGAAAGTATAACAGAGAGAAAAGTAACGAAGAATTAATACGGCATGGTGAAGGTGAAGAACAAAAGAAAAAAAGAAAGAGCATTGAATTGAAAAATTAGTTGAATTGAAAAGAGAGGATTAGGATGTACGGTATGCAATTGTTGGTTGTGCGCTATCATTACGATCATGAGAATTGAAGACTGGGGTATTAGACATTAGGACTGGTTTCTGGCAAGCACTTGCTTTTCCTCGTCATCGCATTGCAGCTTCTTGTCATTACTACTGGTTGAGCGGAAGGAAATGAATATCATCCCAATCAGCCCCAGCAACAACACTCCGACGACAACCATAATGAACGATATTATAAGTACGGCGAGTATGTTTTCCAGTTGTTCATTTTCAAAACCGAAGTCTGATAGATCTGGAGCCCCCGCAACGTGCGTGTGCACACCTTGGTCGACTGTTTCGTCCGAGTTTAGAATCTTAAGCAGCAGCTTGAATATCTCGTCCCCTATACTGGGTTTGGCGCTGTGATGCTCAGCGCACAGGAAGTTTGAGCTTAGCGAGACCATGTTTGTTTGTTCATTGACAAAATCACCTTCAACCATTTTTTTACTATATTTTATCGTACTTATTCTATAATGCAAAAAGAGTATACTGTTACTTGTGCGTTTGTGCGTGCGTGCGTGCGTGCGTGTATATGTGTGTTTATTCTATTACCGCTACAGTACAGAAAGAAAGATTTTGTTTAAAAGAACTTCTAGCCCAGGCGTAGAAAGAATACCCTAATATATATGATTACACAAGGATCTTATACGACTTTTTTTTTTTTTATAGTTGCCGCGGCCGAATGAGTGCCTATGACTTTGTAGCCCATTAGTAATTCGGAGAGGTACTGCGCAGTCTCTTTGCAGACGTAACCCTTTTCCCTTCTCTCAAGAATTTCCTTTTTTTTTCCTTTTTGTTTTGGTTTTTCGATCTCGCAAAACTCATCTCTTTACTCTTTCCGGCGGTTGGAGAACGGCCGGTGTTTTCTTTAAGCCGCAATGCGTGTGCGCTCTTTTCACACGTTTCTCCGGACTGGCCCAAAAGAAAACGCGCGGTGAGCTATTGTTACTACATTTTGCGACCCGTTTCCCGGGAACTCTCCGCGGCTCGAGCCCTGCAGCTATAGCGCCGGAGAATGGTTATGATCTGCTGCCGCCGGGAGCTTTAGGAGCAAGCTGGAAAGCGGGAGTACGCATTATAAGGTTGGGCCGGCTAGTAGCTAGCATTAGTATTAACCCGCACCATAGAGGCCTCTCTTTTTGTAGTAGCACGCGGTGGTGGGTGCGTGCAATGGTTAGTCATAAGGCGCGCGCCCTGTCACTTCAGCTATGGCAACGGCTCTAAAGAAAAAGAGCTCGTTTGAAAACCTACATTTTCCGACTTCCGCTTATTTTTCAGTTTTCGTTTACGCGTCAATGTAACAAAGTGAGGTTTTTCAGTAAATGTAATTTGCCGCAGCGGGTGTCGTACCAGACGATTGTTTTCATTACCACAAAGGGATAATAGTGCTTTTCGATGTGCCATTTGTAAGCCGATTGGGCATTACCATTTGCCTGATGACGAAGTGAGATGCAAGCCGCCGACACAGTACGAGTCACCCAGAAAGAAGAAAGTCAAGAAATGCGAGACGAGACGGCTCTCGTTTCAGCCCTCGGCGGCTCTAGACATTGCAAAAAAAAAGATAAAAAAAAACAACAAATCAAAGACATGTTGCTGATGGATGATCTTTCAACAGCCATTGTTTTTTGGGCAGGGGAGAAATGAAATGGGAAGAAAAAATCGAGACAACTCCCTGTTTTTTTGGTACGCAACGTCCAAATGCCTCTTGCAAGCATGCATGCTACCAGTCCGTCGAATAGATTTTGTGTGCGAGTGTTTTGACGCCTGCATTTATAAAGTATTGAATAATCCAAGCTTACGCCCGCCCTTCTGGCAAGCACTGCTCTGCTCTGCTCTGATACTGCAAGAGCGTTCGTGAAGGCCATATATTGTCACCCTGTACGAACCAATTATGCATCAGAAAAAAAAAAACCCTGCGGTTCTTTTACCCGACCTCTTTGCCATTCCAATAAATTAAAGAGGAAAAAAAATACATATGAACCTACTATACAAGGAAGGGATACTGTACTGGATCGGAAACTAGAAACCAGCTTATACTTCGGTCCTTAGCTCGAATATTCTCTCATATCAAATAAAACACACGCTGCAATAATGTTCCCCGCCGCCTCCAGAAGAATAGTGCTCAATGCTTCGAGATTACCATTGAGATTGTGCAATAGGACCTTGACCACCACAAGAGTATCCTACAACGTCATACAGGACTTGTACTTGAGGGAACTAAAAGAAACCAAGTTAGCTCCCAGCACTTTGCAAGATGCTGAGGGTAACGTCAAGCCTTGGAACCCACCAAAGAAGCCAACCTTACCAGAATTGGAACTTCAAGGCCCAGACGCCCTAAAGGCATACGCCGACCAGAACGTAGAAACCGCACATGACGCCAAGAACTCCGCGGAGGGCGAAGCCGAACCAATTGAAGAGGACTGGTTGGTTTTGGACGACGCCGAGGAAACAAAAGAAAGCCATTAAGTTTCTCATCGCATCCTCTTTTATCGAAGAGCATAACAAACAACTGAATGACTGAATCGAATGGAGATCATCATTCTCTCCTGCCCAACCTCACATTTTTTTTTATATTCGGATCCAAATACAATTAAAAATATACTACGCACTATTTGTAATCAATAAAAAGAAAACTTGCGTTTTTTTTTTTTTTCAAGCGAAAAATACAATTGTACATAGACATATCTTTATCTTTCCTGTTACTACTATTCTTTTACTTTACTCAGTCTGTTTTTTTATCTTTTTACGTATGATTGAATGCCAGCCAACCCTCAGATGCTCTTAGCTCTGGTGATTTTTGTTTCACATAAGACGTAATGTCCCTCCCCCTAAGAGCAACATCATGGTGAACGAATGTTTATCCCACCGAGATGGGAAAAAAATTTTCGTTTCTTTTTTCTTTGGCGAAGATTTTGAAAAATTTGATGTGTATGATCAACTTTTCCTCACCTTTTAGTTTGTTTCGTTTTTAAACAGAAAGGATTGCTCTTTCGACATTATTTCTAGTCCAGCACTAAAGGAATAACAAGCACACTCATTTATTTGCAAATGTCTGCCCCAGCTGCTAACGGTGAAGTCCCAACCTTTAAACTAGTCCTTGTCGGTGATGGTGGTACTGGTAAGACCACTTTCGTCAAGAGACATTTGACTGGTGAATTCGAAAAGAAGTACATCGCCACCATCGGTGTTGAAGTGCATCCTTTGTCCTTCTACACCAACTTCGGTGAAATTAAATTCGACGTCTGGGACACTGCTGGCCAAGAAAAGTTCGGTGGTCTAAGAGACGGTTACTACATCAATGCTCAATGTGCCATCATCATGTTCGATGTCACCTCCAGAATTACTTACAAGAATGTTCCTAACTGGCACAGAGATTTGGTCCGTGTCTGTGAAAACATTCCAATCGTCTTGTGTGGTAACAAGGTCGATGTCAAAGAAAGAAAGGTCAAGGCCAAGACCATCACTTTCCACAGAAAAAAGAACTTGCAATACTACGACATTTCTGCCAAATCTAACTACAACTTTGAAAAGCCTTTCTTATGGTTAGCCAGAAAATTGGCTGGTAACCCACAATTAGAGTTTGTTGCTTCTCCAGCTTTGGCTCCACCAGAAGTCCAAGTCGACGAACAATTGATGCAACAATACCAACAAGAAATGGAACAAGCCACCGCTTTGCCATTGCCTGATGAAGATGATGCTGATTTATAAGGGAAGAGCCACTATCACTTATTTTTTCCCTTAACTGTATACATATTTACATTCATCTCAATATAGAAATTCTATAAGATCCACGCGATTTGAAAATTTATAATTGAATACACCAACCAAACAAACTGGTATTATGGTCCTCATAGCACGAAGATCTATATATATATATATATATATATATACTGCCAGTAAATTGGAATGAGCCTATCTATGTAGTGATTGTACCTGTTTAACAGCTTTTTTTTCCAGATCGTATACGCATCGTTTCAAACGGACGCTAGAGCACACGTAAGAATTTAATGTGAACTTCAACGTAAAAACTATCAGGCAGATACAATAAGGCATAAAAGGCTTTGGAAACCCAGCAGAAAGCATACCGCCCCGCAGCTCACTAAACAATGGTTACCCTTGAATACAACACAAACAGCAAACAGATAAGCGCAAGTGGCGCCGATGTCACACCATCCACCGAAACCAATATCGAACAAATAAATGTCCTCACTACATCATTGATAGGTGAAACAAACCCAAATTTTACTCCACAACCAAATGAAGCTTTAAGCAAAATGATCAAAGGTTTATTTGAAAGCGGTATGAAAAATCTGCAACAGAAGAAACTAAACGAGGCTTTGAAAAATGTTTCCTTAGCAATTGAAATGGCACAAAGGAAAAGAGCGCCTTGGGAAGCCTTTGCTATTCAGCTGCCAGAGCTGCACTTCATGCTTCGTAGCAAAATAGATCTGTGCTTGGTACTTGGAAAGTATTTGGAGGCATTGCAAGATCTAGACTTTTTACTGGGTACGGGGCTCATCCAACCAGACGTCTTTGTGAGGAAAGCGGACTGTCTGTTGAAATTAGGACAGTGGGAAGAAGCTAAAGCCACTTTAGAAAGAGGTTTAGCATTTGTTCCCGACGACATGAAACTTAGAGCTCTTTTAATAGAAACAGCAAGGAATTTAGCCGAATATAACGGCGAGTAAGAAGCGTGTGAGGTCTTCCTGGCCGTTTCTAAGCTACGTAATGACTATATAGCAGGAAATTTTAGATAGATTCAAAATACATAGCAAGCCTATTCACTCACAGATCAGCGATGTGTTTTTTATAAGGGCCTCCTCCGCCTTAACCCAAGTATGGAGTACTTTACTTCCAGTCCCATCGCAGCGACTTTTTTTCAGCATCATGGAAAAAAAAATGGACATAAAAAAAAACCTTCAAAATCAAATTAAAGCCACTCACCAGCTCACCCAGTAACGATAACTACGGCATATTGGATTTTCAACCCTTGCCCTATTTAAGATGTCCTCTCAAGCATTCTCTTCAGCACATCCAAATGCGGCAACATCTGATTTGAATATCACTATTGACACTTTTGTTGCTAAATTGAAAAGAAGACAAGTACAAGGTTCATATGCCATTGCCTTGGAAACTTTACAGCTGTTGATGAGATTTATCTCAGCAGCTCGTTGGAACCATGTTAATGAGCTTATTGAACAAATCAGAGATTTAGGCAATAGGTTAGAGAAGGCTCATCCCACTGCTTTTAGCTGTGGTAATGTCATCAGAAGAATACTAGCCGTTTTAAGAGACGAAGTGGAAGAAGACACCATGAATACAACGGTCACCTCTACATCCGTTGCCGAGCCTTTAATTTCCTCCATGTTTAATCTACTACAGAAACCCGAGCAACCTCATCAAAATAGGAAGAATAGTTCGAGTAGCTCTACCATGAAAACCAAAACTGACTATCGTCAAGTGGCCATCCAGGGCATCAAAGATCTTATAGATGAAATCAAAAATATTGACGAAGGTATTCAACAAATTGCTATCGACCTGATTCACGACCATGAAATTTTATTAACCCCAACGCCTGATTCGAAAACCGTGCTAAAGTTTTTAATCACTGCTCGTGAACGTAGCAATAGAACGTTTACGGTGCTAGTCACGGAAGGCTTTCCTAACAACACGAAAAATGCCCATGAGTTTGCAAAAAAACTAGCACAACATAACATAGAAACCCTGGTAGTTCCTGATTCAGCAGTCTTTGCGCTAATGTCTCGTGTCGGTAAGGTTATTATTGGTACCAAAGCCGTCTTTGTCAACGGTGGTACCATCTCATCAAATTCAGGTGTTTCATCGGTTTGTGAATGTGCTCGTGAATTCAGAACCCCTGTTTTCGCTGTTGCTGGCCTATATAAACTATCTCCCTTATACCCATTCGATGTAGAGAAGTTTGTCGAATTTGGTGGGTCTGAGCGTATATTGCCTAGAATGGACCCAAGAAAAAGATTAGATGCTGTTAACCAAATTACCGATTATGTCCCACCTGAAAACATTGATATCTACATAACAAACGTCGGTGGGTTTAATCCAAGTTTCATATATCGTATTGCATGGGATAATTATAAGCAAATTGATGTGCATTTAGATAAAAAGAAGGTATAAATCTAGGTCTTTCGCACATTGTTCATGAGAAGAAAAAGAAATCTTATAGATCTAACACACATTTGTTTCACTATTAATTATAAATATATAATGAAAATACTCTCGTAGTTCGAACCCAATAAAAAAAAAGACTAATATATAAGGATCACTTTATAACTAAGCATTTTCTTCTTGCATAGTGGTCAACTTTTTTGATTTAATTGAGTTGATTATTATGCGCGCTGCTTGTACTGTCATCTACCTAATTTTGCCTGCTAAATGAAAAATAAAACAAAAAAAAAAATCAATAAGAAATAAGGGGAACTACAAACTCTACAAGAAACTGCAATTATAGTAGCCCTAAATAAGCAATGGCACCAAAGTTCGTAGTTTTTGGGGGAAATGGGTTCTTGGGGAAGAGAATTTGTCAAAATGCAGTGACTGCAGGCTATCAAGTTGTTTCTGTGTCGAGGTCCGGCAAAGTCCCCCACAGCACTGAATTAAACGATAAACAATGGATTCAGGAGGTCCAATGGACTGCTGCTGATATCTTTAAACCGGATTCTTACCATACGTTACTGAAAGATGCCGCCAACGTTGTTCATAGTTTGGGGATTCTTTTGGAAAACGAGAACTATAAGAAAACTCTATCGAAAAGCCCCACAAATGGTTCGAAATCAAGTCTTTTATCTCTTGGTGTAGGACCAAATCCTTTACGAAAAAGCAGTCCTTACTTTACTTATGAAATGATGAATAAGCAAAGTGCCATTATTTTGGCAAATACTTTCAAGCAGGAAATTATAAAAAAAGGTAAGAAGGAGCAGGCGAAAATCAACGAAAGATCGTTTACATATATTTCTGCAGATAAGGGCTTCCCCATGATACCCAGTGGTTATATTAATTCAAAGAGGGAGGCCGAAATTGAAATAGAAAGAATGCACGAGTATTTTAGACCTATTATTATGAGGCCTGGTTTCATGTTTGATGAGCACAGAAACGCAATTGGACCGAGGTCTTTCATTCACAGCGCTCTTGAGCTCCTTTATTGTGGCAACAAATTTTTGTTACAAAACAAACTGCAATTTATGAATGACCTAATCAGGCCAACGGTGTCTACTCAACAAGTAAGCCATTCCGTTTTGACAAAAGTCGAAGATCCAAACTTCAAGGGTATAGTGACGCTTGAAGAAATACTCAAAACATGAAGAAGACGAATATTCTTTTTCCTTTTCTTTTTTATTTACAGGTTAAAAGTACTCAACTACATATAGCTTTTCATATTTTAAAATAGTAGTGTCAAAAAAATAAAATAAAAAAACACGAATGCAATGTCAACGACGTAAAAATGCTTGATATGCTTCTTGGTTAATTTGGATATTACCTATAGTTTTCATATGTTTTTTACCCTCCTTTTGCTTTGCCAGTAGTTTCTTTCTACGAGAGAGATCAGAAGCATGTAACTTCTGAAGAACATCTTTTCTTCTCGCCTTTATTGTCTCCCTAGCTATTATCTTGTTATTAGCCCTAGCTTGGATAACAACTTCATACAATTGCGATTTGACAAACTCTTTGAATTTCTTTACCCATTCCCTACCAACTCGTTCAACTTCAGACCTGTGTAGCACCCTGGATAAGGCGTCGATAGCATTCCCATTAACCAATAGTTGTAGTTTCACGACATCAGAGTTTCTATATCCAGCCTCTTCATAATCCAAAGAAGCAAACCCTCTGGAGACAGATTTTAATTTGCCAAAAAAGTCGTCAACCAAATGTGATAATGGAAGGTAGTATTTTAGCATTACTTGTCCGTTAGTGTTAAGGTATGTGATATCAATTTGTTCTCCTCGATTGCTGTCGCATAAACGTATAACGTTGCCTAGATATTCCTGAGGCAACGTCATAACTGCCTCTATAAATGGTTCGTGATAAGCTGCAACATTTACCCTTTTCGTAGCAGCATCCGGAAATTCATCAGGATTGGTTATGAGCTTTCTTGTACCATCAGTGAACTCCACTAAATAAGGCACAGTGGGTTGGGTAATAATCAACTTGGAACCATATTCTTTTTCTAGCCTCTCACGAAAAACAGATGCATGCAAAGATCCCAAAAATCCCAGTCTCCAACCTTGTCCTAAGGCATTAGAAGTCTCACGCTCCAAGGTAACCGATCTGTCATTGAGAACAAGCCTACTCATATCATCATCCATCGCTTTAAATTCCACCCCATCTGCTGGAAATGCGCCGACGAATACCATAGGTTTTTGTTCTTCAAAGCCGGGCAGTACTTCGGTTTCATTTTCCTTACCCAAATGCATAATAGTATCCCCTACTTTAGCCTCCTTAGAGTCCTTCATTCCCAGTACTATATAGCCAACTTGTCCCGCCTTTAAAGTACCTGTAGAAGTCCTGTCAGGATACATGATTCCGGTATCTTTGACTTCGTATTTTTCTTTTGTCTGAGCACAAACAACCTTGTCATTCTTACGTACAGACCCGTCGACTATATTCACTAAAAGAACGGCTCCCAGGTATGCATCATACCACGAATCTACTAATAATGCTCTAAAGGGTTTGTCAAGCCTCCCAGTTGGCGGTGGTATGCGGTCAATTATAGCTGGCAGTAATAGGTTTTCCACGTTTAGACCTGTTTTGGCACTGACGCCGATTATGTCTTCTTCCGGAAGCTCAAAATTATTCACTATTTGGTCTTTAACCTGTTTTACATCTGTAAGATTGAGATCAACTTTATTAATTACTGGGATTAACTTTAACCCCAAGCTAAAAGCCAAATAAAAATTAGCCACGGTCTGAGCCTGAATACCTTGCGAGGCATCGACCAAAAGGATTGCCCCCCGCATGATGCGTAGGACCTTGAAACCTCCCCTCTAAAATCTACATGTCCTGGAGTGTCAATTAGGTGTAAAAGGTAATCTTCTCCCGTTATTTTGTCATTGTAGAACATCGAGCATGTTTGTGCCTTTATGGTGATTCCTCTTTCTCTTTCGACTTCGAGTTTATCAAGAACCTGCCTATTTTTCGCATTTGAATCAATGACGTGTGTTATTTCTAGCAGTCTGTCGCTTAACGTCGACTTTCCATGATCAACATGAGCAACAATAGAAAAGTTTCTGTAATTTTCGATTGGAATTTGTTCAATTCGTGTTTGCAAAACTTGTGCGGGCGTTACCGTATGATTATATCGTAGAATGTATGTATGCCGTTGATGAGACCATAGTTGTTTTAGCGGTTTGACTTTAAGTTTTAGCATATTCTAGTCAGGTTAGTCTCCCACATCAATACCTTTCATTCATGTGTTTAATTGCAGTCGGGGGCGAGTTTTATTTGATTTTGTTTGCAATGCCAATTGATTTTCTTTATTTACATCAAAATAAAATATAAACACATATTAAGATCAGAAATTGAAAAGGCAAAAGTAAATGTATGGAAAAACAACTAGATGAAGTTGAAGTTAATAGTGAATGGTTGTGAAGCGCCAGACGATTATAAATTATTGAGAACTACTATCAACACGGTAGCCTCATTGAGAAAGACGGCTATTTTAAGATTCAATAGCGAAAGGTTAACAATAATATCCACACCCAAATCATCACTGAATAGTAGTAGCAATGGTACAATACTACGCGGAGACACTGGACAACTTTGGTGTACTATTCCTCAGGATGTGTTTAGGCTATATACAGTCATATCCGCTCGCGAATTAAATACAATAACAATGGAGTGCAATTGTGACTCTTTATTGAGTGTCTTCAAAAGATACGACCGTGTCATGAATCAAGGATCCTCTTCTAATATGACTATAAAGCTACAGTCAATGCCTGAATGGAATACAAATAATGGAACACTTTCAGGAGGAACAGCAGGAGGTGTGGATACGACGTCAAAACCAAACCCTATTTGTGCATTAGGTGTAACTTTTGAGGAAATCGTACATACCGGCGGTGCCAATGATGCTGTGGTCATGAATGGGGGAATGGATGATCAAAATGGCTTACCGACAACAGTAGCTACAGGAAATTTACTTGCAAGTAACAAGGTTATCATGCACTCATTTAAGGTACCAGTTAAATTATTGTTTCGTGCTCAGGATACGCGAATACAAGAGCCGATGATCAACTATATTCAATTAATGATGTACAAACTGCCGCCGATTTCTGGTGAGTTCGGTTCTGCCTTTCATGGGTTTATAAGACGTGTCGAACGGTATACTAACGTTAATCACATCCATCTAACGGGAATCAAGAAGAAAAAGCAAGGAGACGAGGGAGATGATGTGGAGTTGAAGATAATTGTGAATGAGTTAGATTGGCATTTGGAAATATGTTGGAATGGTCCCTTAGACTCAGTGATCCAACAACCAGAGAGTAATTCTGCCAACCCTTCCCAGAATCATAATATGGACATCAATCCTGAGCATGAACAAGAATCACTTCCCATGATCGATACGGACAAGCCAATGTCTTCGCTATATACCAATACTAGAGATAGAGAAATAGAAGAGAATGCCCGTTATGATGAAGACCTATTGAGAATTGAAGACAGTGAAATTGTTGATACGCGAAATAATTACACTACTGACAACAGTGACGATACAAGGTTCAACGACGTGTCTGTAATGGTAGAAAAGGCGGAACAAGAGAGTTCGTCAACTCATGAAGTAATTATTCGCTGCAAAGACTGGAAAGTCTGTTCCAAACTGTACGCAGCATTCGAAGAAGTTGTTTTGGCAATTTCTCACGACGAATCTTGTGTATTCCACTGCTCGCTGGACCGTGGTAGTTTGGAGGACAGCGAGGACGTGGAAAAGCCCAGGGAAAGGGGGCAGATTATATACTACATGGCAAGGTCGAAAGGTTTATAAGCTCTGCGACGCTGTCTATTCAAGCAAGATTGCTCATTGCGTATCTAGTTCATCCATCATCATTATTTTCCTTGCTTTTAACCTACGGAAAACAAAAAAGACTGCACATCAGTACATTTCATTAGACCCGTGCCTCTCATCAGTGTGAGTTTTCTATTTTTTTATGCGGAAAAACCACAGCTCCGACTCCGCGAATCCCAGGAAAAGAGCGAGATAGGACAGCCATACAAACTGGATGCTACGTTAGAATATATATGAATTGCGTATTCGATTTGCCACTAGCTAGGTTCTTTTCATCACCCATATACAAAAAATAAGCAAAAATGGTACGTAATAGCTAGATAAGGCCCTTAAAATATAGAGGAAAATGAACGTTTCAGCAGTAGTGGATGATATGTCGAGAACTAATTAGGGCATCTTACAGATGTTGTAGCTGGAGTGTGAAAGGGAGAAAAATGGACTGGAAACACAACGAGTCTTTGGGCACAAGAATGCCCCTCGAATGGATAGCATGATCCTTAGAATGAGAATATTTGATAAACAATACGTAAGGCAGCAGGATTTCCATTTACATACAGACTCCATCATGGCCACATCAAGGATGTATGACCAAATGCACACCTTCTAGAGTTCATATATCCATTTGCTGGAATTAGGGAAAGATCTGAAGAAAAAAACAAGAAAACTTCATGCTTCATTGCCTCATTGCCTACTCGCTGGAATGTTAAACGATTTGTGATTCATAATACTAACATAACTATTAATTTTATTATTAATTATATTAATTTAGGCTAAAGTTCACGGTTCCCTAGCTCGTGCTGGTAAGGTTAAGTCTCAAACTCCAAAAGTTGAAAAAACTGAAAAGCCAAAGAAGCCAAAAGGTCGTGCTTACAAGAGATTATTGTACACCAGAAGATTCGTTAACGTCACTTTGGTCAACGGTAAGAGAAGAATGAACCCAGGTCCATCTGTCCAATAAATCAATTAAAAAATTGAAGAAAAGGAGCAGACAAGTGAAGAATAAATAGCGGTCCCTAGTTATCTTACTATAAAGGTAATTTTTGATATGTATTTGTGTTTCGATATGTGTTCTTTCATCTAAATATAAAGTAGTACTGGAATTATGTAATTAATCAACAATTCATTGTTTCTTTAGGGCTCGTTATTTGGTAGAATCATAACGATCGAGTATTGCTTAATTCGTGTTTTTAGTTGCAGTTATCTTAGCAGTAAATCTTGATGTACATAGGGTTTGGCAAGGTTTTTTTCCGAACTGTTTTTGCCTGAGCGTTTCGTAATGTGGTAATGAAAAAAAAAATATCGTCGATGATCTAGAAGATTGACAGACAGCTTTACCTCAGCACAAGAAAAACAGGCTTACTGAAAGGACGTTTTAAGATAGGATAAATCAAGTCCCAAAATATGGCAACCGAAAGCAATGATATCACCGATGACATAAGGTTATTAGAACTACTAGATTCCATAGAAGACCAATTTTTAACGACATATAAAAATTCAGAAGACTTGCATAAAATCTCCTCCACCACTAAGTTACAAGACTCTACTCCAATCAACGAACTGGGTAAATTGTCTTCTGTATTAAAAGCACATTGCACTAAGTTCGGGATTGTGTGTAAGCCAGGCACTTTCGATAATAATCACAAAGTCGTCTTCACCGAAATCCAAAGCTTTAGCAGGTCGTTATTCTACTTACTAAGTCTATTTCCTTTGTTTTACAATAATGAGGATTATCCGAAATACTTTTCAGACCAGATTGATGAAAGCACATTGCAATTACTTGATGGTTTGAGAAATTTCATTGCGGAGCTACAAAAAAGACTGAAGAATGAGGATGATGCTTCGCTAGATAAAGAAAGGTTAACATCTGTTGGTAAAATATTCAATGCGTGTGACTTCCTTTCCAATTGTTCCAAAATCGGGCCTTGTGGGATCTTGGCAAATATTCTCAAAGGTAACGTGGATATAATGGACGATACACTGGATGAAATAAAAGAATGGTTAGAGGAGCCGGATTTTTCAGCAAGCTCGAACGATATGTTTTTAGATTTCGAAGATTCTGAATCTGAAACGGAGGTTAAAGACGAGGACTTTGACCAAGAAAAGGTATATGAATGCATAAAGTTATTCTTTGATGGGTTTACGAAGAAGATAAAGATGATCAAATTACTGGTGTCAATATTCAGGAAAACACTAGTATCAAAGGACTTCAAGCCCAAGAAGAATCAAGCAGTCACTTTAGACAGTTTGCACACATTAATCAAAGAAGCACAGTTGCTTCTGGATGAAGTGGTATCCACCGTGCAGTTTGAGCCAAAGAAATTCAGCGCTCAAGAAGTGAAGGAAGAAGAAGCTGAGTTAGCAGGTGTTATTAGAAAAACTCTTGTCCAAATGAACAAGCTGTATGAAGGTGATGCCAAAAGGAAGAAGTGGATCCAGGTGTGGGAGACGAAATTTAACGAATTGCCATAGTATTTTGCCCCTGGCGTCTTGTATACAGTATAGAATATAATTAATAACGTTTCGAAATTCGTATAGAAGATATTAAATGATGGAGGAAAACAACATCACTTTGTGAGTTGGGCTTACAAGCACAGCAAAACAGGGTATCCATAGATATTTAACAGTAAACACTGGTGTTTCAACTAGAGTCTACGTCGGAGGTCCTCAACAAATCGGAATTTATCAACGTCATTACTGTTAATCAAAATCGAATTGAATTGTTGCCATAGTAACTATTAAGAACATGTGTGGGTGTCTCATCTCAGTCGCTAGTTTTTTGTTTTTCCGCTGGTGAAAAACTTAAGCGCTGGTCCCTTGAAAATAGACCAGCCTTGTCTTAGCAGGTATGTGCCACTAAGTTTGAGTTCTGACTTGTTTATTTCTTGATAGGTTTGTTTATTTGTTTATAAGCAATTCAATTGTTGTGTAAACATTGGCACTTACCAACCAAAGTCCTTGACAATTCGTTAAGGAAAACGAGGAACGCAATGCAAAAATAGACGGTAATTATTGCCCACCTAGGCATTGACCAAATATATAAAGATGGCAAGGTATCTCATTTTTAAATAGAGGACTTATCATATCACTTGTTTTTTAATGCCATCAAAAAAAAGCATCAGCTCCATTCCATTGTATTAAGACTATATTAGCAAAGTTTTATTCTATAATATTGAAAATCTTTCACTCCTTTAAGACTCAATATCTCAAAATAGTAAGCCTTTCACTCCTTTAGGAACTTATACCTCCAAAAAAAAAATCAACCTTTCACTTATTTTAAAGCCTCTTCTAGAGACCACTCGCTTTTCTCAACACATTGATATTAAAATAAAAAAAAACACTAATAATAGAATGTCGCTCCTTTATACCATCCTTCTATTTACACAATTATTAGTATCTACAACCACTGCTTTTGATGGTTCTGCTAAAACTAATGTTGCCGTCTACTGGGGTCAAAATTCAGCAGGCACACAAGAATCATTAGCTACTTACTGTCAATCTTCTGATGCTGATATTTTTTTACTGTCCTTCTTGAATCAGTTTCCAACACTTGGTTTGAACTTTGCCAATGCATGCTCTGATACCTTCTCCGATGGTTTACTTCACTGTACTCAAATTGCCGAAGATATCGAAACCTGTCAATCTCTTGGCAAGAAAGTTCTTTTATCGTTAGGTGGTGCATCTGGTAGTTATTCATTTTCCGATGATTCCCAAGCAGAAGATTTCGCTCAAACCTTATGGGATACTTTTGGCGAAGGTACTGGCGCTAGTGAACGTCCATTTGACTCTGCCGTTGTTGACGGTTTTGATTTTGACATTGAAAGCAACAACAATGTTGGATACAGTGCTCTAGCCACCGAATTAAGAACTTTATTTGCCGAGGGTACCAAGCAGTACTACCTTTCTGCTGCTCCCCAATGTCCATACCCTGATGCTTCAGTTGGTGACTTGTTAGAAAATGCCGACATTGATTTCGCGTTCATCCAATTCTATAATAACTACTGTAATGTCAATGGTCAGTTTAATTGGGACACCTGGTTAACCTATGCTCAAACCGTATCCCCAAATAAGAACATAAAGCTGTTCTTAGGATTACCTGGTTCTTCTTCAGCCGCAGGATCTGGATATATCTCTGACACCTCTTTACTGGAATCCACCATTGCCGAAATCTCATCTTCAAGTGCATTCGGTGGTATTGCATTATGGGATGCATCTCAAGCTTTTTCAAATGAACTAAATGGTGAGCCATATGTCCAAGTTTTGAAGGAACTGTTGGAAAATTCTGACTCAGCCACGACTTCTTCTGCTACCACTACCTTACAATCCACATCTACTTCAAAATCCACATCTACTACAAAATCCACAACTACTTTAAGTTCAACAACTACTTTAAGTCCAACAACTACTTCAAGTTCAACAACTTCCACCTCTCAAAAAAAGACCACCCAAATTACCACAACCACACAAAGTAAGACCAAAACCACGTTATCTCCAACTACCACTAGTACTGTAGAAACACCAACTACCACCAGTACAAGGAAAACATCATCCACCATGACAAAGACTACTACGTCAAAGAATACTCCCGCTACCACTACAACAAAGAGCACACCCACTACTGCTACTACCACTAGTGTAAAGACTACTTCGTCTGCCCCTACGACTACCACAAGTACGCTTTCTCCAACAAGTACAAGTACAAGCTCAGACAGTGCGGCTCGTACTCTCGCCAAACAATTAAATGCACAATATGCCGCTGGTCAGTTGAACGGGAGATCTACGTGCACTGAAGGTGAAATTGCATGCTCTGCAAATGGAGAGTATGCTGTTTGTGACCACAGCGCCTGGGTTTATATGGAATGCGCTTCGGGAACTACGTGTTATGCTTATGACTCAGGTGACTCAGTGTATACCCAATGTAACTTCTCCTACTTGGAAAGTAATTACTTCTAAAATTGCAAAGGATTATGTCAAAGAGGTTTTAATGTCCCACCTCTTACCTGTACTATTTGCTCTCCGCTTTACTTCAACATTTCTACTTCTAATTTATTTCCCCAGGTTGCTTCGCGCGATGGGAGGAATAAAGCTTCTAGTTCTTCACCTTTATAATTAACTAATTTATGTACTACGAAATATTTCTAAGAAAATCACTGGGATTATTCTGTTATGTGTTCGCTATTGGAGATATCTATCCCCGAATGGTTTGTTTTTTTCTTCATTATTAGGCTACTTTATTAAATTGTATTCTTGTTTCACCAGTCCCAAATAATGAATATTTATGTGAGTGAGCTGGTTTCAAAGCGGCGTATGCAAAACAGAAAAGAGAGATATATATTTAGGTATTACATAAACCAAAAGCCTTTTAGTTTTAAATAAAAAAACGCTATTGTCGACTTCCCAGTTTTCTTACTTTTTATGGGTTAGATAATATGCGTAAACACGAGATCTGATTTCGACTGTTTCTTCATCTTCATCGAACATCGGTTTCCAATTAACCATTTCGATCAACTCAGGAACTAAACTGAACTCATCGTTAGCCAATTGGAAAAATTCCAAGTCTTTTTCCAACAATTTTGGTCTATGTGGTGAAAACACCACTAACGCCTTACCATTTTCAGCCAACAGGTCCTTTGTTGTTTTAAGTAATTTATGATGCTCTGTATGGTTGAAGACCAAATCACTTAAGATGATCAAATCAAACTTCCCATTGCTGTTGATGTTGGTCAACAATGGAGTATAATCATTACCCCAAATATAACCCTCTGCGCTGATGTTACCGAGTTCTTCTGGAACGTTAGTTTTTATATTATAACGAATATTTTCCATTAGATCAGGATCAGGATAATCTGTAGAAACAACCATCTGAGCGCCATTCAAAGCACAAATGACAGATGGTAGAGCTGCTGCAGCACCCAATTCTAAAACGGTTTTCCCCTTTATCAGTTCTGGATGAGCATCCAAATGGTTTGATGTATATACGCCCGCATTCCACAAAAGGTGGCCCCAAAGCGGGGACGTACCGACGAGACGAAGCTTGATGTCTTTTACATCAGATTTGGACTCTGTAGTAGTGCTGTGCGACCTTTGGTATTCTGCAAAATGAGGTTTTGGTGGGGGAGGAAGAAAGTCCTCTGGCTCTTCAAACAGACCTGCGGCCCCGCCTAACGACTCTATATCTGACATGTGTCTCCGCTTTTTGTGTGTTGTGATACACTACTCGAGGCAACTCATCAATTGCAGTTATACTTTGAGAAAATTTCATTTTTTCGTCATCTTGAAAAAAAAGACGGTATGAGAAGAACCCGAGATCCAAGGCGGGCATAAGGCATCATAACCCGAAAGGCTTTAGCAGGGACCTTTTTTTTCTTTACCCCAATGGCGGTTATATATTGCATCGATATATAAGAGAGAACAGTACATGGATGAAGAAATTGGGCGTCCACGAGTGGTTGTGTAGACAAATAGTACAGCAGGAACAAACAAAGAGATGCCGGGGATCAGAAAGAACGAGAAAATTAGTTATCGTACCGCGGGGCCATTTTTCATTGTACAGTTAGTGAAACCTGGTAATTTGAATGCCTTGGAGGGTGAAGATTATATATATTTAGGAGAATTGCTGGAACTGGCAGACAAAGACCCTCATGTGTATTTCACAGTTTTACAAAGCAGTGGGAGGTTTTTTTCCAGTGGGGCAGACTTCAAAGGCATTGCCAAGGCGCAAGGAGACAATAGCGCTGAATACGCGTCAGAAACAAGCAAATGGCTGTCCAATTTTGTCGCTAGGAATGTATATGTTACTGATGCGTTTATCAAGCATTCCAAAGTTTTGATTTGCTGTTTGAACGGGCCGGCTATAGGGATGAGCGCGGCGCTAGTGGCATTATGTGACATAGTGTACAGTATGAATGACAAGGTCTATCTGCTGTACCCATTTGCCAATCTGGGATTGGTCACTGAAGGCGGCACGACGGTTTCGCTGCCTCTAAAGTTCGGCACAAACACGGCGTATGAGCACCTGATGTTCAATAAACCATTCAAGTACGATACACTGTGCGAGAGCGGGTTCATAAGCAAGAATTTCAACATGCCATCGGCAAGCAGCGAAACGTTCAACACGGCGGTTTTGGAAGAGCTGAAGAGCAAAGTGGAAGGGTTGTATTTGCCCAGTTGCCTGGGAATGAAGAAATTGCTGCAGTCGAACCACATTGATTCGCTGAACAAGATCAATTCGATGGAGGTGAATGAATCGTTGAAGTATTGGGTGGACGGAGAGCCCTTGAGAAGATTTAGCCAATTGGGCTCGAAACAAAGAAAACATCGGTTATAGCGCTCCCCACCCCCAGGGAGACAAAAAAAACTATATATATATCGATCGATGTAAGGAAAAATACATACTAACTATTCTATTTCAAGTTGGTCTTGGGGGAGAGCGTTGATAGTTTGATCTGGCAGCGGGGTTTCTGGTTCCTGTGGCACGACCGCATGCTCTTTTTCGATGCACTTACGCCGATCATAATTGAACAAACAAGGACCAGTATGATCAGGAGACCGCTTCTTGTTGTTTGCCATCTTAAATTTTCGATGTGAGACCTGATTTCACCCAATATCTTGGTCTGAATCTTGTTGGAAGAGTCGTTCAACCTCAGATTGATATGCTTGTACAAGAGGGTATTTTCCAATTTCTGGTTGTTGAACTCTAATTTAGCGTCCTTTTGCAGAGAGTTTATTATAACCTCGTTCAGTTCGTCATGGATGGAGTTCAGCTCTCTCTTGAGTTTTAGGAGTTGCAAATGATGCTCATTCAGCTGCGTGTCTCTGGAGTTCTGAATGGCAAACTTCAGTTCAGTCTCCAGGGAATTGAACAAATGAGACTGCTTGTTCAGTTCCATGTCTCTAAGAAACGACTCGTTGTAGCTGGAATAGAACTCGTTATTCAGCAGTTGCAAGAGCAAAGAAATGATGGATTTACACTGTTCATCCGAGAAGCTGCCCCTCTCGCGCAGCAATTGATAAAACTTGATGGTGTCCAGTTGGTTCTGAGAAGTAGTGGGTTTCAACCCATTTCCCTGGGCGATGAAGTTTTCAGAAAACCTGTCCAGCAGACCAAACGAGGTCTTGCCATCGCTGTCCTTTTCCTTTTCCTTTTCCTTTTCCTTTTCCTTTGGCAACGGCGGTGACGATAGCTCTGATAACTGAATGTTTTTCAAAGACATAGATTTCTGCAAAAGAGGCTCTGAATACGAGTTGAAGGACCGCAAGCACGGCCAGAACCGCTGCCGGCTTACTTTGGCAGGAAAGAATCGGACCGACGACACACGCACTAACCGTAACATCATTGGCTCTTACTAGATTGCTACGTCCACGCATGCGCTCGCACCTCTTCTGTTCCCATCTTTGCCAGCCAAGGCCCATGCATAGATCTATATATGCGCACAACACTAATTACCGTGCGGTTTTTTTTCCCCCAGAAAACAAGCGAGTGTGCGCTACACTACACGCGCACACTCATATGGAATGCATATGAGCTACACTAACAGCTAATACAGCAAGCACCGCACAATACGCACCCGCGAGCAACCTCACCAGAAGCGGCATGATGAAAGCAGCATGGAGTAGAAGATGGATCAGCGGCACGGCCGTGCCGCTGATCAAGAAGAACAAGTTCCCGCCACGGCCGCAGTTCACGCCGGAGATGGAGGCTCAATGCACGGAAAAGTTCCTCCACGGCGGCAGAGGCCCCGGCGGCCAGAAGATCAACAAGTGTAACTCCAAAGTACAGTTGCGGCACGAGCCCACGGGCATCGTGGTCGAGTGCCAAGAAACACGGTCACGTGAGCAGAACCGCCGGCTTGCCCGGCTCAAGCTCGCGCGCGAGCTTGCCGCGTCGTGCGACACGACGCCCTCCAGGGAGGACGCGTTGCAGCTGTGGCATCGCCAGCAGAAACACGCGCAGCGGCGGCGCAGTATCGCGAAGCACGAGCGGCATGGCGAGGCCGCCCGCGCGGAGAAAGAGGAGCGCGAGGCCCGGGACCAACAGGTGGTGCGCGAGTTATTCCGACGGTAACCGCAGGCGAAGCGACAAAAGGGAAGCGGAAAATGAAATTAGTGAATTTTTTTTTCAGCTGCGGGTGCTCTGACGGCCCAGGGCCTGGTCATGAACAAAGCAGTGCAACAACAATACACCGAAGTTCCTGCTGCTGCACATTCTGCACGTCGACACCGCGATCGCATCGTGTGGTGCTTACACGCCAATCTTTGTTCGTAGACAGGCTTCTATTTTTTCTTCTTTTCCCATCGGTTTGCACTTGTTTCTGTTTCGTGGTCATTTTGATTTTTTAGTCATTATATATGCTCGTTCAGATCGGGGATTTTTTTTTTTTTTTTGGTACATAGACGTAATAGTAGTAGTAGCATCATCATCGCCTCCCGCCTCCCCTCTCTTCATCAAGACAAGTGTATCCCACTCACTCATCCTCGGACTAGCACTATCGATCAATAGCATACACTTTATAATGGGTCGTCCAAGGAAAAATGTTAGCCAAGAGAAAATTCTACAGTTGAAAAGAGAACTGGAGTTGGCTGGTAACAGAACGGACGTCTTGTTGCAAGACAAAAAGGGCCGTTCCAGGTCGTGTCTTCTTTGTAGAAGAAGAAAGCAGCGCTGCGATCATAAATTGCCCAGTTGCACCGCCTGTCTGAAGGCCGGAATCAAATGTGTGCAGCCCTCCAAGTATTCTACGTCCACCTCCAATAGCACCACCAATAGCAACACCCCTACAGCTGGCACTGTACCTTCACCTTACCCTATATTCAAAAATGAGCTGCAAGATAGCAGTATTGGCGCTGGCGCTGCCACCTCTTTGAACGATATCACGATAATAAAACCCATTTCCGCTCCCGGCAACACGAACATCGACGTCGCTGGTGCGAATGCACCCAAGAAAATCATGAAGTCCGTTAACTCTGCTTTCAATCCGAATCTAATGAATCAAAACAAAGACCAGTATACCGTGTTCTTGGAGAAAAAACTGAAAACCCTGGAGGCCCTGCTGGATCTACCACCGGGATGCAACCAGTACAACAACAAGCTGGCTCAGTACAGGAGAATTTCCCACTTATTAAGCGACAATGCCTCGGCCTCGGACTACACCAGACCGCAGAATACCAACATGGTTATACTGCCGCTGCCATCCCCGGCAAACAAGCAACTGGAAAACAGTAACGTCGGCGGCAACATCGGATCGGTCACGACCGATGTATCGACGAACACAAACAACGTGAACAACAATAACGCCATCTGCCAATCGGCAAGCCTGTTGAACGACCCTTTGGAGTCGCTGAATTTCACCAAATGTATCTTTGCCAAATACAACTTGAAAAAGGAATTCTTGATGTATGACCCCATATTCGAACTGGACGAAAAGCTCTCCCGTTCCTTCTTGGACACTTTCTTCACCAGATTGCAATTCAAATACCCCATCTTGGACGAACGAGAGATTTACACTTTTTACGATCACTACCTCCACAACAAGATTGTTATTCCGCCTTCGTCTCCCACCACGTCATCCACCGTGCCATCTTCCAATTCGCATTCTTACTCTGAAATAGAATTTCATTTTCTGTCCGGTAGAATGTGGCTGGTCTTCAGTATCAGCGCCTATTTACTGATGACTACGGGTAAATACAAGGGTTTCCCCCCTCATCGGTACTTCTCCACCGCCATCCGTCACATCACCAAGTGTGGGTTGCACTTGAATTACGTCCAACAAATAGAATTGTTGACCTTACTGGTCCTTTACATCATCAGAACAGACAGAGATTCCCTGATACTGTACGACATTATCAAAGATGTCATGGGTATATCCAAGAAAAAACTGCATTTAAACCAATGGTATCCTAACGATCCGTTCGCTAATAAAAAACTCCGACTGTTTTGGTGTGTTTACCTTTTAGAAAGAATGATTTGTGTTGCCGTGGGGAAACCGTACACCATCAAGGAATCAGAGATAAACCTGCCTCTTTTCAGCAACGACTCCTTCTATACAAAGGGTGTACACGCAGCATCTGCGGCCCCATCAGCCAAGGACCACGGTGTACAATTCATCAATCAATCTTTGAAACTGCGCAGAATCGAATCTCAGTTTGTGGAGACTTTGCAACTCTTGAAAACCGATTCCAAATCAGTAAGACAGTCCAATGATCAATTACCCCTCGTGCAGAAATTTTTTGACGATTTAGAGGTCTGGAGGAAAAGTTATTCTACTCTCGATGTGAAAAATTTCGAAAATGAAACTCTAAAACTTTATTATTATAGATCCGTTCGACTACTGATCCAGCCTTATCTGGAATTTTTCGCTCCGGAGGATAGACTATTCAGAGAATGCCAAGCAGCCGCGGGTCAAATTTGTCAATTATACAAAATATTCCATCAAAAGACTCTTAATGGCCACTCCACTCCAGCAGTACATACCGTATTCGTGGCCGGTGTCACTTTGATCTACTGTATGTGGTTGGCCAGGAATTTTGATGACCAAAGAAGGAAGAAATTGGGCGACGCTTCGAAACACACGAGACCTTTGATAAGTGCAAGTCTCTTCTCTACAATGGACGACTTAAGAGCTTGCTCCGTTTGTTTATACGTCATGACGGAAAGATCTAACTTCGCAAGAACTTTCAGAGACACTTTCGATCAACTAATGAACGCTACTGTGGGAAACTTAATCGAAAGATGTGGCCCAGATTCTTCTGAATTGATTTTCATGGCCAGTAGTATAACTAATTTGAAACAATCGAGACACAGTGAAGACAAACGGACTGTTTCCAACAAGGCTATTTCATCGTCGGTAACCCCTGATAATGTTTCTTCCGCCACCTCCACCATCACTTCCGGTGCCGCAGCTATCGAAACAAACTCGATGGATAAGAATATATCTCATAACGGTGGTATGCCACCAGCTGTGGCAAGAATATTTGGTAAGGGACAAGCCGAAGAACATGTTGGCTTTGTGGAAAATTCACAAGTTGATTTAGCAGAACAAGAAAAATTTAAGAAAAAGCAAGGCGTCTTAGAGAAAACCTCAGTACCCAAAAAGTTTGGCTCATTTACTGACAAAGATGGATGACAGAGCCCAAGTTTCTAATTCGTCAATTTCATATACTTCTCCATCGCCATCGCTATCACCGTCTTCCTCGTCGTCATCAGCATCACCATCTTCATCACAAGAAAGAAACTTGAAAATCAGTGACGTAAACAATAATGACGACAGCAGTAATCATGACCACCAATATATTTCTAACAACAATATACCCTTGGACAACATCGAGAAGAAACCTATTCAAGACCAATATATCGTCAAGAAACCAACTAACCAAACAGAGTTTGATTGGCAAGTATTTCAACAACAAGCTTTTTTACAGCAGCAGCTGGCTCAACATAATTTGCAAGCATATTTATCATCCTTGAATCCAGAAACTATCTCTAACGGTAGTCCCTCTAAGTCTTCTAGTATATCCACCGCGTCGTCTCATTCAGATCCAATCCCAATAGCAATGACTCAAACTCCGACTCCATACCCTCAAATTTCACATATGTTATCACATCAACAAGCACCACAACCACTTCAACCACCCCAGCCACTTCAACCACAGCAAACTCAACGGCTGCCACAACAGCATATTTCTTCCCCACAACGATTCCCAGAGAACCATTTCACAAGTCAATTGAACAATAATATCATCAATAATAATGCTTTACAATCGAAAATATTTTCCAATCCTTCAAACGAAAGTAAACAATCAAGGCGTATCGAAGACGCAAACTTCAATCCACCGCAGATGAGATCAGAGTATGATACAAATATCATTCCTTCAATACCGGCATCAATAACAGGTCATTCGATGCCTGTTAGTGTCAAACAAACTCGTGATGGTTCATCTTCCGGTGATATACTCTTCAGTAATGGTGCCCATGATATGATCAATAATATTTCCACATGGACCAATAACTCTGTTTTGGATGCTTTGAATAGTAAGTCCATACTGCAAACAATCTTCCCACAAAGTCATGACCCATCATCTCTCGCCATGGATAAACAAGAACAACAACCTGAAATTTGTCCCGCAAATAACGTAAATGCTAACAGCTTTCAACAGACACAAAGCGACTCTTCCTATAATAGAAATCTGTTTATGATGTCTCAACATGATGGTGATCAGCAGCACAATTTTGAAGTTACTGAAAAGAATAGATCGAAGGTGCAAGCGGAAACGAATACAACTACGAATATGCATTTTGAGAACATAGTTCCTACTGTTGCTAATGCAGAAATTAGACAAAAACGTTCTAACTGGGATAACATGATGACGTCTGGTCCAGTGGAAGACTTTTGGACGATCAACGACGATTATGGTTTCTTGACATGATTTTTCCATTACCATTCTATCTATTTATTCCTATGAAATATTTTATTTTTAGTTTCTTCTCAATTATTATAGATTATAGATTTATTTTTAAAGTTTTAAGATGATAAAACGTACGTCTAAATTCACGTCACCTCAAAATCAAATCAATCTAATTTATTTGTATGTGCGTATTCTTTTTGAGGGCCACTCCCCTCTATTAATACGGGTAAGTGGCATTGAGGTGAAATCTTCAAACATGGTCGAAAAACTTGAAAAATTAGTAAACCTTTAAGAGCTATTGATGCTTAATCTCGGGATACTTGAAAGTTAAAGAATTTATAATAATGTAGTTGTTTAATCTGTGATCTTTTTCATTTTTATTGAAGCGGCTTGCAAATTGGTTTGCGGCATTTTTACTCACTCAATTTGAAGGCTACTCGACTTGAGTATCAATAATAATAACAATAATAATAATAATAAGAAATACCATTCGTTCAATATATGGAACAATCAAATACGACACAATTCAAGTTCCTCTCACTGGGAGGAAGTAACGAAGTCGGGAGATCATGCCACGTATTACAATACAAGGGTAAGACAGTGATGCTCGATGCAGGGATTCATCCGGCATATCAAGGGCTAGCTTCACTGCCGTTTTACGATGAATTTGACCTTTCCAAAATCGACATCTTATTAATTTCGCATTTCCATTTAGACCATGCTGCTTCACTTCCTTATGTGATGCAAAGGACAAATTTTCAAGGAAGAGTTTTTATGACGCATCCAACCAAAGCCATTTATAGATGGTTGTTACGAGATTTTGTAAGAGTTACCAGTATAGGTTCTTCATCCTCCTCAATGGGAGGCAAAGACGAAGGCCTGTTTTCAGATGAGGACTTAGTAGAGTCCTTCGACAAAATCGAAACAGTGGATTATCATTCAACTGTCGACGTCAATGGTATAAAGTTCACGGCATTCCATGCAGGTCATGTTTTAGGTGCAGCGATGTTTCAGATAGAAATTGCTGGTTTGAGAGTGCTATTCACAGGGGATTATTCGAGAGAAGTTGATCGTCATTTAAATTCTGCTGAGGTTCCTCCACTTTCGTCTAACGTATTGATTGTTGAGTCTACCTTTGGCACTGCAACCCACGAGCCCCGTTTGAACAGAGAGAAAAAAATTAACCCAATTGATTCATTCCACAGTAATGCGAGGCGGCCGTGTCCTTCTACCGGTTTTTGCACTGGGGAGAGCTCAGGAAATCATGCTTATACTGGATGAATACTGGTCCCAACATGCAGATGAACTTGGGGGCGGGCAAGTTCCAATATTTTATGCATCAAACTTAGCCAAAAAATGTATGAGTGTCTTTCAAACCTATGTAAATATGATGAATGACGACATTCGAAAAAAATTTAGAGATTCTCAGACTAACCCATTCATATTCAAGAATATATCCTATCTAAGGAACTTGGAAGATTTCCAAGATTTCGGTCCCAGCGTGATGTTGGCGTCTCCAGGTATGCTTCAGAGTGGTTTATCAAGAGATTTACTTGAAAGGTGGTGCCCGGAAGACAAGAATTTGGTACTGATCACCGGTTATTCCATTGAAGGAACCATGGCAAAATTTATCATGCTTGAACCGGATACAATTCCTTCTATAAACAATCCTGAAATTACCATCCCAAGGCGTTGCCAAGTCGAAGAAATCTCCTTTGCTGCACACGTTGATTTTCAGGAAAATTTGGAATTTATTGAAAAGATTAGTGCCCCAAATATTATTCTTGTTCATGGTGAGGCCAATCCTATGGGTCGTTTGAAATCAGCATTATTGTCCAATTTCGTTTCCTTAAAGGGCACAGAAAATGAAGTTCATGTTTTCAACCCAAGAAATTGTGTTGAAGTGGATCTTGAGTTTCAAGGCGTCAAAATTGCGAAAGCTGTGGGAAACATTGTAAACGAAATATACAAAGAAAAATCCACGGAGGGGAAGGACGAACTTGCAGTCAAAATAGAGCCTATAAAGGAAGATGTTAAGAATGAATTGGATGCACAAGCTGAAGATGATTCTGAAACGGATGAGCATAAGGATATAGTCGTTTCAGGGATTTTGGTTTCAGATGATAAAAACTTCGAATTAGACTTTCTTTCATTATCAGACTTAAGGGAACATCATCCTGATCTGTCTACCACAATATTAAGGGAACGTCAATCAGTCCGTGTAGATTGTAAGAAGGAGCTTATTTACTGGCATATTTTACAAATGTTCGGTGAGGCTGATGTTCTTCGAGACGATGATAAGGTAACAAATCAAGAACCGAAGATTAAGTCAGAAGAAGGTGACGGTACAAGCAAACCTGGCAAACTAATTTTGCAAATAATGGGAGATATCATATTAACTGTCGTCGGCACTATAGCTACTTTAGAATGGACACAAGATTTAATGACTGACACCGTAGCCGATTCTGTCATTGCAATACTTATGAATGTAGATTCTGCTCCGGCTAGTGTGAAGCTATCCAGTCGTTCTTGTGACGATCATGAACATGATGACCATGATGGCGAGGTGCAATCTTTTGTGCAGACCAAGATGGATGAAGTGTCTAAAGCAAAACAAATCTCAAGACTGTTTAAAGAACAATTCGGTGAGTGTTTTACTTTGTTACTCGATAAAGACGAAGATACAAATAGCAAGCAAGATACAATAAATGGTATTGTCACTATCGGTAAGAACACTGCTAAAATCGATTTCAATAACATGAAAATATTAGAGTGTAATTCGAACCCACTAAAGGGTAGGGTGGAAAGCCTTCTGAATATTGGTGGCAACCTAGTCACACCGCTTTGTTAAATACAACTATGCATGCTATATAGCCTATTCTTCATAGAATTAATAACCCGTTCAAACCTAACCAAAAACCTAACCAGAACCTTCCTTTAACCTTTGCATTCATCACTCTTTACGTAGTATAAGTCTAAAGTTAAAATTTAAAAATTTTCTCTCTGTTTTTTTTTTTTTTTCCAAGAACGTAAAAAATATTTCAAGCTCATCTCATCTCATCTCATCTCGTCTGTTCAATGCATACTAGAGAGCGTTTATTTCAATCTACGATTCCTTCCCATCTTCAATTCACTTTATAAGAGGAACAGGTCACCCTTCTAAAGATAGCATAAGATTCAGAAAATGAGCGGCGAGGATAAGTCTGTACAAGGCGCTTATATCGATGACTCTACGTCTTTCGAATCATTTCACCTTGACTCTCGTTTATTACAAGCAATTAAGAACACAGGATTCCAAAATCCAACACTAATTCAATCACATTCCATTCCTTTGGCTTTACAGGAGAAGAGAGATATCATTGCAAAGGCTGCTACAGGTTCTGGTAAGACTTTAGCTTATTTGATTCCCGTCATCCAAACTATTTTGGAATACAAGAAAACAATCGATAACGAAGAAGAAAATGGTACTCTAGGTATCATACTTGTTCCGACGAGAGAACTGGCCCAACAAGTGTATAACGTTTTAGAGAAACTAGTCTTATACTGTTCCAAAGATATAAGAACTCTGAATATATCATCTGACATGTCTGGTTCCGTTTTGAATACTCTACTAATGGATCAGCCAGAAATCATAGTTGGTACACCTGGTAAGCTGTTGGACCTACTCCAAACTAAGATCAATTCTGTTTCTTTGAGTGAATTAAAGTTTTTAGTTATTGATGAAGTGGATTTAGTATTAACATTTGGTTACCAAGACGACTTGAACAAAATTGGTGAATACTTACCCTTGAAGAAGAAACTGCAAACTTTCCTAATGAGTGCAACCTTAAACGATGATATACAAGCTTTAAAGCAGAAATTTTGTCGTTCTCCAGCTATTCTTAAATTCAATGACGAAGAAATAAATAAGAATCAAAACAAACTGCTTCAGTACTACGTTAAAGTTAGCGAATTTGACAAGTTCTTATTATGTTATGTTATTTTCAAACTTGGCTTAATCAAAGGTAAGACACTAATTTTTGTTAATAATATCGACAGAGGATATAGACTCAAGCTAGTCATGGAGCAATTCGGTATCAAATCTTGTATATTAAACAGTGAGCTACCCGTTAATTCAAGGCAACATATTGTTGATCAGTTCAACAAAAACGTCTATCAACTACTAATTGCTACAGACGACACTGAATATATAAAGGAGGAGGACGTGGACATAGAAGAAGGGCATATTAGCGATAATGAACAGGAGAAGGCTTCGGAAGTCGAAGCAGAAAATAGTGAAAAGCCAAGTAAGAAAAAGAAGGTCCAAGTGAAGAAAGACAAGGAATACGGTGTTTCTCGTGGTGTTGATTTTAAGAATGTAGCATGTGTCCTAAATTTTGATTTGCCAACAACAGCCAAGTCGTATGTGCATAGGGTAGGTAGAACTGCCCGTGGTGGTAAAACTGGTACAGCAATCTCATTTGTGGTCCCATTAAAAGAATTTGGTAAGCATAAGCCATCAATGTTACAAACAGCTAAAAGAGATGAAAAGATTCTTTCGCGTATCATCAAGCAACAAAGTAAACTAGGGTTAGAATTGCAACCTTACACATTTGACCAAAAACAAGTTGAAGGTTTCCGTTACAGAATGGAAGACGGTTTCCGTGCTGTTACTCAGGTCGCCATTAGGGAAGCCAGAGTGAAAGAGTTGAAACAGGAATTACTGGCAAGTGAAAAATTGAAAAGACATTTCGAAGAAAATCCAAAAGAACTACAAAGTTTGAGGCATGATAAAGAGCTACATCCAGCAAGGGTGCAACAACATTTAAAGCGTGTTCCAGATTATTTGCTTCCTGAATCTGCCAGAGGAAATGGGACCAAAGTCAAGTTTATTCCGTTCCACAATCCTAAGAAGCGTCATCCACAAAGAAAAGGTAAAGTTAGTAAACCCAAAAATGGTAAAGTTGATCCATTAAAAAACTTTAAATGATTATATTAATATTAGTAATTATTTTATATGTTATACAAAAATCTACATACCAAAAATGCTCTTTAGACGAACGTGATATATATAAATGCTTTCTTTTGCTTTCCTCGGATACAATACTTGCGCTAAATGCAAAGAAACCAGGTCAATAGTAATTGGTGTTTCCAAAAAGTGACCTTTCTGTTAACTGGAGAAATCCGTAGGAAGTTTGCTTTCGTCATGTTGATTGCGAATTATTTGTCATACTTGTTACTCAACAGGGGTCTTCAATACAACGATGACAGAATCGCCTCTTAAAAACAACTTACTTATAAATCTTTCACGATTTATTACACTTTTACCCTTTTTCTCTGTCCAAAGCTCCTTGACGTTCTCTAGAACCATATTGCAATGTCTGTCAAAGGCTTTTACTCTTGCTATTATTTTATGATTATTTCTTAATGAGATAATTACAGGTATTTTCGTTATCATGGCATCATTTATGAGGGACATTGGACCATGCTTAAATTCAAACTCTTCTAATTCCTCTAATTCTGCTTTGGAAAGCTCATGCTTTGGACGGTCTAATAGTTGTGAACTGGAAAGATAAAATATTGTAGATTCTTGAAGTTAGTAAACGGTGAAAATGACTCGAGATTTACAAATGCGAGTGAATAAAAAAAACGTTAACATACGACATAGTAGGCTGGTATTGGATCGTTTCTCTAGCTCAATCTCGAAGCAATAAAATGCATGAAGCATGCGGTTTAACGTAATGATGAGTCTGCTCGTGCTTCTTGAACTAAATATTTTTCTTCTAGCGGTTACCATTACCCGGAGTAGGCCAATGTAATGCCTTTACTTTGTATATGGCTACTTCAATGAAAAGTATAATATCTTGATAAAAACAAGTTAAACACCTATATATTGACCAGAAGCTGAATATCCAGTAGCTGTATATCTAGTAGCCCTATATATCTTTAAATTTTCCCTGAGTAGGCGTCTGAATATTCCGGCAGATTGTGCTCCTCAATAGATACGTTTTGTAGTCTTATTGCTAAGGACACGAAATTATAATATACCCTTATATGAAAAAACGTCTCCGTTTCCAGAGCTTATATAGAGATGTATATAATACAGGGGTAAAGACGCAAGAAAAAATGGAAAGTTTAGATATTATTACATGGAAATTAAGAAACATATGAAGAAGTTAAAGAAATGATTCTGGTATTATCATACGCCACTTCTGTATATATTTTGACCTTGATGTCTCAATTGAATTGTTTCATGCTTTTCCAACGCATACAAGGCTTTATCCAAAGCTAATTGAGAAAATCTATGTGTGTCGACAAATTCTCTTCTTAAAGTTTGATAAGAAGTAGACCAACCAATAGGCAATCTTCTTTTCAATTCTTGTTCAAAACGACGGATCTCTGATAATGACGTGCCATTAGCTTGGTTCAAACCGCCAATTGGATCCTGGGAGGCAGCGTCCATTGTAGATGCTTGGAATAATCTAATTGCTTCATCGACGTGTCTTTCCTGTGCGATTGGACTTAGTTCTAGTTTAGCCAGTGATTCTGTTATTCTAATAATGGCTTCTAATTGACGAATAGTAATTGGGATAGATGATCTTTCGGTGGATTCTAATTCATTAATCAATAGTTGCTTTCTAATAGTGACGAAATTCGAAGACAGTTTTTCAGCGGCCTGCGGTGAAAGTCTTGGTGCACATTTCAATCTGCAATACGTGATATAACGTTTCATTTTTTCAATACTTATTTCCATACCATTTTCCTCTTGTTGATTTTGAATGGCATTTGCATTTCCGGTATGAATATTAATGACGTGGTTGGCGATAGAAATATCACGTTCTTCATTATGGTCATCCTTGACAATAAAAATCATATCGAAACGGGATAAAATAGTGGTCTGAAAATCGATATTGTCACCAGGAGACTTCAAATCATCATAACGACCGTATATAGGATTTGCTGCTGCTAGAACACTAGTTCTGGAGTTTAACACCGTGGTTATACCTGCCTTGGCGATGGAGATTGTTTGTTGTTCCATAGCTTCATGAATGGCAACTCTGTCTTCATCTCTCATTTTATCGAATTCATCGATACAAACGACACCACCATCAGCAAGAACCATTGCACCACCTTCCAGATAAAATTCTCTTGTCATTGGATCTCTTTGAACACTAGCAGTTAAACCTGCTGCAGAGGAACCTTTACCTGATGTGTAGACCGCAATTGGGGAAACCTTCTCCACAAATTTTAGCAATTGAGACTTTGCAGTCCCCGGATCACCTAATAGTAGAACATTAATATCACCTCTTAATCTCATACCATCGGGCAATATTTTCTTGGAGCCTCCCATCAATAAACAAACAATGGCTTTCTTGATATCTTCATTACCAAAGATAGAGGGAGCAATGGAGTTAGTCAAGATTTCATAAAGCTTTGGGTTTCTACTCAATTGCATGAATTCTTCTTCTTCTTCTTCAGAAAACATAGTTATAGAATTCCAAATGGAGGAAGTTTCCACATCTGATTGAATACCTAGGATTTTAATGTAAGGGGTTCTGATAGCAACACCACTTCCACCATTTCCACCACCGCTTCTTCCAGATCCAGCACCATTCTTGGAACTGTAGATGGAGTATATACCAACTATGGTGACCCTTGTGCCAGGAATAACTTTGTTGGTTAGGTAACGATCACAAGTCATTGTCAGGTTTCTAGGCATCTCACCTACTGGGACCAATTCTGGAATCTCCTGTAGCTTCAAAAATTGCTGATCAATAAATTTTGAAGATTCGTGAATAATAATATAAGGATCAGGACCACAATTTTTCCTTGTCGATTCATCACCAATATTTGTTTCGTTGGCCATGGAAGATTCGCTCTCAGCAGTAGATAAACATGACCGAGGTAAACTGACTGTATTCCCTGTGATAGAATTGAAATTGTTGATCGTTATGGATGTTGTATGTCTGCAATTCCTACACATTATAGAAAGGTAGGTGGCACGGGAAGATAAAACTGAAGTCGAAATTATTATACCTGAAAGACGGACAATTTTGGAGACGTGTTCGGAATCTAAATCTCTCAAAGGTATTTGGTTTGCATTGGAGTTTAAGACTAGTTGAAATGTTGGTAAAGAGTTCAGCAAGAGGGAGTCTGCATCTGCAATTGAGCCCTCCGCGTCCTGATTATTATTATTACCAGACTGCGCTTTGTTTAGAATACTTATCCTTTTGGCCACCTGTGTAATCGCTGTTTCAAACAATGGAATGATATCTGAAGGTTCATCAGACAGTTTCTTGTAAATGTCTTCATTGTACCCAATCAAATGCTCCATGTTAACGGTCAGTGAATAGTTTTTGACAAGGATATTATTCCTCAATTGGTCTCTGTAAATAAACTGAGAATCCAGTCTGAACTCCAAGATGAAATTTTTGAAGGACTTAATGATTTCCGTGTTGTCATCGTCGTTAGGCGATTCTCCCTGTAAAACGGGAGCACTGTATATTTCTGGTCTATCAAATGACATTATTTAGCTTCAATTCGCCAAGGAACCACTGAGTACTATTCCAACTAGAAACTGAATCACATTAATTAGCCTCAAGTAATGGTGTTTTCATTAAATTGAAAAAAAAAAATCTTCGAAGTTTCGCGAAACTGCAAGTAATCACATTTCCTAAAAGGAAACACACCGCACACCCCATAACAATATACCGAAATGGCTAAAACTAGTAGCAAGAAAGAGGAGGGGAAAACGGTACCAGTAAGCTAGCTTGGGTAGTTTTTGCAAATAGGTTCTTTTTAGGCAGTATTGTGATTAAGTTTGACGGCTTAGTAGTGATTGTTTGACCGGAATTAATAGGTATTTGTTGGTTTTGTATCCCGAGATAGGCGGGTAGGATAGAAAAGTTTTTAGTACTGAATCTGGGGTCAGGCGTCTTAAAGCTTGATTGTGTTGTCCCTTTACATTAGCATTATAGCCGGTATACAGGAGGTCTGTGCGGTACCCTATATGCTAGTTTCTCTGACGCTCGTTACAAGACTACTAGTTTTACTCTCTGTATTTACAAAATGCCCGTATCTTCTTTGAACTACTACCACGGCAGAAAGCTGAAACCATCTTTGAAAATTCCAAAAACAACCTCCATTTCTTCGTTTGTTTCTTCTGCGCCGTCGAATTCGTTTTCCCCCGTGGAAGACACAGCATCTGCCTCTTCATCTGCATCATCTTCATCGTCTGGAAAATCGGTAAGGTTTGCTACACATTTATATACGGTCAAGAAGTTCAATACCAAATTAGCGCCCATCTCAATATCGGAAAGAGCCAGCAATCTGCCAACTAAATACATAACTTCTCAACTCTCGAAAAGTCTGCATAGCGCTTATGTTCCATTGATTTTTCCTGTCATTAATAGTGAGGACCACCCCTATAGTTTAGACATTTTAGATTACAGTGACCTGGAATACGACGACAGGGATGATGAATACGATAACGAAAGTGACGTAGAGGATGGTGCAAAGCTTGTCCTTGATCGTAACCTTCTTAATAAAAAGGAAGATCCGTGCCTGGGTGAAGAGAATAAATTTGACATTGTTGACTGGGAACTCATTAATAATAATTTGCACCCATTCGAGAATCATGGTGTTGTGAATTTAGCAGAGTCGGAATCAAGAATTTTTGCATACTTAAACGGCCAAAACATTAAAGTTCATTCGCTAGAATTATCGAGCCCTGTGGGCCACGAAGATATTTGCCACAATAATTTCGGTGGCTGCCAAATTTCGGGACTTATATTTGTCAATAATTTAAACTTCGAAAAAAACATCGAGATTAAATTCACGTTGAGTAATTGGTCAGATATCCATTACATCAACGCACGTTTTAACAAGTCGATTACTTCGAAAATTGACGAATTTAGATTCGTTATTGATATTTCTGCATTGAAATTAAATTTAGTTTCAAAAAATCTAATTTTCGCTAAGTCGAATGAAAGAAAAACTAATTGTATTTTAAATTTGCAATTCTGTTGCCGCTATGATGTTAACAATTTGAGCAATAAGACGTTTTACGATAATAATGACTATAGAAACTACGAGGTAACGATTTCTTTGTCCACAGTAATTAATCTCAACCGCGGCGTATCAAAATTCCTAAAACATGATTCCAAGCATGCCCCGCTCATGCTAACAGATTGCAATACTGATGTTAATATAATGAAAAATAATGAAAATGTTAAAAAACCATTAAGAAAATTTAACGATGATACGGATTATTTTAATGATTCACCGTTAAAGCACAAGTTTCATCATTCGTTCGGGGGAAAGCTGTCTACGAACGAGAAGACATTCCACCAGCTGAAATAATAGAAACGAATGACAGTGAAATGAAACCCTTTGACAGCTTAGTCGAGCCCTCAGCCTCTGATGCAGATGAAGATATAGCTGATAGCTCCTATGATCTATCATTACAAGACTTTAACTACTGGGAATTTACAAACCATGGGCTTGGAAAGGCGTTAGCCGACTCAGATATCTTACAGTTTAAAAACTACTCAAAACCCGAAGCGTTTAGTAGGTATCCTTTAATAGACAACTCATTCACACTAAGAGCAGGAAGTAGCTCCTTACACTTAAATGCACAAGAACTTGAAGACAGTTCGAGTGACGGAAGGAAGAGCACTGTAACAAGTACTACATTAAATGCGATGCAATTATATAGTGATGAGTTTAGAGCCTCTTTGAGCTATACAAATCATCGGAATGACTCTACTGATACCTTAATGAAAACAAACAACAGACCACCAATGGAATCAAGTTCCCCTTCACAACTATCTGTATCGACAATAAAGGTAACACCAGATCAAGAAAACAATATGGCTGATAGAATGCACTCATCCCCAGCGTTTTCGCCTGTGGATAATTTGACTCCACCACCATTTTTCTCAGGTGATAATATGAGTGATAGCTCGGGGGAATATGAAGACACAATATCCATTAGCTCAAAAGAAATTCGTTTACTTCGTGATTGTTTTTCAAAGTCAGCATCGCCATCACCATCACCATCTCCTATATTCTTATAATGACCAATTTTACGAAACGAAGAAAACCAATTTTTCTCAAAAAAAAAAACTGGGATCAATACAATAGTCACTCATGTTCTTTTGCCACACATTTATCATATATTCGCTTACATAAATTCATATCACTTTGCATTTTAGTGTCTCTCTTTCTTTTCTTTCTTCCATTTGTTCGAAATCAGTACAGTTTCCATGAATCATTCAAAACCGCAGTGATCTTACCTTGTTCTGAACATTGAAAGGTGTAATAATGACAGGTAAATTCGGAACTTCAAACTAGGAGGAATTATAAATAGTATTTTTGCGCTTCAGATACTTTCCTCTAAAAACAACGAGGTTACTCATTCCGCAAAACGATTTAACCGCCTTTAATCTTCAACAACTATCTCGCGGTATTCCCAAATGAGTAGGATATTGGAAGTACATTTTCTGGTCTTGCCTGGTTAATAAAGTGTAGATATTGTATTACTACAACAAGACCTCTGTTCTTTCACAAATAATTGGTTCCGTGGTCTAGTCGGTTATGGCATCTGCTTAACACGCAGAACGTCCCCAGTTCGATCCTGGGCGAAATCAATTAATTTTTTTAGTTTACCATTTTGCCTTAGCCTAATGGTTCCACCTTCAAAAGAAACTAAACTATTCCTCCTTCGGTAGTGGCGCATGGCCATACGTTCTTTACTTTCCAAACTCTTACTTGATGACGTGCTATTTTAATGCTCTAAGAAGGCCATCTACCAAGAAACGCATATTGGGAAATGGTTATAATGCAGGCTCATGCGATCTTAATCTCTATGTTCAACCGCACTGAGCCGCGTTAATGCATACTCTCAACTTCGAAGTAGCCGCACTGAATCTTGGCAAGAATTTTAGAGTGTGTTTGGGCGAACAAACAAAAATGTACTGTTAGGAAAGCCTCTTATTCTTTGAATAAATACCACCAAGCCTGTGCTTACAAAATATGTCTCTACCGATTGTCCATGTAGCTCAAACGTCTTTGGTAACTAAATCTCAAGTAAATGTATGCCAATAAAACAAAAAATGAAATGCATCGCGAAATCTTGTGATCATATAGTAAACAAAAAAAAGAGAAAATACACAACACGAACAAGAAGTAGAGAGGGTAAAAATATCACAGGCGACGCCAATCGAATACTAGCACGATTGTACCACTTTTGAAAATGTCAAGCTTCAACTTATCTGAGTATCTGACCAAGTTTCAAACGACCGATCGGGCCACATACCCTCGTTTGGAAGACCCATCGAGAGAATTAAATGTTATTATAGACCAGTTGGCTGTTTCACCCGAACAAATAGATGCCAATCAAGAGACGCTTGAAGCATTAATAGACCTCTGCCATGACTTTCCACATCTTTCGCCGAAACTGCAAACTCAGTTAAGTTATTTGGTGGGTTCATCTCTGTCGAATCTGTCCAAGGAAATCAACGCTAATTTGTCATCTAATATTAATTTCAATGAGATCAGCGAACTGATACCGCAATGGAAAAGGCATTTGGAAGAATATGGCTACCTTATTCAAGTGCTTTTGACATTTTTACAAGATGAGTTGCATAAAGTCTCATCGCAGTCTACCAATTTAAATCGTTCTACTAAAAGTGGTAAAAACGATAGTGCCAATGTTGAAATATTTAGAAGAGACTGCAATCAACTGGAAAGTTTGCTTGAATCTATAATAAAGCTTTTGGAAATTAATTTATCTAAAATTTTTCAGACGACACCTGAAAAGGATCTGTTCATTGGTTTGTTTACAAGGCCATTGTTTGTAGTATTAGAGATTGAATCAGTGACAAAACTGTCATCTATGAAAATGTTTATTCAAAAAATTTTGGCAATATGTGTTAAAAATCATGGTCAAAGTTCAAGCATACAAGGATCTTTAATGACAAATTTAACTTACTTTCTTCATTTATCGACTTTTAATGCAGAACTACTAAAATTATTGAATGACGAATACAACTACCCACAGCTAACCGAAAATATTCTGAAGGAAATCAGTACGAGGGTGTTTAACGCCAAGGATACTACTGGGCCAAAGGCAATATCAAACTTTTTGATTAAACTATCAGAGTTATCACCAGGAATAATGCTTCGACAAATGAACCTTGTCATCACTCTGCTCAACAATAGCTCTATAACACTGAGATGTTCTGTCGTAGAAGCCTGTGGGAACATTGTATCTGAACTGGCTCAAAATGCTCAAAGTCTAGAGCATTATAAGCAACAGATATCTGTATTGATTGAATTACTGGAAGAAAGATTTCAGGATTCAAATCCTTACGTTAGAACGAAGGCAATACAAGGATGCTCGAAAATATGTGACTTGGGTTCAAAATTCAACAAGAGTAAAGCAAAGTTTACTGCCCTAGCAGTAAGATCATTACAGGACCGGTCCTCTTTGGTTCGTAGAAATTCAGTAAAACTACTATCCAAGTTACTGCTGAAACATCCATTTAAAGCAATACACGGTAGTCAGTTGAAGTTGAGTGAGTGGGAAGAATATCTCAATGTATCTGAATCACAATTAAAAGTTTCTTTGGAGAAACTTGAATCACAAGAAACTTTGGATGAAGCAATTGAAAGGTCCATGATAGAAGATGAAGTAGAGCAGGATGAAGAAGAACATAGGACGGGGCTAAAGGAATCTTTCAACAAGGAACCAGATCTTTCTAGAATAGAAATGGAAGTAGAAAATATAAATGCAACAACGAATGCGGACGTAATCATGAAGCTAAAACTAATGGTTGTTTACTACAAAGATGCCATATGTTTTATTAAAGACATACACAAGAGTATTGAATTAATATCTAATCTATTGTTTTCGAAAAACAGAAATGAGGTATTGGAATCAATGGACTTCTTGGTCTTAGCAGATGCGTATGATGTCGAGTTGAGCGAGTTCGGTATAAAAAAATGCTTCATTTGGTTTGGATGAAGGGCACAAATGACGAGGGGACAAGTATATCAGCGCACTTGATAGAATGTTACAAGCAATTGTTTTTAACCGCACCAGATGGTTGTGATATGCGAGAGAAGACAGCACATATTGCCAAAAATTTGATCAACTTGACCGTCGGCGCATCCATCGCAGACTTGGCATCTTTGGAACAATTACTGGGAATGATGTACGAACAAAAAATGATAGATCAGAATGTCATTAATATCCTTTGGGCCATCTACAATTCAGCATCAAAGACTAATACAGAATTGGAAAAAACTGTGAACAACAATGATCCAGATAACACCAACACTGAAAGGAGATTCTCTAATGAGCAGATCCATGGTTCTATTATTATTTTAGGTATGCTATCACTGGCAGATAACGAAATCGCGTTAAAGGGGTTAGAGTCATTACTGAACATTGGGCTCGGCAGTGTTGGACTCAAAGATTTGACACTCTGTCGGTATTCCTGTTTAACATTGGAGAGGATGGTCCCAAAGAAGAGCACTATTATCACCAAGGCAATAAACCAAGAGCATGAAGATGTCGCAGTCAAAAAGCTGTATGCTATGATTATCAATTATACAAGAGATAATGAATATTATCCTATGTGTGAACAAGCGCTTAGCGCATTGTTCACAATCTCTTCCAAGCCAGACATATTAGCTACAGATCTAATTAGGGAGAAGACTATGATGACGTTTGGTAAACCTGAAGGAGATGATTCTATTCTGTCATTTGAACAATCATCTAGAGTGGTATCCCTCAGTCAATTGCTATTCATTGTTGGACAAGTGGCGATCAAGACGCTGGTTTATTTGGAAAAATGTGAAGCTGAATTTAAGAAAAGAAAAATTGAGGCAGAAACTCGGAAAGGTAAGGGCAAAAATCAAGACGCTGATATAACCAATACTACGCAAGATAATGGTGACGACAAAGAACTAGAAATGATTGGAGGCACTAATGAAGACGATTTCACAGATGCAATTCAATTTGTAAAAGAAAATGAATTATTATTTGGAGACAAATCTATCCTGGGGAAATTTTGCCCCATTGTGGAAGAGATTGTTTCCAATTCAAGTAGGTTTGGTGATCCGATGCTACAAAGAACGGCAACCTTATGTTTAGAAAAACTAATGTGCCTGTCCTCACAGTATTGTGAAAAAAGGCTACCGCTATTAATCACAGTAATGGAAAAATCGCCTGATCCTACTATTCGCTCAAACGCTGTCTTGGGACTAGGTGATATGGCAGTTTGCTTCAACAATCTAGTAGATGAAAATACGGATTATTTGTACCGTCGTTTACATGATGAAAATTTGATGGTACAAAGGACATGTTTAATGACTGTTACATTTTTGATTTTGGCTGGCCAAGTTAAGGTTAAAGGACAATTGGGAGAAATGGCTAAATGTTTAGACAATCCAGATCAAGGCATAAGTGATATGTGTAGGTTATTTTTCACCGAATTAGCTTCTAAGGACAACGCCATTTATAATGGGTTCATTGATATTTTTAGTAGTTTATCGTCCGATGATTTATTGGGCAAAGAAAGTTTCAAGAAGATCGTGAAGTTTTTGTTAACTTTTATTGATAAAGAAAGACACCAAAAGCAACTTAACGAGAAGCTAGTTGGAAGGTTGAAGAAGTGTGAAACGCAAAAGCAATGGGATGATATTGCATTCGTGCTGAATAATCTACCGTATAAAAATGAAACCGTCATTGCAGTATTAGAGGAAGGTTTCAAAGTGGTGTCTGCCAGGGAATAAATGAGGTACCTTTTCCAAACGATATTCCATATGTGCTATTATTAGTGTGTATTATATATTAGTATTAATATTATTTGTAACTCTTTGCGGCTAAAAACTAATAAAATATGGATACACTTATGCTAAACGGAAGTCATTCATGATCCTCTTCATTGGTACCGGGACAATGCTCATAAAGATCGGCTTCATCCTTATACCGTACTCCGCAAAAGAAACAGTAGTACTTTTCAGATCGCAGAAGAATATTTAATTTAGTTATCCTCTTTTCTATGCTTAGTTCTCTCAGTGCAGCCAATTCGCCATCTTCGATGATGTCGTCATCAACAACTGTGGTATCGTATTCTATTACAGCAGGGGCATCTTTAATGGCTTTAGTTTTGTCTGCGGATGAAGACGCTAACTCGTCTTCTGATACCAGTTTCACTTCGTCCTTCGCTCCTGTATTACCACTGTCACTACTCGAGTTTTCTCTTAGTTTATCATTTAAGAGTATCACATATGATCTCCAAAGTACATTAAAGTCTCTCGGATCCTCGCCTGGATTGTATAGCTCAGAATCACCCGTCATTTCAAAAGCAGTCTTCTGCATTCTGTACCAAACTCTTTCTAACCGCTTATTTTTCTTCTTCTCACTTTCCCGTTCCCTAAATTCCTGTTCGGTTGCCTGTATGTCATTTGCTGTGCGTGTAATAGGCTTACTTGTGCGAATACCTTGTTTTTTGGAACGCATTTTTACCTTAATAGGTTCTTTGAGGGCATTTGCGTTCTTACCTAGTGTTTCACCTTCTTTATAGCCCATTTTTTCCATCATTTTATAGCCTTTGGGCACGGCCGAACGTAATGCTGTGTTAGCCGTTTCGTCATCTGTTGAGTCAGTTTTAGATCTCTTGCGACGCGGTATATTTTTTTCATCAGCACTATCTTCACGATTTCTTTTCCGTCTATTCTCCCCCATGCTATTGATTTCCTAAACTAAGAAGACGTCTGTGGTATAATATCTGTATTGCTGTCCCCTTTATTTACTTATTTGTTTATATTTATATTGATGGATTTTTTCATATTAAATTCGGGGCCACGCAAAAAGGAATGAGAAAAAGGGTCCTCAAGATCACGGCTATATAACAAACAAAGTGCTAGATACCCTCACAGGCCTTTCTGACTGTTCTTTTTAATTTTATTTATTTTTCTCTAAATAAGTGGTTATATAACACGTATTCTATTAGTTTCTGATCAGATTTCAAGCTCGCATGTCCTGGGTGGTTATGAAACAGGGCATGGAAAACAATCTTGAAAAAAAGATACATGAAGCAGAAAAAAAAGAAGGGGGGACGTGAGGAATCAGACACGAGTGGCAGTTTACTTGAAGCCGTTCATAATCTTGGGTATTTTTGGGATACCGTCTCTTTCCAATTGTTTAGTAAGTTCTTCCTCTAAACCTCTTCTCCATAAGTCGTGGTTCTCACCAATAGCATAGGTGATTGTCTTGTTCATGTAACCTTCAGGTCCTAAATAATTCAACATTTCGATGATATCCTCCAGCAAGATAGCCTTGCCGGCAGCAATGCTGTTACCTAGACCTGGATGCTTTATGTTAACAATGTGAATGTGGAAATGATAATAAGAAGGTTGGTAGTGAATCAAAATTCTCAACTCATCAGGATGAACCGCGTAGTTATAACAACCAGGAACAATGGATCTAATCTTGTTATTTAGGTTGATTAACCATTGCCTGTCACAATGTCTCAAATCTCTTATTGTCTTAATGTCAGTTCTATAAACGATGGCAACCAAGTACAAAGAGTCCAGGTTCATACCGTCCCATTTCATGTCAGGTAAAATTAGGAATCCGTCGTCTTTGTTCTCTTCAGAAAAATCTTTATAAACGACTCTTTCTGACTCGGCACCTTCATAAAGAATGTTGTTGACCCACTTGAGTCTACCATTGTTACACATCTCTTCGATGTAAGGCTGGACAATTCTCTTATACATCTCAGGAGTTTCTCTGACCAAGTGAAAGTTTTGCTGTTCATATTTCTTGATATGAATTGGCGTAGCGGGCCAAATCAAGTTCAACTTCGCGGTGGGGTTGGATTGCATGTCCTGCTTTATCACAGACAACCCCCAGTAGTATATGTCATTGGAGGTAATTTCCTTCAATTCTTGGATCCCGCTGATACAGGAATATTCGTTTTCGCAGTTGTACAAGACCGGGGTGGAACGACCGTCTTGGGAGGGTCTTCTCACCGTTTCGTCGAACAGAAAGTGCGTCTTTTCAGCGGTGATGATTGCGTCCTTATTGTCGATAGTCCCCAATAAGGACATGACCTTTGTTTGCGGGTTAGAGTCTAAGACGCTAACAAATTGGAATCTCTTGATCAATGAGGCAAAATCGGTTGGAAGCTGGGACATGGTATATGCTAACGCTGAATGCTTTGTTTTCTTTCGTTCTTTTTCCGGGAAATACTCGTTTCTCTCTTTGATAGACTAGTTCAACACAGAGAGCAATGGGAAGTGGGGCGGTAGCAATGCTATGAATCAGAAGAGGTGAGAATACTCTTTCCCTTTGATTTATAACGATGATATCCTTGAAAAGACTCCCTAAAAAACGGCGGTGCGGCGGGTCACCCGTGCACCGCCTGGAAATACGTAATTATGTCAAATACAATATGGTATATACTTACTACTACTATACTATACAATGTTAGTTAGTTGAACTAGGTTGGTCGGGCTTTACATGGGTGGGGGTTGAATGAGGCGACACCTATCTGAGGAAGATCCACCAGAAGAGGAAGACAAAGAAGAAGGCGACGATGACGATGGGGGCATATTGGCTGATCAAGAGATCGAAGTTGATCTTTCGTGCGGACTTCCTGTATCTTTTGGAGGTTTCCTTCAGGGAGGAACTCATGTCGCTCATTTTGTCAAGGGAATCGCCTCTGTAAAGCAGATCTTCGATGTTCTTGGACATGATTTGTTTGACGCCGACCAGCTCTTGGTTCAGCTGGTCCAAGTTGTCCTGGACTTTCTTGTCGCTGTAGCTTTTCTTGGTCATTTGTAGGAAGTTGTCAAAGTTGACGAACTGGTAGGGCCTCACGGTTGTTTTGGGGTATTCGTTGGCAAAGGAATGTTCGAACTCCTGGGCTATGTCGTTAAGGTATGAAAATGCTAGGTTTCTTGGATATCCGGACTCGCAGATGACAAAGTAGAACACCATGGATTTCTTCAAGTAGTGGATTTCAAAAGAACCGCTTTCCAAAGTGGCCTCTGTGGCGGACTGCGGTGTCATTCTGGAGACCACAATCTTCACTTTTTGCTTTTGTTCTGACAAAGAAGGATCGTTTTCGTTGTCCACGGACGTACAAAGAGGCAGCCCATCTTCTCTATAGATTAGCGTTGACTTGATCATCCCTACTTGTTTGTGTGCTGGTGTGCGAGTGTCACTGTGGGAACTTTTGTGTTGTTTTTGGGGTAATAGTATATGTTATATTACATTACTATAGTTTATTTATTTATTTTTTGATGGCAGAAGAAGACCGGGAAAAGAAAAAGCGTTGAGGATTTGCTACCAAAAATGTTTCGTTTATAACATGTTTGTTTAGATAGGTCGAAGGATATATAGACAGGAATGTACATGTACTTATATATGCTAGCAGAGAATTGAGGATTTCAAACAACAATAAATTTCTGTCTTTCATCGAAAAAAGTGGGGAAACTCTCCCGCAGATTCAAGTTTGGTAAGTGGTCTTGCAAGTTACTGATGTTAAGAACATAGTTTGAGTCATTCTTCAACTGGGCAAATCCCAGCTTCCCACACTGCGGTAATTCGTTCCACGATGTGAATTCTATACAACTCGTATCATTGGTAGCTTGGCTTTGCTGCTGGGTGGTCTCGCAGATGGAGTTGTTTATGAATAATTCCCGTAAATTTGGCAGATAGAACCCCTGGATGTCAATAGAAGAGCATTTCTCAATGCGTATGATCTTAACGGTTAGAGATTTCAACGAGTTGTTTTTCAAACAGATCATCGGTCTTCTCAAACGGTGTCTTTGGTTGGCGGTGTCATCGAGGAAGGAAGAAGCGTAGGGTATCCAGTTGATTATTTGAGTTTTCTCCACCCCTTCAGGTATCAACTTCACCCTGAAATAACAGGTGCCATCATTAGTTTCGGTAATCGCCATGTCTTGCAGAATTTTTATATTCCCTCTTAATGATTTGATATATCTCTCTGGGGAGCCTGAAGAAGTGGTTTCGTCATACTTAAATTTGTGTCCAGTGAATTCCTTGATCTTGGGCAATGACCAATTTTTTAAGGAGTGCAGTTGGAAGAGGAAATTTATCGAAATACTCTCACTTAAACATTTGTTCAGTACAGATGACGATAAATCTATGAAATTGCAGCACTTAGTGACTTCGTTATGGTTTTGGAAAGCGGACGTCTTGATAAAATTCAAAGTAATCAAATTAGGAAAGTTTATATGGAAATCGTTGAAAAATTGTCGTAAGATCGATTTGATAATCAAAGATGACATCGTTGTTGTCGAATTCGAGTTCAAATTTTCGGTCACGTCAAATCCGTTATTTCTTTCAAATCTTTTTATTCTGGCAGTCAGTTTACGCTGTATCGAATTGAAAAATAAATCAAGAGCCATATAATCTAAGTTTAACGTTTCCACAAAAGGAAAGCAAACTTTCTTGCAAATTGGGGGTCTTCCATTCCCATCTTGGTTACTCTTGGTGAAGAAATTTCGGTAGTCTTTATTAATCAGTTGAAAAATATTGGAGTCAAATATACCAAAGAAATTTTGATCTGAATGAATATTCGAATCTAGAGAATCTAGGTACAATGTGTTAATGTCGGTGTTCCACACGACGTTCGCTTCGTGCAGTTTTTCCAGAGACGAGTAGAACGAACTCTTGAGATCATGGATACAAAATATGAACTCGGTTATTTTCAAGTGAGAATTTGCCAAGGGGAAAAAGGTGTCTATAGTGGTCAAATCCGAAGATTCGTCAAATATAACAATAAGTTTCTCGATCTTTGAACTCTGAACCTTACCGGATGCAGCCTCTATATCGGTAAGTCTGATATACTGGGATTCCAGATCAATGTATGGTAAAAGCTTCCCCAAGAATTTATATTTAAACTGCCATATTGAGTTCTGTGTAGTCTCACAGGTCAGGTCCAAAACCAATAAGTTCTTCTTGACATAATTCGTTAGAAACTCGTTTATAATAGCGGTCCCACCCCCAGAAGAAACTGCGAAGTTGATCAAAGTAACCAAATTGTACAGCCAGTCATGCGAGTCTGTCTCCGCCACAGTAAACTCGAATATCCTCTCGATAAGCTCCGTGGGCAGGTATGATAAAGCAGTGACCATATTTGTGCGTTGTTTGATTTTGGTTCTTCCTAGAGGATATAGCCTTCAAAATGCAGAGATTATAGACTCAACAAACGTTGTGTGGGGCTCCAGCTGAGGAATCGACTAATCTATTTACCGATCTCTATTTAAGTCTATTAATAAAAAAAAAAGATCACCAAATGAAAGAACGCACGGCTGAGAAATTAAGGGTTTTGCACGTTGAGGAGATCTCGGCTTGTCACAATGCTTATTGGATATGCACACAAGGATGGCTGTTGTGCTGTTGAGTGGAGACTCCGGAAATGGCTCAACAAGTATACGTGGACCGCCATACTATTCGGCGGGGTGCTGTTAACGGCGAGCGCAGTGTGCTATTAGAGGGTGACAGGAAGCGCCTTGGCGCGTTGACGGGATTTCTTAAAACGTCGATGGCATTTGGAAAGAAGCATGACCATGACAAGAGCCAAAGAAGAGGCAAACGGCGCATAGTTTGTCAGTATGGATGGGTTCCATATGAGTACGTCGTTCACTAATGAAGGGTCATCCCCTATTGACAGTGACAAGAAGGGCAAGAGGAGGAAGGTCATTAAGTCGTGCACCTTCTGCAGGAAGAGGAAACTGAAATGTAGTCAGGTCAGGCCCATGTGTCAACAATGTTCCATTAGGAAGTTGCCGCAATGTATCTATACAGAGGAGTTCAACTATCCCGTGACTAATACCGTATTGTTCAGTCAAGTGCCCAATGTAGCATTGGTGCAGAAGATTCAGAGTTTACAAAACCTATTAACGGGAAACAATAACGATACCGGTCGTGAATCGATTCTAAATGCAAGCCTTAATAATCCGTTAAGGTTTTTCCGTACTTCTGTTTTGGGAGAGAATGGCTCGATGTACATATTTGGCCCGACTTCTTGGAAAACGTTGTCTTTGTTCGAGTCAAATAAATTTCAAAGAGAGTTCCAAAATTTGTGGGGGGTTTTAGAACCGCTTCCTGAATACAATGAACCCCAATCACAGGAGCCTTCTATTGTTTCGATTTTGCCCACCTTTTCTGAAATTGAAATTTGTGTCGACTCGTTTTTCAATAGTACATTGTTTGACTTATTACGCATTTTCAACAAAGATGATGTCCCGCCCCTTTTAGAAAAACTCTTCGTTAGAGATACAACTAACGTTGACCTAATTGTGCTCCTTAATTTGACAGAAGATCCAAGAGACAAGTACAATCTTGGTATCATACTTCAAATCCTTTGTTTAAAGCACTATAATCGAAATGTTCCTTCTTCCATCGATAAATTCATTCACGATTTAACCTCGTCTTCATCATCGTCAAACTCAAACTTTATTGAAAGACTGCAGTTTATTTTGTTGTCTTATATTAATATAATGATAAATTCTACAAGCGGTGTATGGGATGGCACTCAAGGCATTGATTTGATAAACGAGTTATGCCAGTCGTGCGTCAGTTTAGGTTTGGATGATATCAATAGATGGTATATGAAAGAAAGCCAGGAAACTAAGGAAAGTCTTAGATGTATTTGGTTTTGGACATTGTTCTTCGATGTTTCGTGTTCATATGATATAGGTAGACCTCCCTTCATTTCTGATGGTTTTTTAAACCTAAATATATTTACTGTGCAAGATCCTGGGTCATCGAGTATCGACTCCAGGATCAAACCAAAGAGAAGCAAGTTGATGCGCGATTTTTTAAGGGTTTCTCGGTTCATTATTCGTGAGCTACATAAAAGGCAAACGGGTGAAAAAACCCCTGCTTTGCTGTTGTTACTGAGTAAATTCATCCAATCTAATTTCTCACCTATCGAGCATTATACGAATCCAATTTACTACTCCGAGATAGACCCGTTTGATATAATGATTTTGTCAAGAGTTCTGTGTATGATTACTAGCATAGGTAATATTGACATGATGATTGGTCAAAATCATAAAATTGTAGACAAGAACAAAATGGTTCAGTTCACGCTAATGTCAATATCTGTTTGCGTTAACACCATTCTATTTAATTTTGAAAAATCTGCCAACGAGGAAGAAGACGTCTTATTTGAGGGGTTAAAACTATCTACTGTCCTAATTAATCCGCTTTTGATACGAATAGTATCGGAAGTGTATGGCTTGGCATTCCATAAATTAACCTTTAGAGAAAAAGGATTTCTTTTCCTCATCGATCTCGATACGGGAAAGAAGATCGAATTCATCAAATACGACGAAGAAAACTTCGATGAAATCTTAACGGGATTTGATGTCAGAAGTGATAAGTTTTTATCATTTTCTGGTACAATAATTAGATTCTATGAAATTATTGACACGTTATTTGATTCTAACAATAGAAACAAAGAACTTTTCAGGGCTGTTTCTAAGTCTTATCAACTGACTTCGACTTTAGCATATGAACGCGTAAGTAGGGTCTTGTTCGACAAAGCAACACAAGCAAGATTAGAAACTGAGAAGGTCTGGTTAAGGAAAGGCATCAACATGGAACAGTTCAGTGATCTTATGATTGAGGAATTCATTAACGATGTTTGGAAGGCTTTCAAGCATATTTCCAAAGATCTCTGGTCTATTGACAAGAAGGAATTTTATAAACAATACAATTTTGATATATAAGCATGTGTGTATTTAATGTAATTTTTTACATAGTTTTTCTTTCCAAAAAGGGATATCGGTACCTCATATTCGGAAAGCGTGCAAAAACGAGACGATGTTACAGAAGAAAATAGACCCTGTCGACGACACTTACCATGCCTAAAAGACCGGCCTCTTATTGTAACGCATCATATGGGTGATGAGTCCTGAGTTTATAAGGCAACAATTAAACCATTCGAAATGGTTTGTGGGGAGCGTCAATGATGAGGAAAATAGTTTAGTAACGTTTTTGCCCATGCTATCTTCCGCAACGATTTTGATGGTCGTCTTTGTTCCTTTAAATGATTTTGTACCTACCGTCTTTAAACTCACCCAAGCTCAATTGGAGAAGCAATGCCAAAACCAAGGTTTCACGGGTAATGCATCCTTGAATCAAATTAAACTAAAATTAATGGACATCGTACAGTCTCCCAAAAAACTTCATCAATTCGAAATAGTAGACTCGCAATTGAACTTCCATTTCAGTTTATCTGCCATGATTACGGTTTCTATAAAGAGCTCATCATATCATGTTACTAAGGATATCTGCTTTACAATCTTGCAGAATTTAAGCTTGGTTTTATTACAATTGGTAAGTGTTTCCGCCCAATATCAAAATATCCAGAGAGATGTTCTTGGTGAAAAGCAAAAATGCGTGGATTTTCTTCTAAGGTCCGTTAAAGATTTAGATGGAGGAACTAAAATAATTAGCCAATGGGCACCTCAAAACTCTAAAAATCACAAGTCTCTTCAGCCAGTTACCGATGATGATATAACTGAATATTTACTCACTAAAGGAGACGGCCGGTTTCAAAACCCATCAACAGACTCATTAAAGAAACTGTTAATCTTTCAAAACATACGTGGTATAAATCAACCTACAGAACCAAACGAATCTACGAAAACTCGCCTTGAGTTTTCCCCAGTAAATGAACTCGATGATGATGATGACGATGATTTTGAACCGCAGTCAAGAGAGGTAGGCCCTCTGAATAGAAATCGACCAAGTAGTAACTCCACTTTGAAATGTGACCCCAAGGAAAATATCACAAAAAGAAATGCCATTTCGTTCCCTTTTATGGAAGATTTTGCTGGACTTGAGTCTACATCTCCAGAAAGAATAAGGTCGGCTTCAGCTACACCTTCAACTTCTTCTTCGGTTGAAACTTATCCTCGGAAAAAAAGAAAGTTTGGAAAGATCAAAATAAAAACTGACACAATTTAGCATAATACCTATTTTGATCGTTTTTAATATGTTTAAAACCCCGCTGACCAGACTGGATCGATTTTGAATAGCCACATTATTACAAAGGACAATAATATATCAAAGAATAAGCGCATTGCAAGTGCAAAAGAGTGATAACGAGAATAAGCGGATATCATTAACAATGCACACTTATTAAATAAAATTATATAGTATATCAGTTTACTAAACACAGGTATATATTACACAAGTAAATATCTAATCAGGACACTTTGATCGAAATCGTATCAAACCATACATCGTCTTCTGATAAAGTTTCAAGTTTTGACGTTTAGTTGCTTCATTAAAGGACCAGAAACACTGCTATGTACTCAAATAATTCTTGACAACACTACTAAGGTATCAGCCGCGCATATAAAATAGCCGCTCAACGTTACTTCATCTCGCAATAGAAACTTTTTCAACTAACCGCCGACTTCCCACAAAACAAATCGCGAACAATTTCAATTATTAAAAAGGGGTATGGGTTTTAAACATCCTAACACTACAGACAAAAGTGGCTAGTTTTGAAGACTGTTAAATGTTTCCTTCCTTGTATGATTGAAGTAATTAAAATTATTATATTGAGTAAGTATATGAACGTAATATTTAAATCGTATTTATCGGTAGGTGCATCGAAAGAGAAAGCTATAATAAAAGACTTCTTGTCGATTCGATTCTTTCCAGGCCACGCACAGGTTAGCCTCAAATTAATTAATTCTTAATGCCAAGTAATACTCTAGATAGCTCAAAAAAAAGGAACTCTTGTCAGATATCTCATCAATTATAGTGGTTTATACACTCAACCCATTTCCAAAAAACCACAAAAATTAAGTGACTTCAATCATTTAACTCATTTTTTGAAAACTTTCTTATTGATATCATTGAGCATCTCTAAACACATTCGTTCTTTTTTTTTACTGTAGAGATACTTCTTGCTTAAGAACCCATTAAAATTAATAAAGGATTTGTTGTATGGTTTCATCTTGTGGAAAAACCGGCCAAAGCTCAAACTTATACTGCCTTTCATCCTTCTTTTGATTTTTTTGATGCTGCTTACCGAATTGTATATTATTTGCTACCAGTTTCATAACTAAGACCTCAATTGGAATAATTCTTCATGCTTCATTTTTTGAGACATATTAAAAGATACTTGTAGTTTGGAAAATATAGAAAAAAAGATTAATGCTTTAAAGGCATTGATATTGTAATTTTTTTGTATATTTTTTTAACGCAAACGACGAGCTTCACGCTCAGATTCCATCAAGACCAAAATGTCGTTTTCTCTAACTGGGCCCTTAACGTTTCTGACGATAGTACGTGTAGTGTCTTCCAAGAATTCAACACGAACTTGAGTAACACCACCACGAGAACCGGTACGGCCTAGAACTTTGATGACTTTAGCTAAGGTGACTGGGGTCTTGGAATCCATTTTTGCTGCTCTTTTTTTGTCTTGGTATTTTTTTGTTAAATTAGAGGAATAAAGAACTTTTAAGATCTGGAAAAGGTTATGGAGAAAAAGGAAAAAGGCTCATGGAAGTAGAAAAGTTCAAATTTTTTTCGAGAGTTGATGAAAAAAAAATATTGAAAAAAAGTTGCGTGATCGTTTTATACGTAAGAGGGTCTTTTGATTTAGCAAAATCTTCAGCGGGAAACAAAAAAAAAAATAAAGTACATATGAGGCGGGTCGGGGCGCCAGGTCCCTTTATTATTAGCAAGTTGTAATTATAGAAGTTATAGACGTATATATACTATTTATTGCCATTATTATTGAATTTCCTTGTCCTAATAGCGTGTATTAGCTGTTCTTCGGGGAGGTTGATCATGCCCTTGATTTCCCCCATGAATTTGAGCATTTCATTGGTGTCGTTCTGGAAACTATCTTGTAATTCGGAGAATAATTTTTGGTATTTTTCAGACAACTCTCTCAAGATTCGGGTATTCAACTCTTGATTTATTATTGAAATTTTTCTTACTAATTCGTTTGAAAAGTGATTAATTGACATATAAATTTGCTCTTGAAGCTTATTTGTAAACGAATTCTGGCCAGAAGCAGCAGGCGATTCATGAGGCGAGAATAAGTCGACAACAGTAGTAGATTCCAGAATATTTGTGATGTTACATTCTTTATTATTTGGTGGGGTGCAATTTTCTATTACATTTGATTTGAGAAATGTGTCATTATTTCTTGGTTCAGGGGTCATTTTAGTATTATTTTGAGTCTTTTCTTTCCCTCCATTTATACGTGGTGAACCCTTTTCGTGGGGGGTTATTATGTTCCTCGTTAATGACTCTATTTTTTTTTTTGGCTATTTCAATTACCGTTTCATCGTTCTCTATGCTCGCAGGCAGCTTATCAAGTTTTCCAGTTTCGGTGTCAGGCGCAGTCGATTTTTTTTCTACAGCCTTTTTAGAAACACGAAGCTTGCTTTTCTTTATAGATTTAGGATTACTTGGAACATTTGATCTAAGAATTCGTTTATCTTGAGAAGGAACATCAATAATGGGCTTGAAATTCGTTAGTGTTTTCTGTTGTTTGTTATCCTTTTTGTTAGATTGCTTTGGCTTCTTAGGCGGAGGCTGTCCAAATATAGTATCTAAGATATTAATATCTCTTTTCTTGATGGAACCATTTGATTTTAACTTTGCTGTTTCAGTCGCTTTATGCGCAGAATCGAGCTTTTCTCTATGTTCAACAATGTTTGATTTACCAACGATTAAAGATGAGGGATTCACAAATGGCGAGTTGATTTGTTCGGGTGAATCTTCGCGGTTTCGTAGTTCCTTATCCTTAAAATCTTGCTTCAAAATCTCTAATGTCTTTGTGGACTCTCTTCTCATTTTTCTTATTTGGGCGGATACTATTGGTGACTGATCCTCTGAATCAATTTGAACAAAATTATCTTCTTTTTTTCCTTCTTTAGATGTATTGATTTTGAGATTAGGAATAGCAACATCGTTTCCTTCGTCTTCCGTATTTGACTTTAAATCCCATTCATCTGACCGTATAGATATAGATCGGTCGGGGGTAGCTAACTGAACCTTCTCGTTTCGGTTATGAGGCACAGATGACTTTATTGGGAATGACATGGAAGTGGACAGTTCATCGAGAGATTCTTCCTCCTCGCCTTCTCTTTGTAAACCAGCTCTTCCGAAATTCTCCTCTTCTTCATCTTCCTCCTCTGGCTCTTCTTCTATATAATCCAAAACCAAAAACTTTTGTACTTCACTTATTTTGGGTACATTATTAACCTTGTGGAAAAATGCCTCGCCTAACTTATCATCTTCAAACTCTAGTTGAAACCCCTTCGTCCTGTTAAATAAGATTGCTATATCATCGGCGGTGGTGTTTGCACATTCATGGAAAGGATGTTTTAATTTAATCTGGATCTTATTTTTTAAGTTTTTAATTATTTTAATACTTTTCCTTTCAAATTCAAGAAGAGCTTTTTCGTCTAACCAAAGATAAAGTTTGTTGTAAATGCATTGAATAAAATAAAAACTGTTACCACACTCTTCTCTTTTTTTGAATACGCGAAGGTTTTTTAACGCTTCAGAACCACTATAGGAAACTTGTTTTAGAATCCCCGTGGAAGACAAAGTTGACATAAAATTATTACAAAGAAATTGGCAGGTCTGAGAATTTCCATTTTTACTTCTAAAAGGATAAAATTTGTTCTCGAAAAACATTTTGTTTTTAGACCTCGTAGGCCATAACTGAGGTATTCTTTCGATGTTTTTACCATTTGGAGCGCTCTTGACAAAACAATTAGAAAGTATTTCTACCAGAAAATTGCCTTGTTGCAGATCTTGTATGTTGTCAAATAACTGGCCAATTGGTTCGGCATATTCCGTTTCAATTAATTTGGTTATAACAATTTTGGAGCGAGGAACACTGTCGAGGATGTTGCTAACAACAGCTAAGCATTTCCAGCTAATAGAACTCCCTATTGCGATGCCCGTCTTGATCAAATAGTTCAGTACTTTAAAATCCTTCTCTACTTCGATTTCAGAAGAGTATCTCAATTTCAAAATGGAACGCCAAATATTATCATTTGGGAGATTTGCATCCGTGATCTTAACGGCAAGGTTGATGATGTGAAATAACAACTCAAAATTTCGAATTACTTCTTCCTTCCTTAGAAGTAAACTGAGTAGCTCCTCTAGTTCTTCGGAAGCGTCCAGATTTACCAGACTATAATGTACTCCTTTAGTCTCGTTTCTGGCCTCTGCGTAGTCATTTTTCAAGCAGACGCCAAATATCTTTCTCTTTAAACCCTCCATCCTTTTTATTGCCGTGATGGTTTACTTTTATGATCCTCACTTGTTTGTAGTACTTCCCTTCGTTCTCCTTCTTCCCTCTCCAGTAGACAGATACTATGGTTGATTCCATCTTATCCTGCTATCAAATCATATTTTTAATTTAGCCGCTGAACCCTTTAGACAATTACGTATCACTTTTGACGTTGGTCAAAAAGCATAATCGCACTATGAGCTTCTATAAACCATATAGTACATCGCAGCTCTAGCTTTCTGCGTTTCTACTTAAGTGGAATATGGAATATCAAATAACCGTTTGGTAAACGTGTGATTCGATACGTGGACACATTACGGCGACAATGTAATTTTGAAGTTGTTCTATTTTATGCATCTTCTGCATAAAGGACCATGGCGAATGCTCCTATTTTCTCTAACAGCAAAATCCAGTGATTAAATTGTTGATAAACATGATCGGTATTGTTTCTTGGTTTCCTTACCTTCCCGTATTGTCAATTTCGTGCTGGGATAGATCATAGTTATGTAATCTTTATTTCTAGAAGTTTCCCGGCAAAGAAATGAGCCGAAAAAATGAAAAAATTTCGATTTTAAAGCTTGCAATAGATAACTTTCTTGTTCAAGTGCTAGGGAACAGCAGAAGTAGCCAAAACAAAACATAATAGCAACAATGTCTGGTCGTCAAGGTGGTAAGATGAAGCCTCTAAAGCAAAAGAAGAAGCAACAACAGGATATGGATCCTGAAGAAGTTGCTTTCAAAGAAAAGCAAAAGGCCGATGCTGCTGCTAAGAAAGCTTTGATGGCTAACATGAAGAGCGGTAAGCCTTTAGTCGGTGGTGGTATTAAGAAGTCTGGTAAGAAATAAGAGATTTGTGCAAATGCCAAGCATAGAGTACTCAGTGTTTTTTTTTTTAGTTTTTACCTCTACATAAATAAATACATATACTGGTGTCTAAGATACGCTACTCATAAGCCGTGTTGCGTTTTTATTCCTTTACAATTATAGTGGAAAGCTTCTCATGGCCAACAGTTACTGTAGGTTTCGAGATGGCTAACCGCCCTTTTTCCTATCTTGAAGGCATGATAGTGGCAGTAATGTAACGAATCTGTACTATGATGCAGCGAGTGATGATCGCGATAGTACGACGTCTATACTAGACCACTGAATGAGAAAGGGCGTTGTCACGATTATTCAGCAAGGGTCTTGGAAGCGGAGTAATGCACCTTTAATTGCAGTTGCTGGTACTAATTTTAGCAAAAATGGCAGGAATTTTTTCCGGGTATTCCCGCTTTCAACATGGTGTAGCTAGTGGAGAAAGACGTTGTTCGTGTATAACCTTCAGATCTATATGCCGTGATAAAATGACAATTGGATCATATAGACGACGGCAAATATAGGTTACTGGGTAAGGTATCTTAATAAGTGGACAAGCAGCAACAAATAAAGAATGAGCAGATCTGGGAAGTCGTTGACAAAATACAAGATTGTTTTTTTGGGAGAACAAGGTGTTGGGAAAACATCTCTAATTACCAGATTCATGTATGATACATTCGATGATCATTATCAGGCTACGATCGGTATAGACTTCCTTTCTAAGACCATGTATTTGGATGACAAGACAATCAGATTACAGTTATGGGATACGGCAGGTCAGGAAAGATTTAGATCGTTAATACCTTCATACATTAGGGATTCAAGAGTTGCTATTATTGTTTACGACATCACCAAGAGAAAATCGTTTGAATATATCGATAAATGGATAGAAGACGTTAAAAATGAAAGAGGGGAAGAAAACGTAATATTGTGCATTGTTGGTAATAAAAGTGATCTATCAGATGAGAGACAAATCTCCACCGAAGAAGGAGAAAAAAAAAGCTAAACTATTAGGCGCCAAAATATTCATGGAGACGTCTACAAAGGCAGGTTACAACGTTAAAAACTTATTCAAGAAAATCGCTAAATCGCTACCTGAATTCCAAAACAGCGAAGCAACGCCTTTGGATGGAGAAAATGCCAACAGTGGAAATCAAAACAAACCAGGCGTTATTGATATTTCCACAACTGACGAACAAGAAAAAAGTGGCTGCCAGTGTTAGACCTTCTTTCAGCTCTATCAGGCATAAGGTGAATTCTTCGTGCGTATATTTTTAGTGAACTACCGGCATATAATAATTGTACTGATAATAATAATAATCATAGTATACTCAGTGATCAGAAATGTAGAGGCAAGTTCTCAGTAACACGATTGTATTAAAGGAATGGTATTAAAACTTTTTTATAAAGAAATATGGAGTGTATAAAGTTATTGAATACAAAACAACAACGACGTAAAAACAAAAACTTTGAAAAAAGAAGAAATGACTTATTTTAATGTTCATAAAATGTTCTATTTTGTTTAGCATAAGAGAGAGAAAACTATGAAGTGTTTCACATAGAATCGAAATCGGTGTCCACGTAACGCCCGTTTCTTAGTAATGTCTTACATAAACGCGGCATAACTTCCACTTGTAAAGGTTCCAAAGGGAATTTTTCACCATCAATAGAGAACAACCCATTTGCCAGTTTGGGGACTATTTTATATGCGAGGATTTTAGAGTGTAAAACTTCCGGTTGTAAAACATGGGAACCTTTATCTAGTCCTAATAGGATTGGGGCCATTCTAGTCAATGACGTTCTTGCATCTGTGATAACCATATCAATGGTGCCGTCTGAAGGCAGTGCTGCTGGAAAGAATTTAGTATCTGCCGCCACATATGGCATTTTACCCGTATAAAATATTCCCAAATTGCTGGATATATTGGGGTCTAATCTCTCCCAATCACAAGGCACGCCCTCATCCAAAGGGTATTTTATTTTGAAATCCTCTTCTGTAATTTGGTCGGTACTTGGATTCACAGAGTCGTAAAAATTAGGACAATCCTCTTCTATTCCTTCGTCCTCGCTTCCATCACCATCATCATCTTCGTTGTCGGTGTCGTAATCATTGTCGTAATTATAATTATTACAGTCCTCGTTATGTTTGTTCATGGCGATATGTTGGCACTCTAATGAACCTTTACTCTTGTATTCTAAGTAGTGAGTTTTCAATTCGTTTTTGGATTTGGCGGCATATTTCACATAAATATCACATGGATACCTCTTTTTCTGTATGATGTTGAATGCCACGCCCAGCTCGAATCTTGCAGGCCCCATCCATCTAATGAACTCTGTATTTATGTCAGTTTCTGCAATGAGACCGTATGTTTGACTCAAAAATGATATTTTTGGGTGCTCTCTAGCATAAGATGGTTGTGAGCAACACATTAAATCAATTCTGGTCTCCACTGATTTTATCAAGCATAATGTTGAATATGAGGGATTATTTGTCCAATGGCACGACACGCTCATGGCATTTCCTGATCCACATGGAATTTGGGTAATGGCAAGCTTATTGAAGGCTTTGACATGATCTGGCCTTCGGTATAACCCATTCATCACTTCATGGGGGATGCCATCACCCGATGCGCAGACAACAGTATCATATTTGTCGATATTCATGTCTTCTGCAATTTCTACAGCATGACCAGGATATTTGGTATACACAACTTCTATAGAGCAACGACTGGCCAATAATAATGGCTTAGCCTTTGTCATAAACAGCTTTTTAGCCTTGCCCTTACCGCCAAATGGGTTAATGATCACGAATATGGATTTGTTTCTCTTGGTATTTTTGTAACTTCTGTTTAGTATTTCCTCAACTAAGTCGTCGTCTTCTTTCATGTGGGGAGATGGATGTGGCTTATAGTCTATTAGAAGTGAAACCCTTTTGGGTACAACGTCGTGCCGTCTTGGTCTTGCGAATATAATCTCGACCAATTTTATGGAAGAAGGTCTAGAAGAAACAAGGCTACTGCTACTATTATTCTTGCGTGATAACGAATTACCTTTCCTTTCTTGCCATTGGAAGGTTTCTATGTCACCAACGTTTTCCTGTTCACTAATGTCACTAAACGGGCTGTTCAATGGAGAAGTAGACGACGATAGTGCATCATGATAACGCATGGATTCGTTGTCAATGTATCTAGCATCCAGGATTCGTCCATATGGTATAACAGTGTTTGCTGGCAGTTGTCCGTTCACTGACGGATAATGAACTTCTGGGTCACCTGAAAGGTCATCTTTACTCGTATCCATAGTAGATGTTTCCGATCGATCTATCGTATCGGTATCGCTTAAGCAAGTAACGCAGCTAATAAGCGAAGCCGTTTCGAAAATACTGTTCTTATCACTGTTGCTCTGGAAGCTTGTTCTGCTATTATTATCTATGCTGGTGCTGCTTCGTTTATCTGCCATTCTGTTTGCATAATTGTAGGGGCTTGATGTTTTCGGCTTGATCATTATCCCTTCCTCGGTCAATATTGCTGAGGTTATTTGCTTGTTTCTGGAATGACGAGATCTCCCTTTACGTTTCTTTGAAGATTTTAATGTCATTTTTGGTCGTTTTGGTTGCTATATGGTTTAGCTGGTTTTTTGGTTTTTTTTAGTACGGAGCTATCTAGCACTCAATTTGTCCCTCTTGTCCCTTTTATACGCAAAAATTCAGTCTATATTCGTACCTTTGTAACTGCTTTATTACTTTTGTAGGCTTGGTTCACTTTATGTAGCTCATATTCCCTTTCTTCTTCGCTTGCGAAGGCTTTAACAAAGGCCGAAAACACCTTGATTTGCAAATATGGCTTTGAAATTTGAAGAGAAGGGTGGCAACTAAAGAGAAAACAAGATGATATGAGAATAAAAGAAAGTGGAAACAACCAGTGTACAGAAGGTGAACTGTCTGACGGATAAGGCCAACGAGAAATGCACTTTGCGGTACCGCATGCACTTACTTTCTATTATTGAGCACCACTCACTGTACGCACATGCTTCCGCGGGATCTTCAAGTGGGAGACTTCCGAGAGCGACTACTCAAGCAAGAACAGTCCGAATTGCTGACTATATTCTACATATATTGTGGTTTGAACAACGGAGTTACACCTAATTGAAGCTGTCTACTGGCCAACAGATTACCTCTGCTCACCCATTATAGCCGCCCACCTAACCAGGTCACCTTAAACGGATGTTGTGGAACTTTCCAGAAAAGAATATCAGGAGGGTGACCCCAGTTTTGCTTTTGCTTTGCCCGGAACAGAATTCAGACGAACACTCATGTATATATATCGAAGTCAGGAGGAGACTAAGTTTTACATTCATTATGTAAGGTTGTGCTTGCGCTAGCGTGCATTTTATTGAAAGTTATAAGAAAGCTTTCAGGAGAAGAAAATTATAGACAAGAATCCGTCAAATGTTGAGATCATCCGTTGTCCGTAGTCGTGCTACGTTGAGACCTTTATTACGCCGTGCTTACTCTACTCACAAAGAGTTGAAGTTTGGTGTAGAAGGAAGAGCCTCGCTTTTAAAGGGTGTGGAGACTTTAGCTGAAGCCGTTGCTGCTACTTTGGGCCCAAAAGGTAGAAATGTTCTGATTGAACAACCTTTCGGACCCCCAAAGATTACCAAAGATGGTGTTACTGTTGCAAAATCCATTGTCTTGAAGGACAAGTTCGAAAATATGGGTGCCAAGTTACTACAAGAAGTCGCTTCCAAGACCAATGAAGCTGCTGGTGACGGTACCACTTCTGCCACTGTCTTGGGTAGAGCCATTTTCACTGAATCTGTCAAGAACGTCGCTGCAGGCTGTAACCCAATGGACTTGAGAAGGGGTACTCAAGTTGCGGTCGAAAAAGTTATTGAATTCTTGACCGCAAATAAGAAGGAAATCACAACATCCGAAGAAATTGCTCAGGTAGCAACTATTTCTGCTAACGGGGATGCTCATGTTGGTAAATTGTTAGCCTCAGCCATGGAAAAGGTCGGTAAAGAAGGTGTTATCACTATCAGAGAAGGCAGAACATTGGAAGATGAACTGGAAGTGACTGAAGGTATGAGATTTGACCGTGGTTTTATCTCTCCTTATTTCATCACTGATCCAAAGTCAAGCAAAGTGGAATTCGAAAAGCCTTTGTTACTATTGAGTGAAAAGAAAATTTCTTCTATTCAAGATATTCTACCAGCTTTAGAAATTTCCAATCAAAGCAGAAGGCCCTTATTGATTATCGCTGAGGATGTTGATGGTGAAGCCCTTGCTGCCTGTATCTTAAACAAGTTGAGAGGTCAAGTTAAAGTTTGTGCCGTGAAGGCCCCTGGCTTCGGTGACAACAGAAAGAACACCATTGGTGATATCGCTGTTTTAACAGGTGGTACTGTTTTCACTGAAGAATTAGACTTGAAACCAGAACAATGTACCATAGAAAACTTGGGTTCTTGTGACTCTATTACCGTGACTAAAGAAGACACTGTTGTTTTGAACGGCAGTGGTCCAAAAGAAGCCATTCAAGAAAGAATTGAACAAATTAAGAGTTCTATCGATATTACAACCACGAACTCCTATGAAAAGGAAAAATTACAAGAACGTTTGGCCAAACTATCTGGTGGTGTTGCCGTCATTAGAGTTGGTGGTTCATCTGAAGTTGAAGTTGGTGAAAAGAAGGACCGTTATGATGATGCCTTGAACGCTACAAGAGCTGCAGTTGAAGAAGGTATTTTGCCAGGTGGTGGTACTGCCTTAGTAAAGGCATCTAGAGTCTTGGATGAAGTTGTTGTTGAGAATTTTGACCAAAAATTGGGTGTTGACATCATAAGAAAGGCCATTACAAGACCTGCTAAGCAAATCATCGAAAACGCTGGTGAAGAAGGTTCAGTTATCGTTGGCAAACTGATCGACGAATATGGTGATGATTTTGCCAAGGGTTATGACGCCGCTAAGTCTCAATACACCGATATGTTAGCCACTGGTATTATCGACCCATTTAAGGTTGTTAGATCAGGTCTAGTTGATGCTTCTGGTGTTGCCTCATTATTGGCTACCACTGAAGTTGCTATCGTCGATGCACCAGAACCACCTGCCCCAGCCGGTGGTGCTGGTGGTATGCCAGGTGGTATGCCAGGTATGCCAGGTATGATGTAATGACCGCCTTAATCCAAGATCTAATTTTTGTTTAAATATGGTAATAATGTTATTATCCTGTAAATACAATATGAAAGAAGTTGAAAATTAAAAAATTACTTTTTCAAGTATAAAGAATTATATATATATATATATATGAATAAGCTATTATTTTTAATCGTGTGTATATTTATTGGCTGACAAAGGTTTAAAAATACTATCACGATATTTTTGCCTTTGGAAATGAGATTCTGTTATCTATCTAATGGCTAGGCCCAACCGGCCTTGTTAGAAAAAAGATGAAAAGTACTAAAAAGAAAAATAGCATATCTGGTATTGCTTAAAATTCGTTATACGTAATTAGAGCCTTTAAGATATATATATATATGAATGAGGCATGGCAAATGGAAAGCGAAAGAAATAAAAAGCATCAAAATGTGGTATTTTTTGAATTTATTCTTTTTGTTTATTTTAGTTTAGTTCAACTATCATCGGCATATGGGCCATCGTCGTCATCATCGGCTGCAGGATTTACGCCCAAAGAGAAATAATCGTCCGCATTATTAGCCTCTTGTAGAGTCCCTAAATCACCAGGGGTCATGTAAACTGTACTGTTTGATCTCAAATCTCTTGGCGAGCCTGGTACACTTAGCGGCCTTGCGACTTTTAGTTTCTTACCCCCTGCTAAAGTGTCCATGTTAGAATCATTGAGTTCTTCCCCGACTAGTTCTTTGAATTGGTCAGGGTAGGCTCTTCTTAAAGCTAATTGCCTTGCCTTTACGTATTCGAGCCCCATTCTCTTCCAGTCCAATAAGTCAGATAGCCTTTCGGTTCTGTTCCTTTGGTTTATTCTTTGTCTTCTTGTCTTTTTCACAAACTCTTCCATATAATCAACCAGCTGTTCCACAGATTCATCTGGACCTTTAAAACGACGATCTACGATATAAATACCATAATCTTTAGCTTGGTTAGTCTCGATTAAGTCTTCCATGTAAGCCCCAAACCCAGAGACGTTTGTTGTGATGGAAGGAACACCCATTACGGTACATTCTGCTGGGGTGTACCCCCAAGGTTCATAGTATGAAGGGAAAACACCCAAATGACAACCACGAACGAATTCGTCGTAATCTAAACCAAGAATTGGGTTATTTGCGTTCAAAAATTCTGGATGGAAAATCATTTTGACACGGTCACTTGGACTGTTAAATAATTGAACATGTCTGATTTTATTTAAAATCAGGTCATTAGCATCGTCAATCATGTTGTGTGTCACTATTGGAGGTAATTCTCCCGCGGGTCTTCTTAAAGCTAGAATACGTCTTTTCAACATAACTTTATCGGAACTCTTCAGCAATTCGCCTAAATCTGTTGGCAATTCGGAAGTCAACCCATTGTGTGGGTACCTGATGGCGTGGTCAAATATCCGCTTGCCAATTGATGTAGTGACTTCATGTACAGTGTTTTCTAAGGCTTTCACTTCTGCTTGGCCCTTTAATGCCTCCACTGTAAACGAATTGTTCTTGGCAGGCATGACAATAAACGCCACCACGGTTTTCTTAGAGCCAGATACTTTTAGTCTATAGTTCAGACGAGCTAGAGCTTCAATAAACATGTCAGCACCCTTATTTTTATACTCATATCTACCAGCGATAAAGAAGTATAAGGTATTGTCCAAGTCGAAATCAAAGCAGCCATGAAAATGGCCTCTAACAAAGTCATTGATTTTCTCCTTCTTCAGAGCATGCAAATTCTGGAACTCATGGAATGCTTGGAATTTGATTACGTTCAACCCATTGGGCAATATCCCATCTGGTTTTCTTTTCAAAAGATGTTCTGCCTCAAAAGCGGTAATTTGTGACACTGTGGTGAAAACATCGGCAGAATGAGCGGCAGCTCTTTCTATACAGTAACGATGGTAAATACCAAATTTCCCAGCCTCATGATCGACGTCAACAGTTTCTAAACAGTTGTAAAAATCGAAACTACCAGAGGCACATAGATACCTTCCCAATAAAGTAGCGTGGGTAGTGAAAATGGTAACGACATCAATACGTCTTTTCCGGCACAAGGGTATCGCGACACCGGCTAACCATTCATGGAAATGTGCAACAATGGCATGTTGGGAATCCAAGTGAGCCAATTCACCTAGGAACCAAGCCACCGTGTAGCCCAACAAGATGGCATCATTCGTCTCGAAATCATTCTCGGGAGAGGGAATTCCGACCAATGACCATAAATCGCCCTTCCACTCGTCAGAATAACCTCTCACAGAGTCCAAATCAAAAAGAATCACTCTTGGAGCGCCTTCAATCAACCATCTCCCATACACGAAATGGACACCTCTAGAGTCCATCGTTTGCAAAGCATGTTGAATAGGCTTCAAATCCTCGGAAAAAGCTTCAGGCTTCTTCCAATCCAGTATATCAACCTCATTTTGGTAAGTGGCCTTATTCAAGGGCCCCATCAAATGATAATTGTCCTTGTACTGGGCGACAGTAATGGGGGCCTTTGATTTTAGCACGGAGTAAATACCACCGACCCTATTAGCAACCTCAGTTGCGGTCTCGAACAATAAATGATTTTGTAGATCACGGGACATTCTAAAATTTCTTTGAGGTGGTCGAAGCTACAATTATCTAAAAAAATCACCACTTCTCAAGTGATGCTCTAGAGGTTTTCAACATAACAAAGAAAAAAAGGCAAGGAACCTTAAATTGATGCTGTCGAAACAATATTTATATATATGTAGAAGATGCTTGTGTAAGGTAGAAAGGGGTAAATTAGGTTCCTGGAGAAAAACTACTCTTTGGGGAAAGCTGCTCCCTTTGCTGGTTCATGTCATGTCCAGAAGGGTTAGAATAGTGCCTCCCAGGCTGAATGTAGTCATCTCTTACCATCCATCACCAATTGCCGTTTTCAGGGAGTCGAGTCGCGGGGTCGCGGGGCCGCGAATCCAGGGGCGATGGCAGGATTGGTAAGCTGCAAAAGCTCACAAGACCAGACAATTCTGACAACGATAAAGTAGCCCTCGTGCTACAGAAGTGAAAACAAACCATCCTCGAGCCTTCATATGCAAACTTTATATCCCCCCTATTAGCTATTTTTATTTTTTTTGGTGGACGTAGGGTCTCAGGAACAAGTGATGAAGACGGAATTAAGGTTTTTCTATTTTCATGAGAGGTTTTCGAAGAGAGAGATTGCGAGCTAGGTGTACTCTAGCATCGATGTAACAATCTTGTATAATGCTTGTGATACGTAGTTAATCCATTCGGAGTATTTGTTTTATATTGTTGTGTTTTGTCCCCACATGATATACCGATAATTTTTATTATTTGATGTTTTACTTACAGGGAGGGGTGCTTTTTAGAAATAAACATAAAAAAGACCCGTTCTTTAACGAGTTTTCAAATATAAATATTAATATATATATATATATATATCTATGGAGTCTGGACATCTTGAGGAGACTCACCACAATCTATCAAATTACGATTGCTCCACTTTGTTAGCTGCCTCTTCCAAATCCCTGGGGTACTCTTCGTTGCCTTCGTCTTCCATCAAAACTCCTTCCTTTTCGGCATCCTCTTGTTCTTCTTCCAGAGTTTCCGTGATGGTTTTAGGCTTGTTCTCCAAATCAACTAACGATATAGAGTAGTTGCTGGTGCTGTACATTCTTGAGTCCTCTTCATCAGTAGGTGGAACGGTTTTATTCTTGATAGGATCACGACTGATTGACCTGGATAAGGATCTTAAAAATTCAGTCGATGATGTTTGTCTATCATAAGATCTACCGCTTCTTTCTTGTCTTTTCTCAAGCTTTTCCGGCACTAAATGGTCTGTTTCGTGTTGTGCGGATTGATATGATTCACCCTTGGCTAAATGTGGTCTATTAGAATTGTTTTTTATCATTTGCCCGTACGAGTTTCTAATTATGTCTTCATCCTCTTCGTCTGCATTAGTTGTGATATTAACCGGTGTACCTGACAATGAATATTTACTGATGTGGTCTTCAACTGGATCAGTCGATGTGATTAGTGAAGTGGACTTGGAAGCGCGCAATGAAGGAGAGGAAAAACTGTCTGAGACGATGGACTTGTTTCTCTGCTTTCTCTTCAATAACAGTAGTTTTTTTCTCTTCTCCTCAGCTTCTAAATCGTCCCTACTGCTGCGAATCTTCGAAGCATCGACATTCTCTAAATCAACTTCGTCCGTTAATAAAGCACCTTCACGATTCAATTCCGCTACAGATGTATAAGATCTATCTCGGATATCATCGTCCTTCTGCATTTTGCTGAGGGCATGATTGGCACTCGTTTGTGGCGATAGTAACCTCAAGGATTCGTCTTCCTCTTTGAACTGGTTGCTGTATTGAAAATCTAAACTGTTTTCATCATTGATGTTCCTTATAGAGTCTCCAATCAAACATGGTGTACTACCTTTAGTGTCAACCATTTTTAATTCTGTCTTTAATTATACGATATTCTGCCTAATCTTTTGCAATTAGATAGTCTTTAGAGTAGAGTGAATTTTTTGAAGCTCAAAAAAGATGATAAATAGATACGGTGTAAATTGAAACACGTGGAAACGCTCTTATTAATATTGTGTGAACTGAAGTTCAATACTTTTTTATCACCGTAAAAACAAAAAATATTTGAGAAATCTATGATAAAATCGGATGCTGAAAGACCTTTTCAAAAAAGAATACAAGAGAAGCCACACTAATTAAGCTACACGACCAAGTCATTTATACCCTGCTCGACTATCTATTTATATAGAGCGTGGTAGTTAGTGCATGCGCAAAGCCTTGTTCTTACCGTGGCTTCGCCAGATCCAACGATTCCCCATCCCCTAGGCATGGGACAGGACTCAAAAATTTCTCTCGCACATTAAGGTCCAGGCCGACTTCCGCTAAGAACCCCTGCTGTCGAACTTTGCAAAAGGTAAACATTTCGTCTGTAGTGATATCTGATAAGTATCAATTTATCGATAGCAACCAGAAATGTAAATATCGCCTTGCAGTGCCGCATTAACGAGGGAGACCCTTTGAGATATCCACCCAAAATGCCACGCAGTCGGCTTCACCAACAGCACATGCGTGCTACTTAGATAACTGTAGCTACATGAAAAAAATGTGACAATCTGACAGGCGGGAAAAAAAGACCGAATATACCACAACAAAGCATACTGTTTATATCTGATAATCAGTGCTTCAATTCCGCTAGACTATGATATGCAGTCCAGCGCGATTAGATATCTCGAGTTTGTTTATTCGAACTAATTGAGTGATTTGTGTCAGCAAGTTTGCCCCTCCTAGTTCTATTTGTTATTCTGGTGTGCCTTCGATCTTGCTTTAAGATATGTAAACTCTATTTATGAAACCTTTTTTCTTTCTAGTAGTGCTATTGTATTGAAATCTTAATCTACATGAAATTTGACATTTGATCGATTTTCGAATTGAGACCACTCTTGGACATTTAGTTTCCGTGGTTAGTAGCTTAAACGGAGAGCTTCATTGAGATACATCTTGACATATATGAAAAGGCATCTCGTTTCAAAAGAACATCTAAACAATCCAAAAGAATTCTTGGTTGATTGATGAGAGAGAGAAAAGACGGTGTCATTTGTGGCAGTAAGGAGCGGGGAGCTGCTACCAGAAAACAACTATTTAGCTATCGTAGTGAAACTTGCCCAACCCGTAAGTACTAAGTACACAACAGTAACTCGTACACCCAAAAGATCAATCGAACCAACACGTGTATGTAGTCGTTCTTTTGGAGCATGAAATCTCGTGTTATTCTGTATTCTCGATTTTCATGAGCTACATTGTAGATAATTAGTAGTTTATTACGTAGTAATAATTAAGAAGAAGCAGTTATTTCTTACGGCATATAAGAGAGGTTTATGTAGCCCACGCTGATTACTTATATGAAAGCCAATGGTGAAAGCATAATTCAGAAATAAATTATGAGGTATCAGGTATGACTCGTCTCCTTATATATCAATCCATAGACACTTCATCAATTCATAACTTCATCTTCAACAATTACCTGATTTGGTTCTTTATAAATGATTCATGTTAACGTCATATACGGATAAAAGTAAAGATTCGAAATCACTTATTTCAATGTATATGAATAAATGTATATCCGCAATCACCTATTCTAACACGTGTACAGTATAAATACAATCTCTTATAAAGAATAATACAGACTCGAAATTAAGCCTCTCAGCATAATATAAAACCATACATTACCAGGGCGTGTGGCGTAGTCGGTAGCGCGCTCCCTTAGCATGGGAGAGGTCTCCGGTTCGATTCCGGACTCGTCCAATTATTTTTTGAAGCCAGAATGTATAAATGGACCAGAAACGTCCTTCTTGTAAGAAAAAAAAGCATCGTTATTTGAAAAATAAAATAATAAGATCCTGTCCTTTATTTATTTACTTATTTATTTTATTAGTTTATAGTCAAACAAAACGCTTCATTCCCAAATTGGGAAATCTGCTCTATAAAAATCAACCAGTCCATCGATCTCAACGTTGTCAACGGGTAGGAAATCAACCGCATCATTCCTTCCAAGGTTATTAGGGTCATTGTATCCACCTACAACTTCTACTAAACTTGAAGGATTTATCATTAATCCATTAAAGTTAGAGTTCTGCATCAAGAAATCTTCTAAATCCGGTTTATATTGTGTTGCAGAATTAGATGCCAAATCCGAGCCTTGTGGGCTTGTCAAAGTCGACAGAGCACTACCATTAACGCTCGTGTCTGTATTCCCAGTACCAGCCCCATTCATATTCATATTTCCATTTAGAGTTGAGTTTGACATTACGGCATTTGCATTCATAAACGCACTTGTCATAGGTGTCATTTGCTTTATGGAGGTATCAAATGCTTCATCTCTGGATGGATCCGGTAAGTTTATTTGACTCGTGGTGATCCTGTCTAACGAAGGTAGTGCACCCATATGTGAAGTGATATTAGACAATGATGGGACCGTTGGAATAGGGTTTCCATTTAATTGGTTCATCGAGAACGATGACAAGAGTGGTTGCACCGAAGACAATCCATTTGAAGGCTTTGGGCTTATTGCTCTAGCTATATCATTGTTGCTTTCGACGTAACCGTCATTATATCTTCTTCTCTTGGCTTCTGCCTCTCCGGTTTCATTCATACGACGTAGATTACTACTGGTATAGGTGATAGGCTTATATGATCTAATTGGGGGTAACTGAGTCCCTCCCATCCTACCGCTGGAACCTTGCATAGTTAAACCTTGAATTGGAGCGGAACCCTCGTTAGCACCAGAAGTCGGGCTAACGAACCCTAGTGCATCTTGATACACAGGGCATCTTTGTAATTGATCTTTATCACCAGCAAGAAATCCGCTCATGTTTGAAACCTTTGGATGCTTCCAATTACCCAACATAAAGGAACCGTTGCCCGATTTAGAATCTGACTTCTTGGAAGGAGTGTCTAACAAAGAAACAAAAATCCAGTAGATTTGTTCATACGAATAGCATAATTGTATTTCTTGGATAGCTGTTTCGTTAATTTTTGAAATAGCAGCATTCTCGAAGTTAGAATTTCTGCCAATGAATCGCCGGAGTCTAAATTAACATCCTTCATGAAATCGTCCTTTCTCAAATAGTCGGATGATTCTTGCTTAACCTTGACATCTTCATCTTCAACAGAACTATTGAATCCACTTGATGTGCCGTTGGTTATAATCGACGATTCACGCATACCAGTCAGTGGACCACATTTGGCTCTTAAAATCAAACAAACAATGAATTGTAGCGAACGATGTCCAATGTCTAGAGAGGGGTAAGACAAAATAACATTCATGTAGTCGAATAACGAATTAGTATTCCTGATATTATTGAAGAAAATCATACAATTCCTGTAACCATCCATGGCGAAGTTTAATGCCTCTTGGGCGTATTCCTTAGCCAGGATATTGGTACCGGGATCTTCACTACCCATTGGTTCATAATGAGTAAATAAAATGTAGTTTAATAGGTATAATAACATTCTGATAGTCATGTGCTTAGAAAAAAATAACGCCCTAGTAGTAGATTCATGAGGCAGATCCAATTTTTTATCTATATCGCTACTAGAAACAGTTCTGTTACTACCATCCGCATACAAATTCTGATTATTTTGACCATGGTTTAAAATATCGGGTAGTTTTGGTAGACCGTAAATCTCATCATTATTTGAATCTACAGAGCCACCTTCTGAAGTGGGCAATAAGCCTTTGTTGATCAAAGAGCTTACCACATCATTGACATTCTCTGTACCGTAGGTTAAGTTCTTCAACAGGTTAATTAACGAATCCAATTCAAATTTTCTAACGCTTCTTGCCAACGAAACATTCAAAATATGATTCAAAACAGCAATGATACACAAGTCAATTTGGAAAAAAAGGGTGAAATTCTTCACAATAATCAGTTCCTTAATATCGCGAACGTAATCAATTCTAGAAGCACTTGGTAATTTAGTGTCACTGAAGTCTCTCAAATTTCTCAATAATCGAGGGCTCCCCAGTGAAAGAGATTGGTTGACATCCATACTAACGATATAATACCAGATCTTTCTCCAGGTGTGTTTGAACCTCTCGATACTAACCTGATTTTCCTTTTTATTTGCAGGGTTTGAGCCACTTCTTGAGTCAGCGCTGCCGGATCTACTGTTGGCATTGGTAGTATTAGCGGACGTGCTGTTATTCAGATTTGCATTCGTGTTGGCATTTGCCTTTTTGCTGCCGTTATTGGATATATCCTGGCTAGTTACTGGAATGGTGGCGTTCAATTGAGGAAAGTTATCAGGATCTCTGTGTAACCCACAACTGAAGGCCATTTGAGTAATGTTGGACAACAAGATCTGATGAGATTCGGAGTCGTGTCCGGGGTTTGCCATACCAGTGTTGTTGGTATTTGTCAAAGTAGTCAAGTCGTTAGAGGCACTTTTCATGTAAAAGTTGTAAAAAATGGCAAATTGCACCGTGGTCAAATTAACGTTGTTGTTGGAAATACTAGATAGTTCGTCGAACTTAATCAAGTGTTTTTGACATAGTTCCAAAGCCTCCACCGGTGTTTCGTGTCTTAGCAGAAGAGATTCCTCCTTAGCCATCGAGGTCAGTGCAGACGCAGACATGTTGCTTGATTCGTTGGGCACTAGGAATGAGCCGCTCTCTTCGCCCAAGTCGACTTCGCACGAGTTGGAGGGTATGGATAACCAAGTCAATCTCAAGATTATTATCAGGATACCTAGGTTACAAGAGTCGGAGAGTTTTGGGAGGTTGATTTGCGTGATGGGTTGATTTTCCAAAGAGGAAGAAGAGGGCATGCCCATGCCGAAGTTGTTGATGGCATGATTCATCGATGATAGTGAAAGCATTTGGTTCACGTGGTTTTTGAAATTCTGTTCATCCAAGATCGGAATGGCAGGGTATAGGTGCTTAAAGAATTTTTCGATGAACAATGCGATGATTCGTTTAGGTGGCAACATTTCACAAAGCGTTGCGAGCACTTCAGACTCCGTCATGAAGCTATCCAGTTTTATCCTTTGTTGAGGGTGCGAATGGGAATGGGAACGCGATTGAGGCTGGTGGTGTGGATTGACGTTGTGGGATGGTGGTAAGGCGGTATTTTTCATGCCTGAGTGATCAACGGGGCAGCGACCAGCGGGGTTAGGGGGAAGATTTGTCATGTCGACAGAAGAGTCCTTCATGTAGTTTCTATGGTCCACGGGACACTTCGATTGAGGTGGGTTCATTGAATGCTTGTTGTTGTGGTCAATGATGGGTCTCGTTGAGTATGGGGAGGGGGTTTCCTCCTTGGGGGGCGCCATTCCTGCTGAGAACATGGTGTGGTCAATGGGACATCTCTTCTGGGCGGGAGTTTCCTCCCTGGGGGGCACCATTCCTGAGGGGAACATGGTGTGGTCAACAGGACATTTCCTGGGCGCGGGACTCTCCTCCTTGGGGGCTACCATTCCAGAGGCAAACATGGTATGATCGACTGGACACTTTCTAGCGGTAGCCGCTGCAGCAACGGCGGCAGCGGCGGAAGGGGGCGCTTGCGCGTGGGTGATGGGACACTTGCTTGATTTCAGTTTGGAATATGAATTTTTTCTGGAAGTACCATTCATTCAGCTTTTCCCTCATGGCAAAGATGTGGCCCCATAGAAGTTTTAGGTACGGGTCACCTTTCATGATGGACAACCAGTGGGTGGCACCCAAATGAATGGTACCGTTGCTCTTGATGTGCAATAGATCGAAGTCCTTCGTCAGGTCCAGTTCGTCGTTATCGTATTTGTTGGAGATGGAAAGAGACGACGAGTTTGCGTTTGCATTCTTGGCGAAGTCCTGCTGTTGCTGGCTCTGGCTCTGGCTCTGGCCCTGGTGCTGAAGATGCTGTTGCTGTTGTTGTTGTTGTTGTTGCTGGTGGTGGTGGTGCTGTTGCATGTGCGAGGCCGATGAAACAGAGCCGTTGGTGTTGACAAGGGTGGAGTTCTCGTCATTGCCCATGAACAAATTGCTGCTCTCGGGAGTGTTGTAGCTCTTCAGAGAGTTGGAAGAGGGCGAAGAGTGGACCTTGGACAAAGTTTTCTCCAGAGACTTGACGCGCTCTCTTAACTTCTTCAACTCGTTGTCCTTCAAAAGTTCCTTTTCCGCCTCCTCCGCCCAGGTCTGCTCCATGTAGTGGCAGAGATGGGCCACACCGGTCTTGGTGCACTGCTGGCAGTGGGGCCTGAACTTGTCACACTTGACCTTTCTTTTCCGGCAGATCGTGCAACTGAGCGGGATTCTGTTGCGCTTCCTCTTAATCTTGGATGACTCCGAAGACATGTGTAGAGAAGGTGGAGAGTTGGAGCTGGTGTTGGTGCCGGGGGTCGTCACCGTGTGCATGTCGGGGCTCCTTGACACAGAGGAATGGGTCATAGACGCAATAGAAGGCGCAGATGAGTTATAAGGGGTGTTCGACATTTCAGCCTATTGTTTTATTTTTATTTTCTGCTTGTCGCCTTCTTGCCTGTAACAGGGAAAAAACCAACCAAGGACAAAAGGCTAAAAAGAAAGAAAGGAAAAAAAAAAAAGAAAAAATTTTCTGCGAAAAAATAACAACAAAAAGCCAATCCTTAGATGTGATCAAGTTGGATACCGTGAGGTTTCAATTCAATGAGACAAGAGCGAGGTCTTTTGTTTGCCCAACTCGCTATGTCGTCAAACCTTAAAAAAAGTACTGCAGGAACCTATTCTTTGGAAAGAACAATAGCGTCTGTATGCTTGCGGTGTCTAGCGCTGGGAGTCTGAATGTGTGCTTTGCATCTCGAAGGATAATAGGAAAAACCGAAAACCGAAAAAAAGTTGTGCCTCAAGAGTATATCCGATATATATGAGCGCAACCGAGTTGCTGGGCCTGTTGCTGGTGCCGCTGCCCGGTGCGCTAAACGAAGCCACGAGGGTGGATTCCGCCCGGCGGGTGTGTGGGTGGCAGCGGAACGACCGACGTGTCGTTTAGCACGCGCCGGTTACCCGTCGCGCTCAACAAAAAAAAAGGTGGCAAGCCAGGCTGGGTGCAGTTGCACAGCCGCGCCGCTCGTACTGCCCGCGCTGGGCGGTTGTTGAGATAAGAGACCGAGATCCGAGTTCTGTAGTCGGAGAGAGAGAGAGAGAGAGAGAAAGTCGTGTCTTTCGCAAGATAGCGAGCACCTGGTCGTTCTGTGCTTGAAGCCTTAGTAATGAATGGGAGGCTTGATACGGTTTGTGTCTATCATTCTCCACAGTTTGGTCTTCGATAACCACTCCGCCTCAATCTTGTTGTTCTGTTGCGCTGTGTCCATCGTTCTTTCTTGCCATCGCTTATCTTAAGGGGCACACGTGTGGTTTTCACTGCATCAGCAAGAGTAGCGGCGACGATATCACCATGTTATTGGGTATATGTGGCTCAACAACGCCAACGCCAACGCGAACCATCCCTCCCCCCCGGTCAAGAAACCTTATTGGTAGCTTGGCCCGAGGGGAGTCGGTTTTCAGCCTATCGGGCCTTGTATTGACAATAAAATATCACAATGGAAATAAAGCCTTTCGCATCCGCATATCACTCTGGACGGCGGATGATCAATTAGTTTGCAGAATCGGGAAATTCAATAACATTGGAAATTAAACCTTTTCATGCATAGACTTTTGTAATTGAAGAGCGAAATCAAAGGCTGTAGCATACTCCCAAGGACATTGAAAGAGCACTTCTTGCGAGCTTGAATCGGAAAACAAGGTACACACGCACTCACACACACGTACCGCAAGTTTTTTGATGGTGCCGAATATGGACTTGGAATCTGCGATACAGATAATATCCTCACTGGAAAGCCAACTCAACGAGATTGAGACTGCCACCAGGGAGTACGAAAACGACTTGGAGCAGGTCATCTCGAACCTGAAAAAGGAGCTCTTGGAAAGCCACACGCAACACAAGTCCAGCAAAAAGCAGATAACCGGCTTGGAGATACAGGTGGACGAGTTGGAGAATGAGAATATCCAGCTGAGAAACAGGATAGAAACACTACAGCTGGAGAGTGACCGACGACTAGAACGCAACGTCCTGCTGGAACACGAGCTGCTCGACACTAGGGACGCCTTGCAAAGGCTGAAAGTGAACAAAGAAGAAACCACTGCCGGCGAGACCAAAAGAAACACCGGCCCATTGCCCACCCAAAATAAAAAAATGAAGCTGTTCAAAGACACCATCAAAGTCTCCACCACCTGCTCCACGCTGTACTTACAAAACATGACGAAAAACAACACCGTCATGCACCACTGTAACATCCCTAATACCCAGATAACGCAATCCACCGTAATAGCAACAACGTCGTCCGTTTAACAACGTATTTCTACATAATTATATAGACATAAGTACACGCTTATATATACAAGTACGGACGGGGAACCGCTTCAAGATGATAACCATGCCTTCGGAATAATATGTTTCCACCATAAAACAAAATCATAAAAATACAACTGGTTGATACGCCTCTCGTAAACTACCCAGTTCGTGAAATTCGCCCACATCCAACTGATGGACCATTTGCCATACTTGGAATTGATCCGCTCCACTTTTTCGTCATAGACCGTCTTGGCGCAATACTGCGTCATGATCAAAAACGTTCTCTCCGGCCCCAGCGGGTTTTGCAAACACTCGTCAAGATGTCTGGTCAGATCATTCGTCTTCAAAATCAACAACACCACGCTGGGGATTCTTGATAAAATGCTCATCAAGTCGCTCAGCAGGTTTCCCTCCAAGATCCCGTTCGCCATGACGTCCATCTCTTCTTGTGTTCGGCTCGTGGAAATGTCATAGTTTAGTGCTGCGTCTACACTACGCCCCGTGATGGCAGCCGCCAACAGTGGGAACTGCTCATCTGTGATGTTGGCAAATCCCTTGGCATATTTCCTCATCTTTGCTTGGTCCTTGTCGAATAACAGTGATAGCCAGAATTTAGCATACAGTCTCCTTGTCCTGGTGCTGGGGTACCTATAGAGTCCGTGATCAAACAGTATGATCTCAAAATTATGGTATCCATTATCCTTACCAGGTTTAACAGATCGTATTGCCAAGTTGCCCCCATGAGGGTCGCAATGTATCCCCACATTCGGTGTGAAGATCATGTTGTTGAAAATGTGGGAAAGACAGCTCGAGACTTCGCTTCGGGATATTCCGTGACCGTCGATGTATTGCAAGTCGTCCAATCTTTTGCCGTCAACGTATTCCATGATCAAGATTCTTTTATGGCTTTCAATGACTTTGGGTATTTTCAACGCGGTTTGTTTCTTGAACTTACTAAAATATTTACGTGTCATCTCTGCATTTTCAGCTTCTTTGGCGAAATTCAATTCCACGTATATCGATGATTGAAGCTCATCGCCAAGCCATGTTAATGGGTACTCTGGGAAGAAAACGTCGCACATTTCAAACACCGTTCTCGTCAACACAACATCCAATGGTATGAACTCCTTCAACGACGGGTGTTGGCACTTGACGGCTACACTCGCACCCTTACCATCACTATTTTTTAGCTTGGCTACATGAACCTGCGCCAACGATGCTACACCTATTGGAGTCTTGTCGAATTCCCAAAACATATTTTCAATACTGGTCCCCAAATCTTCTTCAAATAATTGATTAATTTCTTCAAAAGTTGATTCAGGACAATGATCTTGTAATGGTATCATGGTATCCGTCCATTCTTTAGGTAGCAGATACGTCATGGCACCAATGTGCTGACCTAATTTGATGTAAATCCCACCATTCGATCGTAGCGCATGCAACGTGATCAAAGCACACATCTTATGACAGTCGTTTAAGGCCACTTCTCGCTCCTTCTTGCTCTCATAATTCTTGTTTAAAGCCCTCTTATAATGGTAAAAACAACGAGTGGTAGCTTGTGTGACAACGGCGACCCTTTTAGTTGTCAGTGCTGTATGTTTAACAGAATCGTGGAATGTGTCGTTAAAATTGTACAGTGCTACGGCCGATGTGATCGAACCTCCCATCAGGAGTGCCCTTTTTGTCTTACGGTTTCTTTGAGGGATACTTCTACTCGTCCTTACATACCGACGGAACACCTCAAATGGTAGTTTGTTGAGAAACGCTTTATTAATCATCTACTATCAATACAAAATGGGAGCATCCAAATACAATCGGGCTTGGCTTTTGAAATCGGTGGCCTATATCACTGGTACCTTTACGACTGAAGAAGAAAAAAGTATAATAATATACATACATAACTCAGCGATTTACAATGTATGTTCCTCGGGCCTATGTTTCGCCCTCTTTTAGCGGCATATGAAAAACCCATTAAAAAACCGAATTCTTTATTGCAGCAAAAAGGTTCAAAGGCACTAAGGCATAGTGATACTATGAAACCACATTTGGCTAACCAATTTCACAATAGACGCTGAAGTGGGGTTATTTCCTCTATAAAAAAAAATGTTATATATAATAGTTAAATAAACCATTCCTGGAAATGAACACTCAACAAGAAAGAAGGGATCGTAAACCAGCTTTACTCACTCAAATTTTATCACATAAAGACTTCCCCTCTTTAAATTTGCTAGACGTATATTCTGAAGGCTGCATGTGCTTGCCATTTTCAGTTAAAATTTGATGTGGCCCGGTTGATATGCTAAACGGGCATCTCGCTTTCTCAAATGACAAGACATCATATCTAATCATTCGACCACGGGAGGATAATGCACAGGAACCCATTCACTTTCCGTGACCTTTGAATTTTTATAAGATAAGTAGGTATTCCAAAATATAGCAACAAGGTTAACGGCCAATAATCTATGTTGTAAAGGAACAACAGAAAAGTTGATTGCTTGGAAAACTGGCCAAACCGCCCAGTTGGTCAAAAGTGTGGGCCACCATTGCTCCCTTATTTTCATTTTGGCCGCATCAAACGATCTACCTTCCATGATAGACATGCATGTAAAATAAAATGGCAGCCCCAATGGCGCAAACGCTAATTGGTCGACTGCCACTCGCAAGAACATATTGGACCAGTGATACTGTGGTTTATTGCGCATATATATCTTGTTATTCAGGACCTTGTACCACTTATCACCTATGAAGGAAAAAAATCAAAGAACCATAAATGACAGCTCTAGCTGTCCTTTTGTAGTCATAACTCTTGTCTATCTTGGAACTGGGAAACAAAAATTGAGCAGAAACATCACCGAGTCCAAATAATGCACCTGTCATTATCGCGTTCGTCGTCTTGGGCCTTCTTTTCAAGCTCACTTCATATAATTGCAGTAACCTCATTGTGTTTTTTTAATATTGATTATAATCGCCTTCCAATAATAACGGATCACTTTTCACACTACCCTTTTTGTAAAGCAAAAGAAGATCACATTCTGATTAAACAATTTTTATAATATTATCACTGTGGATCTTTTCAAATTTTTTTTTCAACTTGGTACTTATACTTTCTACGCCAGTGTTTAAGGGACAAGGAGGGGCTACTATTTTCCGAAACACTTCTTAATATAATCGGAGAAAAAGGCCAATACGTAATGAAAATAATAACGGGATGTAAATAGGTTTACGTATGCGTCGTTTTTGAGATGTAGGGATATTCCAACAATGTAACGGCGGAAATGTTTTTTTTGCTTGAGTTATTTAGTACATGCTAATTAAATACATACATAGTGTCTCGGTTAGTTTCTAGGCCTTACCTACTTATTCTGGCCAAGTCCATTAAAAAATCCCGTTCTTGAATTTCTCGGGTATGTTTTTCAATTCTATCCTGGATTCTAGCTCGTCGTCAGTTATCACTGTAGCTCTCGAAGCGCCTCTTTGAATTTCCTCTTCGTGCTCTATTTCATGTTCGTGATGAAGCAATTCGTGTTCAATGTCTTCTTTGTGAACGACCTTGACGTCCGGATCCTTGTCCTTGTGGAACTTGTTCCAGTGATGTATTTCATATTCAAGTTCAAAACCGGAATGGTGTCCCACACCAACGCCAAGATCTGGGAACTTATTTCCTCTCTTGGCAAAATTTAGATACTCCTCCTTTGTTATTTTTGTATCGTCATCGACATCCAATAGCTTCATGATGAAGTTAACAACACGCTTGGCCATAGCATTGTCGACTTTTTTCAGATTCATCATGCTGGCCCATACCATCACCGGACCCCACGATTTCATCACGGTTTAGACCGTAAAGAGACAGAATATCGCTTTCATCTAAGTATCCCTTCTTCTTGACATCATGTAGTGCAAAAAAAGTCTCCGGCGTGTAATCCTTCAACTGATGCTCATGGTCCATATGCCATTCTTCCCACAATAATCCTTCGGGTGGCTTTTCATTTTCCACATTAACATCTGATCCTATTTCTGTCGTAGCACGTACCTTATACAAAGATAAAGCCAAAGAGAGCAAAATTCCCTTAAAAAACCTCATGATTGCAATCTTGGTGATACAGGAGGCAAATGACAATATTCAGCCTTTCTCAGCTTCAAAAATCTAATATAATCAAAACCTCTAAGCTTCTCAGTTTATGATCGTCGTCTGTTTTTATTTTCCCACGAAAATCCCATATTTGTTACCCTCATTGATGCAAATAATACGAAAAGAAACTTAATATTGTCACTCACACTATATACCGAATACCAGATTAATGGATAACGTTATTCTTATAGTGTTTCTTTATAATAAGGAAATTGCGTCTATATTTTACCAAAATAAACAATATTACAAAAACATAGAAATTAAAATATACATAATAAATTATTGATCAATAACAATCTTTGAGAAAACCGGGGACCAGTGATCAAAAAGATTAGAAGTCTTCATCAGAAGACTCGTAAGCGTCACCTAATTCCTTCTTCTTCTTCATTCTTTCCTTCTTCTTCTTTCTTAATTCCGCGGAAGACAACTTCTTCTTCTTCTTACCACCGGCAATCTTGTTACCCATACCATCGAATTTATCTTCTTCATCTTCCTTCTTTTCGATTCTTGGACCAGCACCTTGACCACTGACCCAGTTATGGCCAGATGGAGTCATTCTACCGTCCTTGACAGCCCAAACTTCTTCAGTCAAGTTCTTTGTGAATTCAGCAGAGTGAGTAATGATAATAACACCACCTTCGAAATCCTTCAAAGCTTGAGACAAAGCACCTAAAGAGTCTCTGTCCAAATAGTTAGTAGGTTCATCCAAGACGATTAAATGAGGTCTTTGCCATGTACCGGCAGCTAAGACCAACTTAACTTTTTGACCACCAGATAAACCTCTGATTCTGGAGTGAGAAACAATTTCTGGGTCCAAACCCAACATAGCACAATGTTCTTCAATTTCCTTTCTGGTTAATGGACGGAATTGACCGGAAGCCAAAGCTTCCTTCATATCAACTTCAGCGACCATCTTGGAGTGGGATTCGACCAATTCACCTCTTGGCAACCAAGCGTTGTCGACGGACATCATTGGAACCCATCTTTCAGATTTCATACCAATGTTTTCACCCAACATGAAAGAACATTCATATTCGTAAGTGTTCTTGAACTTTCTTCTGGAGTGGATACCAGCGATTCTTCTTGGGGTACCTTCGATCTTGAAGATCTTGTTCATAGCTTGAGCATCGTCTTCGTTAATTTGTCTGTTAGCTCTGTCCATGGTTTCTCTATCTTCACCAGTTTGGAATCTCCATTGAATATATTCGGATGGAGTCTTGTCCAAATGTGATTCGATATGAGCGAAAGCATGTTGTTTAATGTAAGCGATACGACAATTTTCGTGAGTGTAAACTTCACCGACTGTTGGCAATAGTTCACCAGTCAAGACGTTAATCAAAGTGGACTTACCAGCACCATTTGGACCAATAACAGCAATTCTTGAAGACAAAGAACATTGGAAGTTAATGTCAGTGATTTGTGGTTTAGAGGTACCTGGGTATTGGAATTCCATGTTGGAAACCTTGACAATAGCCTTTTGCTTAGTCTTAACACCTTCTAAGTAACCTGGTTCTGGGAATTTGAATTCCAATTCGGTGGCAGCTAATTCTTCGTAAGCCTTAGCAGCTGGACACTTCTTGACGAACTCGGTAAAGTTACCCTTGTATTTTCTCAATTTCAAACCTTCGTAGTTGATAACATATTCACAAACGTTATCCAAGAAAGAGGAGTCATGGGAAATGGTAATGGATGTAATACCACAAGTTTTCAAGTAGTTGACTAACCAAGCAACGTTGACGGTATCCAAATGGTTAGTTGGTTCATCTAACAACAAGATATCAGCGTTCTTCAACACAGCTCTTGCTAGAGCCAACTTCATTTTCCAACCACCAGACAAAGCAGAGATTGGCATGGAGATCATTTCATCGGAGAAACCGAATTCAACCAATTTTTCATTGATAGCTTCTTTGGTACCGACACTAGATTCGAAAACGAAGTCTAAGACAGAAGTGTCGGAGTGAGTACCATCGATATCATGCTCGACGTAGACGGTTCTACATTCTTCTTGGGTTGGGAAACCATCAACTTGACCGTTAGCAATAGCTCTCATTAAAGTGGACTTACCACAACCGTTTGGACCACAGATACCATATCTTCTGGCTCTCTTCAATCTCAATTGGGTCTTGTTCAACAAGATCTTGGCACCGTAAGCCAAAGAGAATTCACAGTTACATAAATCTTCACCGTCATCTTCTTCGTCATCAAAGTTTGGACCGACTGGGATGTTGTCAACAGCTCTCTTTCTGAATTCATCCAAGATGTCCTTGGCCTTCTTTTCGTGCAAGAAGATGGTCATGTATGGAGTGATGTGAGTGAACCAAGCTTGTTGGTCAATAATTCTTTCATCAATCAAATCAGCACCCATGGCGGCAATGTATTCGACGACAATCTTGAATCTTGGAGCAATGGTTTCTTCCTTCAACAATTCGTTAACGACTTGTAAAGTGGTAGAAACGTCACCAGCGTGGGAAGCTTCTGGGATGACATCGTCTTCACCAACGTTACCAACTCTCTTCAAAGTCTTCAAAGCTCTCAAAGTAACGTCTCTGGCTTCTGGGTCAGCAATGGTGGCGTAGTTACTCTTCAAACCTGGCAATAACTTACCCAAGAAAGGAGCAATAACTTGTGGGTCTTCGACCAACTTACACATGTTATCAATAATGACAGCGGCCTTACGCTTGATACCGGTTTCTCTTTCGTTCAAACCTCTAGACAACAATGGGACCATGATGGACAAAGTGGCTGGGGTAACTTCAGCAACGAAAGTGGTAGCACCTAACAAGTGAACGGTTTCTGGGACTTCAGTTGGGTCAGCAATACATTGAATCAAACTTGGAATGAAACGGTCAATATCCTTGTTGTCGACGGTTTCGGTAGCCTTAGTCATGGTGGCAGTAGCAGCAGACTTGACTTCCTTCTTGGTGTCCCACATGGTTTCAGACAAAACTGGAATCAATTCAGGCATTCTCAAAGCGACTTGGTCCTTAGCAGCGTCAACCATGGCGGCGAAAGCAGCCAAGATAGAGATCTTTTCTTGCCATTTGTTGGTTTCAATGATGGCCTTGGTCAAATGTGGCAACAAAGCCTTGATGGCAACTGGGTTGACAGCGTTGACAATGGAAATCAAAGTTTCACTGGCAATGGTTTGGATTTCCTTGTCCTTGTGACCAGCGTTCTCACAGATGGCTGGAACCAATTGGACGATGTATGGTTCGACAGATGGGGACAAGTTAGATTGGTTGGCAATGTGAGCAACAGCTTGCATGGAGTTAGCAGCAGTCTTCTTAGCCTTGATACCCTTGGCCAATTCACTGAAGAAGTGTTCTGGGACATCATGTTCGATGATGTTACCATTTAAAAAAGAAGATACTTCAGAAGCAACTTCATCTCTGTTATCAGCAGTGGCAACAGATAACTTCTGGAAGAGTTCTTCTAGAACCTTAATGGATTGCTGGGAATCAGACATCTTTTAATGTTATCGATGGATTCGAACTAGAAAAATACACGGTTTTTTAGAACCTAAAGAAAGCTAGAATAGAAGAGAGAGTAATACTAAAAGACATATTCAATAAAAGTTTGATGCAAAAGGTTTTTTTATAAAACTTCTTATCTTATATGAAAGATGAGATGAGATAATTACACTCGAGAAAGCGAAAAAATTTTCACCAACGCAAAAAAGAAATGTAAAAAAAAAAAAAAAAAATCAAAAACCTTTCTTTTTACTCGTGGGAAGTGAGCAGTTCAATTAAGGGTGTGCATGGGTGGGGCCGGATAAACCGCAGTAGCCGACTCCTTTCTTTTTTTTCCATTTAGAGTTTCTTTTTTTGACCGTTGACTGGTGTAACCCTGCCCGTCAGTTCTCTTCACGGTACGTAATTGACCCTGAATTGGGCCCTTGCCTCAGGAACCAGCAGACAATGGACGGCATGGTACTAGAACTTTGATTGGAAGTAGTATTAGTTGCTTATTTTTAATACGTTGAACCATATATATATATATACGGCTAGAAAACATGTATAAACTATATATGTACGGGAGGCGTTCAATGTATACATATAACTTCTTGAAGAAAAAAAAGAGAAGTATAGAAATAAAAGGGGGCGCACTATTCTTGGATAGTGGCACTGATGGGAATATTGGCACCTACATCGTCCTCCTGGACCTTCTTTCTTCTTTGCAGAATGGTGGAGGTGTCCAAAGTCAATTGGAACATGCTTTGTTCCAGTTTTTCATTTGTCAGACCGATGTTGTAGTTGTCATCCGCCTCCTCGTCTTCAGCAAGCGAGCCCAATCCTCCATGAGTTCCTATGCGATCTTCTTCTGTACGCTTCACCGCGTTACCGATATCAAAAGCGTCACGCATAGCTACGGCGGCCGGCGAAAACAGTATGGAAGAGTCTCTTTGAAATAGTTGGAATTGTTTTTTGTGTGGATGGCGTCTCTCAGAAGTACCTGCTTTCTTTTGTAAAGAGTTACCTTCCTTTGGTAAACAATCGTATGAGTTTAACCATGGATCGTCCAAGAATTGGTCGATGTCGTATCTCCTGGACGGTTCCAGTTCTAGTAGTTTGCCCACTGCGTTCTTGGCACCGGGACTAATTTCATCCCACCAAGGTTTTAAGAAAGTATACTCACCCCTTGATATCTTTTCAGTGAGAGTGTCGATTTTCTCATCGTAAAATGGCGGGAACCCGCATAACATTGTGTATAAAACGCAGCCAATCCCCCACATGTCTACTTTCATGGAGTAATGTTCATCTTTGACCACTTCGGGCGCGGTATAACCAACTGTACCACAGGGGGTCTTGGTGTTCTTGGAGAAAATTTGCTTGGACAGACCGAAATCAGCTAGTTTTACTATACCAATTCCGCCACCACCGAGTTGCGGTGTGAATATGCCTTCGTCTGCCTTTGTTTGTGGATCGTCAGACTTCCTAAACTTTGGTTTTAGAGAGGGGGTGAACTCGATTGGTTCGAATAGAAGATTTTCAGGTTTGATATCACGATGCACCACACCTAGTGAATGCATATGTTTAACAGCCAGTGCTAATTGTTTGATTACATGTCTTGATAAATCTTCACTGAAATAGGTCAATCTGACAATTTCTCCAAAGATTTCTCCACCGGTTAGTAATTCTTGAATGATATAATAGTAACTGTCGCTTTCTTGAAAATCTATGAACGAGACAATGTGCGAACAACCAGTAGAGACCGTCTTGTGTAGTGCGACTTCTTTTAAAACTTGATCTCTAGAGGACGTCTTGGTGCCATCTTTTCCTTTATCTTTTTTCCGATGGTCACCGTTGATCGACGACAAATCTGCTTTTTTGATAACTTTGATGGCAACGGCTTTGTAATTTTTAGTTAAAAACTCATTAGAACTATTCTTAGCAGGGATCGCTCTAAAGACTTTGGAGAATGCACCTTCACCAATTTTATTGATTAACCTGTAACCTATTAATTCCTTTTGCTCAAGAAACGATTTTTCGGGGGTTTCATCTTCCAGCTCTTCATCGTCAGTATCGTCATCTTGGCTGTCACTGATAATCCCATTCTGTATTGGAAGAGATTCGTCAGACATAGATGGGTCGTAGCTTAGTTGGTCATCGCTGCTTTTATAAACATCGATCGTTGGAACAGATGGAACGGTTTCTATATTTTCTGTGATAATGTTATCACTCGGAGAGGAGTCTGAATCTAATGTGTTTACAAGCTCATCAGTTAAAGACTTCATATGACGATCGTCTGCAATGGTGTTCGAGTATTGCTTTACATTTCTTTCCTGCTGCCTTTTTTTGGTGGGAGGGGTGTCCTGGGAAACATTGTTGTTTGCACCGTTCGATCTAGGCTTACCCTTGAATGATTTTTTTGGTTCTTGAGACAAATCAGCCTGATCTGGCTTCTTTTTCGAGAAAAGAGCCTTTATTTTTAGCATCGACGAAATTGCGTTGTTGCTCTTCTAACAAACGTGTACGCCTAACAATATAGTTCGTCTTTAGGGAAACTTAAGTGTTTGTACTTCAAAAAATGTATAAACGTTTCTAGATTTAATTTTTTTTATTTTTTTCAATGTTGGTCTTTTTTTCTCTTTGACCCGTCCGTTCTTTTAGTAAGGTGTTTGTGAAAATCTGATGTCAATAGGAGAGGTAAAGGTGAAGGTAGTGATTGATTTGGCTGTGATGGGTTATAGCTGATACCGAGGTGGCTCGTCTCTTCACTATTTTTTTGTTCCAATTACTGGCTTTTTGTTTTTGGTTTATGATACAACCTTGAACTTTCTGCTATAAAGTTAGATACGGTCTAGAAAGCAATAATGAGGACCTTTTCCCCTTCTTTTCTTAGTATCTTACGAGTAAGAACAACCAAACTTTTTCTATCGTTATTTTGGAACGACTGACTAAACTACAGAAATGAATAATGTGCTTTTTTCTTTCTACCTCCGTATTTCCAGGAATAAGGAGATGTTATATCACTAAAAAGACACTTGTGCAAAAGATCTTGATTCTACTGAAAATAGGTAAAAATAATGTCCGCTTTTTACGTCGAAACTGTAGATTTCGAGACTAAAAAAAGAATAAATACTATTACGAATAGATGGTTCTACAAAAAGTTAGATATGGCTTCTCTTATAATGTGAATTTACGGTAATCTGGTCCGATTCCCTGTAGGGATAGCAAAGGCTCACCTTGCCGTTTTTCGGCACCTTCGCGCCGCTACCCGTCCTCTTTAGATCTACAATAGATGATCAGAAGCTGAAGAGTGTTTTGCCACTTTTTAGGCAGATTGAGAGTAGAGACATCTATAGTGTCCAGGGAACCTAACTCAGCTGACGTCAGATGAGTGATGGAGACCTTTTTCGGTTGCAAAGTACAACGTGGTTGCCGAAAGCTGCGATGTTTTCTTAGATAAGGATCAGTTTAGTTCAGCGGTACCACTATTGCCGGCGCTAAGTCAGGAACAGGAGAATGCTACTCAAAAGTTGATGAAAACTGGGAAAGAGCTTATTGACGTGGCTTCGGTAAACATTGAAATTTCAGAGAACCTGAGGTTTGCTGAGAATATGAAATGCACATCTGGACTTAAGGTCGATATAGAAATGTTACCACGTGAAGACGCTAAAGAAATTTCCCTTGTTGTATCATCAGACTCTGTATCCTTGCTTCAAATCGGCTTTGCAACGCAAATAAAATCAGGAGGAGCGGTTGGCAGCCGGCTTCCCCTGATCTTGGATATATGTGCTCATAAGAATCAAGAAAGAAACTTGAAAGAACAGTTAGCAAATCGTAAATCCTTAGAGACAGAGCCGCCAAGAAAGAAAAGGAAAAAGCATTCGGATACCAGCGACGACGAAAAATTAATTAAAACGCGAATACGTGAATTGTCTTTGTCCTATAAAGACTTTGAAGGCTCTCCCATTATTTTGAAGTACGAAGAAGAATCTTCTAAATGGGTGCTGTCCTTTACTTTAAAATTGAAATTCATGAAGAACAAATTTAATCGATTTTCTCAAGAGACTAACCAAATACTGGATTTAACATACTCCGATAGAGACGACAATGAGTTTGAAAAATATCACAAACATACTCATATTCGTACAAGATTCATTCAAAAGCAATTTACTTCTCAAATTTTGGAATATAGTAAAGATAAGTTGTCAACAATTAAGCCATTTTTAACCCGGTCCATACCCGATCTAAACGTCAATCTTTTACCTTTCCAGCGAGAAAGTGTTGAGTGGATGTTACTAAAGGAAGGATATGCCACTTCCATCAGTGGCGTACCTGTAGCCGCCGATGAAATCGGGCTCAAAAATTTCATGAATGAATATTACGCATACGGCTATGAATTAATCGTACGTGGCCCTGGTGAGGTGGGACCGTCACTATTATGGAATAAGTTAACAGGCTATATACTGACTGTTGATGACGCTGCACATCTGTATGACCAATATAGACAGATACAAATGAATGACGACAACCCAATTCACGCCAAGGGTGTGTTAGCAGAGGAGATGGGGCTGGGTAAAACAATTGAGATCTTGTCACTGATACTTCTCAACAGGAGAACGCTAAAAGGTCCGGAAGCAACGTTCGTTGACGACGAGAACAGAACAGTCACAAAAACTAAATCAACTTTGATCATTTGTCCCAATGCTATCTTGAAACAATGGCTCGAAGAAATGGAATTACATACAAATGCCTTAAAATGGTACAATTATAAGGGATACAATGAAGTTATGGGCCATTGTAAAAGTGTGGATGACGCAGTTCAAAAACTGTCCCAATACGATGTCATAGTCACCTCATATAATGTCATTGCGGCTGAGGTCCATCATGCCGAATTTAACCGTAGTATCAGATCAAGAAGATTGAAAAGTCCTAAATATGACTATTCCTCGCCACTAGCTTTGATGCAATTCTATCGAATTATTTTGGATGAGGTTCAAATGTTACGTAGTTCATCAACATACTCTGCAAAATGCACGAGTCTGCTTCATAGAATACACACGTGGGGAGTTTCTGGGACTCCGATACAAAACATTGAAGACTATAGAATGATCATGTCCTATTTAAAGCTCCATCCATTTTGCGATGATCTGAATCTCAGCTTTACCCTTTACGACGAAATAAAAATTCGAAATGAGGTCAATGATTATACAGGTAACAGGTTGTTACGTCGACTTGAGGACGTCCGGTTTAAGGGTGTTCGATTTTCAATAAAGGAATGTATGAATACTTTTTACAAATATGATCTTTGCATAAGGCATTCCAAGGCTGATGTCGCGTCTCAAATCAATATTCCTCAACAGCATAATTTTATCATTCCCTTGGAATTTGCACCTATCGAATGGGACAACTACTTGAACCTTTGGACCAATTTTTTAGAGTTGAGTGGCTATAACTCAGATGGTAGTGGGTCTCCACGAGTAAGCAATGGTTTTTTGAACGAATGGTTGTCTAGATTACGATACATTTGCTGTCATGCACTATTCCCAGAGATTTTAAATACCCGACAAAAGCGTCTCCATGGGCACTCGGCAAAAATTTCAAATATTAACGACATATTAATTTCTATGCGAATGGACGCATTTGACAGTTTAATTGGTTATTATAGAGAAAGGTTTCATTTATCGATCAAGCAAGCACAATACGAACTAGAAATCTCTAACGATCCCTCAAAAGCACTTCAGTCATTGACCAGGATCCGAGACGATTTAAAAAATCACCTTAATCGGAAATTTGAAATTAAAGATCCTTTCGATATTTCTTTAGATTTCAGTGAAGACGAATATGAGGAGGAAAATTTAGATCAAAATGAGGGGGGATTGCAGGTGACGAAAGTGGTAAACTACTGAGTGCTGTGAAGGGTCATGACAGTAATAGCGACGAGGAAGTATTATCAGGCCAGCTAAAGAAAAGAGGGTTACGCGCTATTATTAATCTACTGCATGACTGCTATTTCTTTCTCGGCTCAGTCTATTATAATTTGGGCTCACGTAAACTGGAAGAGGTTGATGATAAGAATCAAAATGAAAAAAACAGAAGAGCTGAAATATTCAGATATCTTTCCAAAGTTCGAACTTGAAGAAATTGAAGAAAATAAGCTTTTGGAACAAGAAAATTATGCTAGAGCCGAAACTTTGAGAAAATTGATTCTTTCTTCGGAGGCTCGAAAGGTTGGTTTAGCCATTGAATCGGCCAGAACTAAGTTCGACCTCACAAACAGTAACGTACCTTTACGGCTCATGAATATTGACTTTGATCATAAAAATGATTACTCGTCTAATTTAGCAGTGTCTAGATGTTTCAAGTCGTTAAGCAAGTTAATACAAGCATTGAATGAACAGTCGAAGAACTTTAATGAGCTGCTGGATGAGTTGCTCATTGCCATCTACGAGCCAGTTTATCAAACTGAAGATAACCACATAAGTGATAAAAGTATTGGGGGAGAAGAATACTCAACATCGATTGATAGCCAGGATAAAATATTCAGTCTCCTCGGTTGTTTGGAGATTATTTTACAGAATAGGGATAACACCTTGACTTCAGATTCTGAAATCAAAATTCCTAAGAATTTGGTACCGGAAGGTACAATAATTTCAAAATATCAAAAGCAGCTGTTAAACAACTTGAAATTGATTTCAGGAACACCTTTGCAAACTATTTTTGACGAATTAAAGAACAACAGAATAGTAAGGCGCATATCGACGGATAATGAAAACGAACCCTCCATTCAAAATTTTGAAGACTACTTGTTACAATATGAAACAGAAAGTAAGAAGCTGCTTAAGTATAATAAACAGATCAGGGAATCCTTGAAAACTTTAGGCTCGATCTACAATGCCAAGACAGAATATTATGGTCAGTTACAAAGAATTTCTGACTCTTTGGTATCTTTGCATTCATTGAGTTTTCCACAACTAAGTCAATTAACAAAAACTATTAAAAAATCATTGGGTGGTGCACTAGATGCAAAAATCAATAACACCGAATCAAGGTTAATATATCTAAAGAATTTGTCTAGGTTGAAGGATACGATAAACGAGAATCAAGTTTTGAGCTGTTCGATTTGTTTGGGTGAAGTTGAGGTAGGCGCTATTATCAAATGTGGACATTATTTTTGTAAGAGTTGTATCCTTACTTGGTTACGATCCCATAGCAAATGTCCGATCTGTAAGAGTTTCTGTAGAACATCGGAGGTCTACAATTTCAAGTTCAAAAACACAAATGAAAAAAAAGAAAAGGAAACTCAGGAGTCACAAATGGACGGGAGTGATTCAAGCCAAGGTGCTACTAGTGGTAGTTCCACAATTTCGAATGTAAGTGAAGTGGAGAAGCTGTTTGGAAATAAGTATAAACAATTTCATGAAATCAATGAAGTGCATCAAATTCGCATAAAGGAAAGTTTTGGTGCTAAGATTGATTTTATCGTTAAACTAATTTCCTATTTGAGATTAAAAAGTGAGCAAGAAAGCGCTGAACCGCCACAAGTCATTGTGTACTCACAGAAAACAGAATACTTGAAGGTTATTGGTAAGGTTCTAAAACTTTATCATGTTGAGTATTTGGCATGTCTATCCAATACTGCTAGTGTTGGTGAAACTATAAATGATTTCAAACGCCGGCCTTCTATCACTTGCTTACTTCTAAATGTAAAGACCTTAGGTGCAGGTTTGAATTTGATAAACGCAAAACATATTTTCCTACTAGACCCTATTCTCAATAATAGTGATGAGTTACAAGCAATGGGTAGGAATAATCGTATAGGCCAAGATAAGGAAACATTTGTATGGAATTTTATGATAAAAAATACTGTTGAAGAAAATATTCTCCGGTACAAATGCATACTAGAAGAGCGCAAAAGAAAGGAAAAGTCGAGTAAAAATGACAGCAGTGATGACACACGAGTTGATGTCGATGAAGAAGACAATGATGACGTAAAATTTGAGATAAGCGTAGGCGACCAAGAGGTTAGTAGTGAACACTTATGGAATTGTTTCTTTCACAGCAGTCATTAGGATAATGAACACTCTTTCTACCATCTGCCCTGAAGCATATAACAACAATCTATTGCATTACTAAACAGACTTTAAGTACATTTAAGTGTAATGTTTAAATTATTTTTATTTTTTTTTGAAGGTTGCGCTAAGAGTCACATCAAAGCAGGTCTTATCCTGCTGTATGAACATCTTACCAACTGATATCTGTATTGATCAATAGTGACCGAATTACAAAATGTAGAAGAGAATGGTCTTTTGTTACTGCCAACCCGGAAGGCTTTTTAAAAAAAATAATGGTTGCTAAGAGATTCGAACTCTTGCATCTTACGATACCTGAGTATTCCCACAGTTAACTGCGGTCAAGATGTTTTCTTGAATCAGGCGCCTTAGACCGCTCGGCCAAACAACCGCTTATTTGTTGAAAATGTTATATCACAAGTGGATAATATTGGAACATTTTGGCAATCCTAACGATATCAGGGAAGTAATTTGCTGATAAAAATATGATAAAACTTGATTCACGGAATGTTACTTGTCTAATATATGTCCAATATAAGATCTGAATTTAACTAAAGGGTAGAAGCGCTCTGTTTCGGATCAAAACTAATTATTATTCGTATATTCATGTATCTCGGGTGCTTCGTTTAAGTAAGGTCCACGTTCTGGGGTATAATTGCTAACGTGATACTAATCTCTTGCAAGCACGTTTTAATTGAGGGTTGGTAACCTTGTACCTCAGCTACGTTTGGGTATCTCAGTTTGAGACAACATAAACGTTTGTTGAAAAGAAACGTTTTACCCATTTTTTATGCATTGGCAAACTTTGACAAATGTTCAGCTACTTCAACGTTGTCTTTTAAGTTAACTTCTGTCAGAATATATGTGACCTTAACACATAAAATATAAAACTTGGTTATGTATCTCTATACTTCCTTATATTCACTAAATTTTTTCAAAACTGTGCACCGGTGATAAATTCATGAATCTCCAATCCCCAGCTTCATGCTGTTCTCTCGCACTGACAAAACTTGGGCCTCTTGGCTCCAACATTAAGTGGCCTAGGTTCTTTAAAAAGGAGCCCTTATCAAAAACATTCTTCTCTTTAACCACACGATGAAATACAGGATTTTTCTTTGATCCAATGCCTCTCAAAAATTCTCTTGTGGTTTGCTGAGTACCTGCCATGAATATATGATAGGTAAATAGTATTGCTGGATACCAAACGGTTAACCCTACATAACAGACTAATAATATCGCCACGGGATAATCTCGAGGCCCACCAGATTCTCGTGCAATATGAACGGCACAGTTAACCAATAATAAAATCGACGAAAATATGGCACTTAACAGAAATATCAAAAAGAAACGGTAGTTCCTTTTCCCTATACAATTATTGACCCAAATACAGTGATGATCGTGGACCATAACGCAAATGTTACATGTCGAGCAATGAGAAGACCTGGGAGGTCTCCATATCCGGCACGATGTACAATACTTGATTGTTATATCATTATGCACCGATGGGTGTGTAGGTAGTGTTATCAGGTTATAATACTCTTGCGGGATCTGGTAGTTGTTTTGTAACTGCCCCAAATGAATGTTTCTCGGGAGCACTCCAGGGTCACTAGTAGCAGTTCTTATGAAGGCTATAAAAGTTACTACCCAAAAATAATAAAAGAAAATGACCAGCACTTTATACCCGTTTTTGGTGTACCACAATTTATGTGTCTCAAAGATGGAAAATAGAACCATGGGACATACAATAGCGAAGAGAACCGCCAGCCACAAAGGCTTGGGACCCTTTACTGTTCTTAGCCTACCACCAAGGAAGAATATATAGTTCGAAATGTTCGGTATTGATATGTAGCCTTTCCCTTCATTTATATCCTGATCGCCCTCTAAGGTAACTAGCCATCGAAAGAACAATAGTGTCCGGGAAGCTCCGCCTGCATGATCCTCCTTCGTGATTGAAGTGCTTTCTGACCGAGTCGACCTTCTAGAGACTGACGCCATTTCGTGCGGCGTTTCTCTTCTTCCTGCGTTATATTCTTCCACTTGTTATGTTTTTACATCTGCAAACTGTAATCTTGATAAGGCGGTGTTCGCTAATTTCCGTGTGGACTTAGTATGAATAAACACAGACAGCTTGTATCTCGCAGATACAACAAGACAGAAGAACGAAAGAGAGAGGCTGAATAAGAAATTAAGACAATGAAAATCGACGGCATAGAGGATAGACTACTGGAGGAGCTAAAAGAAGCAGCACTCAAAGCGCGTGAACTCTCCTACAGCCCCTACTCCCACTTCCGTGTCGGATGCTCCTTGTTGACGAACAACGATGTCATTTTTACCGGTGCTAATGTCGAGAATGCAAGCTACAGCAATTGTATATGTGCAGAACGGGTTGCCATGGTACAAGTCCTGATGTCTGGATACCGCACAGGCTGGAAATGTATGGTGGTATGTGGCGACTCCGAAGACGAGTGTGTGTCGCCCTGCGGTGTGTGCAGACAGTTTATTAACGAGTTTGTGACCAAAGATTTCCCTGTTGTCATGCTCGACTCCACCGGCAGCCGCTGTAAAACCAAGACTATTGGAGAATTGCTGCCCATGGCCTTTGGGCCTTCCCATTTGGCCTAGCAACCTTTATTTGGCTGCCCCGAAAAGACAGCGAAAAATTTTTATTTTTTTTTTTATTTTTTTTTTTCATTTTTAAAAAGAAAAAGCTGCCATTATTATTATTATTATTATTATTATTATTTTTTTTTTGATTTTAAGAACGCTATTGTCTTTTCCATCCACAGAAACCAAGTAGAAAAGCGTACGATGACCACTGCAACCACGACTGATACTGCCTCCGAGCAAGCCTCTCGCCCTGCTACGATATATTGTGCCGGTTTACAATGTGGTAAGGAGACCTCCTCCCAAATGAAATGTCCTATATGTCTAAAACAAGGTATTGTTTCCGTTTTCTGTGACACAGAATGTTACGAAAACAACTATAAGGCTCACAAGGCCTTGCATAATGGCAAGGACAATTCGGAGGGCGCTTACGATCCGTTCCCCAAATTCAAGTATTCTGGTAAATTAAAGGCCTCATATCCTTTGACTCCAAAGAGATATGTTCCTGAAGATATCCCTAAACCGGACTGGGCTGCCAATGGGTTACCACTCCTTGAACAAAGGAATGACAGATTGAACAATATCCCTATTTACACAAAGGAGCAATTAAAAAAGATCAGAAAAGCATGTATTTTCGGTAGAGAGGTTCTTGACGCTGCCGCTGCTCATGTCAGACCAGGTATCACTACAGATGAATTGGACGAGATCGTCCACAACGAAACCATCAAGAGAGGTGCTTACCCATCTCCATTGAACTATTACAACTTCCCCAAATCTCTTTGTACCTCTGTTAATGAAGTTATCTGTCACGGTGTGCCCGATAAAACTGTATTGAAGGAAGGTGATATTGTCAACTTGGATGTCTCTCTATACTACCAAGGATATCATGCTGACTTGAACGAAACCTACTATGTTGGCGACAAAATTTCTAAAGAAGCCTTAAATACCACTGAAACATCAAGAGAGTGTTTGAAATTAGCCATCAAAATGTGTAAGCCAGGAACTACTTTCCAAGAGTTAGGTGACTATATTGAGAAGCATGCTACTGAAAACAAATGTACTGTAGTGAGAACTTACTGTGGGCATGGTGTCGGTGAGTTTTTCCATTGTTCCCCAAACATTCCTCATTACGCCAAGAACAGAACACCCGGTGTTATGAAACCTGGTATGGTTTTCACAATCGAACCAATGATTAATGAAGGTACCTGGAAAGACATGACCTGGCCAGATGACTGGACTTCTACTACTCAAGATGGTAAATTGAGTGCACAATTCGAACATACCTTGTTAGTCACCGAACATGGTGTTGAAATCCTGACTGCCAGAAACAAGAAATCTCCAGGTGGTCCAAGACAAAGAATTAAATAGATCTAAACGCTTTTTTTTTTATAAACATATAAACCAATAGAATAGAAGATAGTGTTTTTCCTGACTCTCGAATGGTGGCCACAAAAAGTGTTTTTAACTTTTCATATGAATTAAACGTATATATTACCTATAACTATTCTTCAACATCTATTTGGTCATCAGGCTCCTTTTGCTCTTGTCCTTCTGCCCATTGTGTAATATCGTCAATATACGATAATATGGTAGATATACTATCAGGGTTATTGGACTCTAAGGGTAGAAATTGAACCATGCCAAAATCGTCAACAAGATTAGCTATGCACTGGTTCAAACGCAAAAATTTAGGATTGGATTCTTGGTTCATTCCATCGGTTTCCATCAATAGCATTGCATCGGGATTCAGAAATCTTTTCAGTTTTCTTCTATTAATATCACCCTTTATCAAATCTAATTTGCTCAACACATTGATGTGAGGCAGTTCTAATAATATCATCGCCGACATGGCGGACAGCGCACCACTAAAGAACTTCGAACTGTCTATCACAAATGGCGCTTCTAAGAGATATGTGGCGCAAAGGTTAAAATTCAATTGTTGGGTCAAATGACGTACTATGTTGGGTAAAACAGGGATATGTGTGTAAAGTTCAATCTGACCGGGACAGTCGAAGATCAAATATTCATCATTGAAATCCCCGATCTCTTCATCAAGCCAATCCAAATTTTTCAAAAGGTACTCGAAGCAATATATTAACGCACCATTGGGGCCCAAATCCATCTCTTCCATGACATCGTCTACAGAAATTAAATCTCTAATATCAACAGTAAATTCATACTTGGTGGCCTCTGCGGCAGGATCTAGATTCACAATATGAGCTCTTCGTCCTATGGTTTGCATATGCGATATGATAGAATTACAAAATGTACTTTTGCCTGCACCTGCAGGCCCTAACACCATAGTACCAACGCGCGACATGTTTTCGTTGTCTAGTAGTACACTTGATTAATTACTCGTTTGCAGTAGAAATGCTTCCTTCACCTTTGATTGCTTGGCTTCTCTCTTGCCTGATCTTCCAGCTCATCATCTTCAATTTTGGCAAAATTTTTCTCAATATTTTTTATTTTTCAGACAGCGGGCTAAATTGTATTAACTAATGTGGCTATTTATGATTTGGAATAGTAGAAAAAGTTATAATTAAAGCTAAAGATTCCGCATTCTTACTTATATAGGGCGATTCGTAAGATTATGAACGAATGAAGTGTTATAATAACCAGTAGATACTAGTTGCTGTAAAGAATGATATGCATAAAGTGTATGCAGCCTGTAGACTCCCTCTATACGGTGTATTCAAATGACCACATACAGTTGACGGACTGTCCATTTTGCCAAGAGATAGTGGATAAATATGTGGAGATTGACAACGTCCTGTTATTCATTGATCTTTTATTATTAAAACCAGGTGCATATAGGCATTTGGTATTCAACTCTTTGGAATTGCATCTAGCAAAATATCCGAAGGGAAAAACGTTGAAAAATTGCCGATCTTTGTATGATCATGTACAAGTTCTAATATTCAATGTCAAGAACTGGTTTTGTAAATTTGATAGATTGAACCGCCTTTGGCTTCTGTTATTATCATTTGAGATTTATTTAACATGGGTTACCGAGGAGAGTAAATACATCTACTATATGAACCGTAACAATAATGACGGTAAACTTATTATGCTTTCAAAAAACTTACCAGAAACCTTTAAATGGGACTCAACTACAATGCGTAACACGATCACAAGTAAAGTGTTTACCTGGAGCCCACCGATGCAGTACCTTTACTTTGCGAGTTATTGTATCATTGATGTTTCGTTATTTCACTCACTTACACGGCGCTTCATACTAAAAAAAGCTGCACTGGGGGCAGAACTTTGTTTATTCAAAGGACATCATATCTTACACGATCCTGTTATCATATGGGGCAAAAATTTTCCCCATTTTAATGTTGATTTGGCCTTATGATACTCTCATTTCAATGAGCATTATAAAGTGGGTGGCTAACTTTTACATCATCGAATCACTAAAAATTGTTACTAAACTTTCCTACTGGAGCATCATAAAAGTCTTTATAACCGTTTCTTTCTTACGGTACTGTTTAGTTAAGCCAATACTTATATTATTCGTGGCAAACTTCGACTTTTCCATTATAAAAAACTTAATTTGTCAAGAGTTTATGTTACTACTACAGAAATCAGGAACATATTTACTTTTGTAAAGCAATACAGAAAGAACTAAGCGTCGGTTACTCATGTAAAAAAATAAATATTAGTATTTTCTCGTCCAATGACAAAATATAAAAATACATCCATATATATATATATATATATATATAAATATACAAATGCTTTTGTAATGTCTTAATCTAGCATCGGACCCTCCAGTTCACTCACAGCGTAAGGGTAAGCATATGATTCTTCCCCGCTGATAGAGTTCACCAGAGAATTGTCTCTTTCGTACTCCCGAATCGAACTCAATGCAATATATTGTGATAAAGGCAAGTAGTTTTTTTCAAAGTCATATAGGAAACATAATGTTATCACCGGTAGCGGGAAAAGACAGGATGACAAAACCCATCCTCCTTCAAAACCTGTCAGTGTACCTACCATGGTCAACTGGAACAATAGCAATCCAACGATAATTCTTCTATAAATTAATGGCCACACTTTCCCTGTCGAATGAGGCAAATGATCTGTCGCAAAAATCAATTGATATTTATAAACATAGAACCCAATAATAAAATATGCCAACCCCGATGCCAGAATCTTTGTGCTCATAACACTATAAATTAGGGTTATAATCAGAATTAAAATTGGCTGTGGTAACTGTAATCCAAAATTAAATATGGGTGGATTGTACAGTTCATTCCGTTGTCTAGGAGTTTTGGCTTGAATTTTCACTAATGGGAAGCCAATCAAACTACCAACCAAAAGCAACTTGAAGGGAAACATACCAATACCTTGTAATATAATCAGATCAACATAAAACAAGGAAAACTCTTTAACCGACGTAGCGAGTTGATAGGCGATTTTTGTAGTGTCACTGAGATACGCCCAATAATTAGATGCGGTACCTGCTAACGTGAACACTAAGAAAAGATTAACGAAGATGTAAAAAAAATTTTTGGAAACAAGTGAAATTTCCTCTTCGCTATATGATACTAAACCTTGGTAAGAAGTCAAATATTCATAAAAGTAAGGAATGACGAAGTTAAGCAAAGTAAAAATATAAGTTGGTAATAAACCGGTCACAATGTTGGCGGCCCATTGATGTTCTTTCAACAACTTTCCCATACTTGGCCAGAATTTCGAAAGGGTTTTCAAATTTAGCAAAGTGGCTAGGTATGAAACTGGAATAACCAAAAATAGACTTGAAAGTCCTATGAATACCGTAGTAGAATAAACTTTTGTCAAACGGTCCTTTCTAGAGAGACAGACGTGGTCCCACTTAATATCATGAGGTGCAGGTGCCAACCTGGTTATAAAATAATGTACTCTAGGATCTAACACAGCTTGCGCCGCCATCTGGGCGTTAGCTACAGAGTCCATTGTCACAAATGCCGTAGGTGTTGCAGAGTAGTGTTCCTTTCTTGCCTCAGTAATTTCTAGGTCAATAAACTTTAGTTGCTGCTCTAAATATTCTATAGCATCCACCTTCTTTCCGAACATACCACGATATCCAGTTTTCATTTTTGGTCTTTCTCCCAAAGAAATTTGAGAGTATAGTACACCATCATCCTCATTGTGATCGTTTGATGGTGCTGTTTCCTCGTGAGAAGGCACGTTATCTTGCTGTGTTCCTGTTAAACGATAATTCTCTGAGAATGGCTGCCGAGTACGTAGTTCGCTTGGACATTCTGCGTACTTCTGTTCTAAGTTCCTGAGGATTTTTTTCCGACAATGGAATAGCCTATTCAAAGGGCCCCATTCTCGACAAATAGTGATCGATGATACGGTACCAATTTTCAGCTGTTCAATTCTAGTCTTTAGAGCATCCGAATCACGAAGCTCTATTGGGATACCTGAAAGTCTAATTGTTCTATCGGTAATGGTATTTTGCTTGCCAAGGTACGCTTGCCTAGTATTCACAACATGCTTTGTTTCGGCGACCACCATTTTAATGGCTATAAAGGTGAAAAAATATGTGAAAATAACATACATCCAGAGGTACACATTCGTGCGTTCGGGAGCTGAGTGGCCATCATCATCGTTGCTTCCATCCACCATTCTTTTCACTAGATGTATCAAAGATTTATCATCATCATCGTTGCCATCATCAATTTTTCCAGTAAAATGATACCTCACTGGAGATATAACGCACAAGGAAAAGAAACAGAAAATGGAAAGTAGCTTAATGCACATTTTGAAAAAGCTTAGGAACACATACGCATCTAAACCTGCATATTCCAAAATCTGTTCATCCCCTATTCTATATAAGACAGTCAGCCAACCAAATAAACTTGACTGATTCCAGGATGGTAATCGAAGATTTCCCTCATCTTTATATCTTCTGCTTGCATACAATCTTGGCCACTTCTTCAAAAGGATTGAGAACGAAAGTAAGGCAAAAAGGCCCAACAAAGTAGCAATCGTTAGTTGTGTCGTTACCACCATGGCGGTAGGTTTCCTAAAATCATGGGCCTCAGTTGGTAGTGTATCGAGATACGACCCTGCCGACATGAGATTTTTGATATGAGATGACATCCAGTACTATTCTATTGTACAGAATAGGCATTCAATACTAACCTCGTTTGTATGGTTTCGTGTCTGTTATCTATTAAAGTGTTGAGTTTTTTAATCCACATAGTTATTAATGTTATAGTAGGGGGAGGCGTATTTTTGCAAGATTGTGAAAAACTAATATATATCATGATTTTTTATTTTTGGTAATTGTGAAACAAAATTGCAAAAAATAATACAAACTATCGTTATTATACCACATGTGCTGTTGAAGTGCTATTTATATGATCTTGATAGGTAAAACAAAATTACTGATGGATCGCAATTTATTACTTATCAATTAAGCCCGCCAGTATTGAGCAAGGTTATGTAAGTGATCGATCACGATAGGTAACAAAGCATTTACACTGTCATTGATTAAATTTTGAAAATGCACCGTGGCATCTTCTTCGGACATATTCAAATTGAATCTTTCTCTTACACGTAAGATGGCACCATTGGGATCTATTCTGATATCTGGTATATTCGACGTTTTCATTAATTCAAATAGGTTCAAAATTAATCCCGCATTTCTTCTCAAGATTGAGTATGCTACAAAGCAGTAGCTACGAAATTTATCGTAGTTTGATGATTCCGCACCCCCAAATGCCTCTATAATTTGAGGTGGAAGTTTCATTAAAGGTGGAAAGGGTTTAGGGTCCTGGCCTAGAATGTAACCAAAGTCTGCGTGAAAGAAATGCCCATCTGGGGTGACTAGTAAATTGTCTAAATGTCTATCTCCTACACCTAAGATGTATGTGATAACACAATAACCAGCACAGGATTTAACAAAGTTGTCTAGTACCCAATCTTGTACGCCCAATTCAGTATTCTTATCGGGATAGTGAAGCTTTAGATAAGGAAGAATACCATGATGTTTGCTTAGAATACTAGCCAACGTATCGTTAGGAATGAATTCAATAGCACCTTCTTGTGGTCCCGTGGCTAGAATCTTGTATGGCGTTAATTTCAAGTCCACATTTTCGTTCTTTAATAACTCATTCATTAAGCTTATGATTTGTACTACCAGCTGATCTTGCCTTAAGTCATCACCAACTTTGAACATCAAATGGTATGGTTGGTTCAATGTCGTTTTGAATGTTATTTTCAATGGCGACAAAGAACTTTTAAATACCTTTGATGTTTCAGGAGAAACGTCGCATATCAACACGTCTGGATCTAGTGGTAAAGCAATTGGTCGTACTTTGACAAGTGGCCTAACTTTTGTCTCTAATAAATGTACTAGCAACTCCATCTTCTTAGCTGTAGTATCCTTTAGCTTCTTAATAACTTCACAACATTCTCGAAGTATGTTGATTAACCTGATTTGATCGTTTAGTATATTGCGAGATTTTTTGTCTAGTCTACTCCAAAAGGAATTTAGGATCTGATCTAAATAAGGCTTATCTTCAGATTCAGATTTCAAATACCAATAAAAAAAATTTCCCAACCTAGGATTAACCAATGCTCTTCTAATCAAAAACTCAGCTAAAGGCGAAATCACAATGGGTAGTGATTCACTTCCGGAGGTTTCAGAACCACTTGAAACGGACTTCAATAATTTCTGATTAGCATGTGATGTTGAAAGTGACATAGAATCTCCCAACAACTTCTGCGAAGAAACTGCATCTACAATGGTAAATTCACTATTAGATTTGTCGGAAAAAGTAGAAAGATTTTCGAAACAAACAGCTTCTACCAATTGTAATAAATACAGTTCTAGTTCCTTGTCAGATGCTTTTTTCAACCTATTAACAGCGTATGATCTAACCGAAAGATTTTTGAATGTCGAGCCTAACAGTTCCAAAGCATCATCTATATCAATCTCCGCCCATGAATCCATCAATTCCAAAATTTCTACTCTTTCCGATTCTTCTCTCAGATTTGTACTTTGTAATAATTTTGTGAGAGCTTTTTTATTGTTCATGAGGTAATATCTATACTTCCATATAGAACCCTTCTCATGCGCGGTTAACCTTGTGCCTGGAGGATAGTTGATGATCTTATTCAAGTAGTCTCTTTTCTTGATGTCGGGTTTGACTTGCTTGTCCAAATTTGCATTTTTGGACGTTCTTTCCAATCTTCTGTACTTTTCTTCTATTGGATCATTGTTAGGTTGGTCAGGGTCGTAAAATTTTAGAGTAGAGTGGTATTTGTTTCCCAAAGAAATTTTGGTTTGAGGATCGTTCCTATTTGGTTCTCGTAAGTCGGTGCTCAGCCCAGGATTGTTCTTCAAAGTTGGGATATTTATTTGGGTATTCATAATTTCTCTCTCGGTGAATACGACGGGAAGCTCCAACATGGGAAACTCTAGATTTAGTATAAAAGTACCCTGAGGCCAGGTCCTTTTTTCATGTTGTTTTCTCAGCTTATTTATTGTGATTTCATCGAGCCATGGAAGTCTTGCAAATTCACCTTGGAAGTATTTATTCAAATTTTCTTGATCTTTGTTATCAGTAACTACTTCACAGTGGTCAATGACATCGTAGGAAAACTTAAGCGACTCAAACCCTCTCTTTAGTGTACAATCCACCGGATTGAAAATGCTTGTCTCCAATTGAAAGAATGCGACTTGTTTAGACCCGTCATATTCCCACAAAACTATACGCAAGTGACTACTAAACGTCAATTGCTTTATGCGTATGGGCAAAGTTAACCAATAATCCCAGATCCTAGAGTTTTTGAAAGGAATATATGGTGAGTATATTGGAAGTGTCAAATTTCTGTTTCTTTCCTTATCAAATACCTGCAATGATACAACCAGATCGCTATGAGGAAACACATTGGACGCTACTAATGAAAGTTCAGGGTTCAGAAGTTTCTGGGATGGCTTCAATAGAGGTTTCTGACCTTCCAATGACTTGATTTTCACTTTCAAGGGAATATCCAGGTCCTGCGATACACAGAATGTTATATTATTCAAGGACATTGCGAGTAATCAAACAGTCACTTTGAAACACTGCAAGATTGGAGGCGTTCTTCTCGTTTTTCTTTATCCTTTAGTTGTTTTAACTTCAACACTTGTTGAAAAAGTATTGACATCCGATCTACGATACACCGCATTAAGAATTACGCACACTCATCAAGAGGACGGACGGAAGGCTCTTATGGTAAGGCTCAATTACGTTACAGATAGTTCCAATTGATGTCCAGATACATTCAGCAATCGACGTACAGAGCCTTTAATGTCTATAAGTGGCGGTGCTTTAGTACGCAATCCTTTGCCTTTAAGGAAATGACACATCCTATAAAGCCATCTGCACAAATCCTCAGACATCTACAATTTACACAGAGGATACCCTTTCAAGAAGGTCTGGAAATACAGGAGAAGCTCGTCAGAGCGAACTTAGATATCAAGGCCATCCAATCCAAGATTGAGAGGAAATTGATTCAATTGGATGAAGAGTACAAAGGTACAGCGACGATAAACGATAACGAAAAAAAGATATTGGACAATATTTTGGCAATGAAGCCCAATCCAATAATATTAACATTTGAGTTTGAACCAACTTATACTGGTGGGAAAAGAATTAAGAAAACTATGACACCAGATCAAATAGCTCGCTATGAAAGTTTTATTCCCGAAACACAAAAGAATAATCCGAAGCCAAGATTCGTTCAGGTTGAAAGAGGTGGACAGGTAACATTCCATGGACCAGGGCAAATTGTTATTTACATTATTTTGGATTTGAAGACATTCCACAATTTCCCTGCGAAATGCTTAGTTTCATGTATCGAACAGGCCACTATCCAAACATTAATGAATACAAAAATGAACAATGATTCTGGTAAACCTTTGAATTTAGATGCTGTAACGACTAAGGAAACAGGAGTTTGGGTTGAAAATGGAAAAAAGAAGATCGCCAGCATTGGAGTACATGTCAGACGTTCTATAACGTCTCATGGGGTAGCAATAAATGTCAATACTGACCTATCGTACATGAATAATTTCGAAATGTGCGGTTTGAAAAACACCCTGACCACTTCAGTCAAGGAGCAACAACCTGATGCCCATGTCGATGTACAAAGTATTGCAATTGGCTTCGTTAAGGAGATGACAAAATTGCTGGGGATAAAGACCTTGGAAAGAATGCAAATTGATGACATCAGTACGTTAAAAAACAACCTGTGAAACGAAATAAAGTCTGCCATACTCTTTTGAACTGGGACAATGCTTAACATTTACTTGTGAATATCTATTGTATGTATACGTATATACGCCTATGTATATATTAATCTTTGACTCCGAAGAAGGAGCTTATTTCTTATGTTTAGGATGCTAGCTTGGAGTGAAGAATTTGAACACAATAGCTATGATCCCGATGGAAATAGTTCCAAATGTCAATAACGTAAAGTGTTCACTTAATGTTTTTTTGATGCTAAATTTGCCAACATCGTTGGGATTCATGCCTGGAACACTTTTTTTTATCGTGTGCGTCTTTCTTTTTCTTGGATGCAGTTAAAGGTTCTTGCCCTTTTAGTTTGTTCTTTTTCAGTATTTGTGAGTTCTTGTATCCTTCGACTTCTAACCTGGTCTTTAAGTCTTCTATTTCCCGTTCAATGTTCCTTTGTTTTTCATTGCTTCTTCTTTTCTTAACTTCAAATGATTTTTTGGAAAACATATGATCTCTTTCTAACTGTTTTATTTGGTTTCTGTTCTGTTCTATGATCTTTTCGTATTTTTCTGATAGCTTCCTTCGTAATCCGTTTTGTAACTTTACTAATTGCTGGTCATTTTTTTCCACCAAAAGTTTATTTGTGTATTCCAGGTGAGTAGTGTAACTAACTAAGAAGTTCTCCATGGACTGTAGCTTAGAATTGTCGTATTTGGAAAACGAGATTTCAGTTGCTAATGTCTTAATTACGTTAGACAAAGTACTGCTTGTGCCGATACAATTATTGATGAAAATTCCACTGAGTATTTCAGTCTCGGAACCTAAAATAACCTCTTCCAATTCCAGGTTGTTGGAATCACCATATATATAACTTGTTATGGCGGCAGCCTCTTCTCTTTTGAAATCATACCACAGTCATCAACATCGTGATCATCTTGAGGGATCGGTGCTTCTAGCAAAGGCTGTACAAAGAGTTCTTCCACTGTGGCACTTATTTTGCGATGCTCAATCTTCGTATCTATATCGGTTCCCAGGTCTATCACGTCGCCGACTTTGATTTCTACGTCATTTGAACCAATCCTGTGCCCATTAATGAACGTACCATTACTAGATTTCAAATCTCGTATATATACTCTCCCCGTAAGGGGATCACAACTCAACAATGCATGGTTTCTGGAAAGTACTCTTGAGTCGAAATTACCATTATCAGATCTAACCTGGGAAAAAGTGTGTGAATCTAGTCTCTTGCCGCCCCTGAGCGATGAGTTGGAGTTATTGTTGCTGTTAGCAACAGGTCTCCCCAACTTCAGTCCGTCAGGTTTGAATGGTACCATTACATGCTTCCTTTCAAAGGTTCCATTTAGTGAAGTGAGAATTAGAATGTAGGTATATTTTCTCCTTGGTGTTCTTGAAACGTTATGCGGAAGGAAGCCCTTTGAGAAATCGCCAGTTCTCTTATCATATTTATCAGCTAGTCTCTTGGGTGAGCTATTAGATCCCTTACTTAGCTTCGTATTTTTGGGTATGCTGTTATTTCTTGTGTGTTGTTTGCTCGGAGAACTGGAGTGTTCCTCCTTACTGAACTCTGGTCCCGAATCAGTCATTGGACTTGTTTTTGTATATGGGTTCCAATCTAACCAACGACCGTGGGTTTTGTGCTGGGGTTACTGCGTCTCACTTATCTGTATTTTGTGTTTGTAGTTCTCGTGAGTTTCAAGAGCAAAATTTCGAATTACTTGCCGGTACTGGAAACAAGTGAAATTTCAAAAGTCAAGCACCACGAACACTGGGCCAAGAACAAATAAGGATTGTGAACGGGGAAGTGGGGGAGAAAGAAACAACGGAAATGGGTGGTTGGGAGTACGTTTGGTTTGGACAGGCCGTAGCTTCTCCCCCTCACCAAGATAGGTAACAAAAAAAAAAAAAAATGCAAATAGTAGAGAAAGTCTTTGGTAAATATGATAAATTTTTTAATTTAATTATTTGATTTATATATCTTTATTGTACATGTTTAAATGATGAAAAAGCTAATACTGAATAAAAAAAGAGAACGAAGAAAAAAATCTCGTAGTAAAAAGGAAATTAGTGCAGGAAGCTATTAAGAGGTAAAGAGAAGGGTTTTTTCTTTGGTATTTTAAGTATTTTATGATGTTTTCTTTTTTATTAGTTGACTCTTTCACTGGCGGTGGAAGAGTTTTTTTCATCTTGCTTGTGATGAACGATTTCAAACTCGTTGGTGTTTTCAGAACTAGTCTTGACCAATTCAGGCACTTCTTCGTCGGATCCGTCAGGTCTGAATTCATGACCAGTGGTGTAACCTTCACCCAATGTGTAAGCAGCAATTTCTTCTTCGGAAATTTCGCTGAATGGAACCATACCCTTCTTTCTTGCCACTTCGTCGGTGAATGCACCGTAGTAATCCTTGTCATCGTGTCTGACAACAATCTTGACGGGGAAGATTAGACATAGCCCCCAGTAGACAAAGAACGAGATCAAAAATGAGAAGAAGGAATCACCGTAGAAGAAGTTAACAATACCAGTGTTGTGGAAATAGTTGTTATTGACTTCCCAGGCAATACCAGGTAAACCGGGAGTCATACCACAAACCCAGGCGACGATGGCTCTCCAATTGACACCCTTGCTGTAGTAGTATTCACCCTTTAGAATAAAGGCATTAGTGATGGAGTATTGTCTCTTTCTGATCAAGAAGTTATCACAGATCATGACGGAAATGATAGGAGTCATAACGACACCGAAAGAACTCATGACAGTCAAGAAAGTAGACGAAGAGTTGTAGAAGTTCCATGGCAAACAAGCCCAGGAGATACATGCGGTGAAAATAGCACCTCTCTTAATATCGACGTACTTGGGCAACAAACCGGACAAATCCATACCACTAGCGAACCCACAGTTGGAGATGGTGTAGGCCATTTGGGACATGACGAAGGAGACACCACAGAAGAAGGCACCGGTACGGGCACCTGCGGAATAGTTGTCCTTTAACCAGTAGTCAAAGAGATCCATGGGCATCCACAATTGTGTACCGTATAGTTTGTCAGAAGTGGAAGCACCAATGACACCGAAGACTGGAATCAAAGTGGTTGGAATCAAAAGGGCACAGATGGTACCGAGCCAGATGGCAGTTTGGGAAGAACCGAATCTCGAGTAATCACTTTGGTTGGTGGAACCTGGAGAGACGGAACCGAACCAGTACGAGATCATGTAGACCCAAGCCCAGGCCTTTGTAGAACCAGTGGCCGTGGACGCGGTGGAGGTGAACAAGTCACCGACACCGCCGGCTTGGCGGGTCAAGTAGATCACAATACCCAGCATGGAGAAGAATGTGGCCACACATGACCAAATCAAAATGTAGTTCATGTGGTAAGGCTTCATTAGGTAGCAGAAGGCGGTGACGACGTGGAAGATAATGAACCCGATCAATTCCTTGGTGGTCATGGCGACACTGGAGGACAAAGTGTTAGGTAAATGCAAATAGTGATGAGACCAAGAATCCAAGATCATGTTGATACAAAGACCACCCAACCAAGCGTTGGAACCATAGTTGACAATACTCATCAGGACTCTGATGATGATACCGAAGGCGGAACCGTTGATACCGAAGACAAATCTCTGAGTCAAAGTGTAACCGACCTTCCAGTCGAAACCAGGACCCGAGTTGGCCAGGGTGAAGACGATGGTCAACACATCACCGACAATAAACGTACCGATGGTTTCTGGATAACTCAACCCAACAGACAATGCAGACGAGGCACTAATCCACGTACCCACGGAGAAGGACATAACCCCCCAATATGCGAAATTGGACCAGAACCCCCATGTTTGATTTTCCGCCTTGATAGGCTGCAAATCAGGGTTCTTCAAAAAACTGATGGAGTCTCTATTCTCGACAGGGATTTCTAGAAATCTCAAACCCCTCGAGATCTTAGCACCGCAAGCCGACATCTTGGCTTTGAAACTCATGATCGATGTATGTGATGTAATGATCGTAGAGTCGTTGTTTGTGGTATCTATGAAGGAACCAACATCAAATCTGGAAAAGGGAAGGGGAGAAGAGAAAAGAATATGACTTCGATGCTTAAAGAGATTACACTCTGTACATATATACCAAACTAAGAAAAAGAAACGACAATACAATAGCGTCCGCAAATTTTCGCCTTTTTTTTTTTTTATTTTTTACTTTATTTTTTCTTCCTTTTCTCCACTTGACTACCCAAATAAGTTATATTGGCTGATTAGCAACCTCGAACGATGAATCCTCCCGTCTTCCATATAAACCAATAATGCAACCTGCAGAAAAAAACGCCCTTTGCTGCCAAGCGCATTCCACCCGATGGAAACAACCTGTGCATGAGTTGCTCATCGGGGTTCTCTTAAACTTTCCGTATGCGTTTGGCCGCCGGGCGGATATATGCTGTTAGGGGCGATGGCCGGCATGCAGTTAGGGGGTGTGCGGCCATGTCTGTGGCAGGGCCGTGGCTGCCGTGCGGCACGCACCGCAGGCACGGGCAGGCCGGGCCGCGATGCGCATAAGGAGAAAGTGAGCATATGCAATTAGGCGCCGCTACATGGATGTCTTGACGCGGTCATAGACGTGCAGCAGGGTGTTCTTACAGCCATTCGTCTTGAGCCAGTACTTCCTGTACTTTTCGACCATGTCGGATACAACGTCAGCCCTGGAGGCGTGGCCATCGCAGATTTTTTTCAGGTCTTGTTCCATCTCACGGCGCTGGAAGGGTTTTGCGAAGGAGTCTTCGAGGCCGATGGCCTCGAAGCCGTGGACGAGGGAGACTCCCAGGGTGGTGGGCTGCAAGTAGGTTTCCTTGCCTGCCTTCTCGCTGCGGACGTAGTTGCGTACCTGGATCTTGTCGATGTGCTCTGCGATGGTGGCGTCTGTGCCGATGCCGTTGGCGTCCATGAGGATGATGAGCTCACTTTCGGTCATGGGTTTGGGTGGAGCCGTGGCGCCCGCCTTCATCTCGGCCTTTGCGATGTCCACAGACGCATGGAGATCCAGGCGCGGCAGTTGCTTGGTGGTCTCCCAGCGTGCCCACGGGTAGACGTCGAGGAAGTTTCTCTCGAGGACCACGAGGCCGGCGGCGGTGAAGCGCTCGCCGGCCCAGTCCAGGACCAGGGTTGTCGCCTGGCCCCTGGCGTCCTCCGAGCAGGATGCCAGGAAGTGTCTTGCCACGTACTCGTATATCCTTCTTTCGGTGGGGGACACGTTGGCGTCCGGTCCCAGGCTGACGATGGGGTGGATTGGAGGATGCGCCTTGTCGTCATGGGTGCCACTGCGTGGGGGTTTGAAACGGTTGCCGCTTGTGTTTTCAGGCAAAAGCAACGACGCCGCATACTCTGCCCATGCGGTTTTGCCGCCCGTGCCGGGCTGATCCAGTTGCGCTTGTTTCTCCACCAGGGACTTCAGGTCCATTGCCTGCGGGAAGCTATCGGTTTCCGTTCTGGGATACGATATGAACCCTTTTTGGTACAGCTTTTCCGCCGCGTCCAACGACTGTTTGGCATTGAGTCGCAGGTACCGGGCGCAGTTTTTCTGCAACTCCACGGTGGTCAAGGGCAGCGGTCTGTACTTCGACGTGGGCTTCGACCGCAAGTCGACCACTTTGGCCGCGTTACCCGCGGTCTCGATGCATGTCTCGTAGAATGTCAGCACGCTGAGCCGGTCGAACAGGTGGCCTCTGTCCCATTGGAAGGTCGTCACGCCGCCGCTGTCCTTGTTTTCTACCACCAGCTGGATGTACCAGAACTCCTCCGGTACGAAGTTCCGTATTCTCTCAAACCTGTCGACGACAAACCCCAGTGTCGGAAACTGGCACGTACCATACGACACGACTTGCGAGTCGTTCTTGCCACCGCGGGTTCTGCCGCCATCCGTGCTTGAGGCGCTTTGGCTTTTGAGTTTATTCCGCAGTGTTTCTGTCAACAGCCTGGTAAACGTAACGCCTGCTCGAAGATCGATCTCGATCCGCGTCCCGACAGCATGCACACTCTTCATGTCCAACCTATTTGGGTTTCTTGCTGCGTTCAGTATGTGTTGTCTTTCCAAATGCGAGAAAACCGCCCGGTACACCTGGTCGCCTTCTATGCGCCTATTGCCTCTCTTGGCCTCTTGCCATATCTCCCAGCCGATGTACTCCCCTTCACGGTCGCAATCCGTCCATATCATCAAGTAGTCTGCGTCCCTGGCTTCTCGCTTGATGTTGCTGGCAATCTTCTTCTGGTTATTATTCATGATTTCGTTCAGTGGCGCATCAAATAGCTCTTGGATTGCACACTTCCCCCACCCGTGCGAATCGTGGCTGAAATCGATCCCTGTCAGGTGGCCCGCAACACTAGTCATGGTTACTTGGCAATCACCCCCGTTCCTCGCGAACGGGAACCCACTGAACATGAAATCATAGTTCTTCACATACATATAGCCAGAATCCCTTGATGTAGATCTGCCACCTCCTAAGATCTGTGAAACCGCCTTCGCTATTGAGTTCTTCTCGGCTACACATAGTACTTTCATTCTCCTCAGTAGTCCTGCTTTCTATGTCCAATGGAAACGCACAGCTGTCACTTTCCGTCGAGCGATGCCCTCTTTACCTCAAGGTTTCTAATTAGTCTGCGTGTGTTTCTTTTTTTTTTTTTTTTTAGTTTTCGCGTCTACGCTATTATCCTATTTCAAAAACATGGAAAATGTAAACATGAGTGGTTCAATCGTCTTTCGTAGCCTCACTCAACACAGCACAACAAAGCAATCTAGCCCGCTGAGTACCTTAGTACACATGTGTATTTTAGTGGATAATGGATAATGAAGAAGTTAACGAAAAATATCTGAGGTCTTTGTTCAAGAACGTCCGTATGCATGTTGATGATCATCTGACATCAGGACATATACACGATGAAGATGCACATATCACCTTCCGGTGCTTTCTAGCCGGCATACATCACAAATTTAGAAAAGTGCTTGAAGGGCTGCTTTTGAAACAAGAGGAAATGCACCGCAAGAATAATTACGATCATATTGATGATGCGGTGATACCGTTGCTACTGAAGCTTTTATGGTCTCAAATTCACGAGCCTGTCTTTCAATGGTTCGAGTGCTGGTTCTGCAAAATTGTGCGATTAGACAGCAAACATCGGTTCAGGCTATTCGGACAATTCCATAAGAAAATGGTGTATTTTTTCAAAACCACTCATAGGTATTACTACGATATCATCGAATGTTTTTTTGCGAAATATGATATGAATTCAGTGGTTCCACATGACATTTTTACAAAGCTAAACTTAGTTCAAGTAACAAGTGAAAAAATCGTATTAGATGCAACGAATCCGTTGAAGTTTTCTATCGTGATTTCGCTTCAAAGATGCTTGATTAATATAGGTTCTGCGCATTCCTATAAAGCAATCCTAGACAAGCCATCCGGCAAAACAAAGAGGTTTGGAGACTTCAAGAAATCTATTAGGTACCTAACCATCGCTTCACTTTGTCTCCCATCCGTTGGAGATACTTATCTACAACTAGCCAAAATTTACCAGAACACCGGAAAGTTTTCGTCATATCTCTTTGAATTGGTAAGAGGTTCGTTGGTGAGGATTCCATCCAAATATGCGTTGAATAGCTTGAAGGGTTTCATTCTAACCCCAGATTTTCCTGAAAGAAAGCTGTTAATCAAGAAAGTAGAAAAACCTTTCTCTAACCATCCCATAGGTAGACAACTACTTTTCGAAAATCGTCTTATCTTGCAGCTTTCGTCGGTATTAGAGCATATCATGGTTCCAGATTTATCGAGCACATCCTGCACCCCGCACCGTTGGCTGCTAAAAGAGCATTTGCAAGCTGCCGTATCAGAACATCATTTAGAACATATGAACGCTATACTTGAAATTTTGACCACTGTGATTGGAGGTTTTGATCTTATGTTTACAGATGAGGAAGGGAAAGAACAAAGGAGGAAACTAAAATACGTACATTTGAGTAAACGTCAAGTTTCCTTTTTAGATTTCAGCTTCGATTTTATTGTCAGCATAATAGATATAGTGATCAAACCCTCATGGCAGAAAAATGTGGAAGACTTTCAATATCTAGCTATCATTCGCTTGCTCATATGCTGGATTAAGTCATATAGATCTATTTTACAATATGCTCATCGGCATAGAAAGTTTTGTACTTCATTGGCCTTACTACTCAATGATTTGATAAACAGCCCCTTGAATTACCCAAAGGATTTATCGAACCACAGGCCGAGAAGAAATTACTACTTCGAAGAAGACATTATGTTTAGAGAGTTCTCTTGTATAAACTTTGCATTAACTGACTTTAATGATGATCTCGTGTATAGCTCCCCCAACATGGTAAACAATATAATCGGTTATCCTTTATCGACCGAGAAACGATCACTCAAAGAAGTAGGTATCTTGCGAATAAAAGCAATCATATTTTCCGGTATGAAATTTTTAGAGAAAAATGACACCGATATTAAGTGGAACGTCAGCAAATACACGTTCGACCTAGTGAGTGCAAAAACTACGGAAAGGCACCAGATGACATTGTCCGAAATATCATCCAAGATAAACATAAAACCGCAACAAAAGCAGTCGGACTCATCGAAAAGGGTGGAGCATAGCGCGAATCAACCGCTACAGAAAAGAGCCAAAATAATAACGGTGACGGAACTAGAAACACATTTCGCAAATGTTCGACAAGCATACAACTCGCCACTCGAAAACAAAAAAAAAGATTTGCCTAATTCGGCAAAGCATGCCGTTCAGCAAGAGGAGGATGTTACAGGCTCGCTATGCTCTAGCATTTCTGCATACTCAGACGAAGCAAACGTAAGTGTTCAAGTACCGGAAACTCCTATATCAAAGGGCAAGTAAACGTGTGAAAGAAAAAGTTTTAGAAAGAATGGTACAGTAGCGTTTTGGAGAGAAATTGCATTACACGATCAACCAACATCATCCATGCCTCGGGTCTCCAGCCCTCAAGAGCATGCAGCGGGTTCTTTTATATCGGTTATCAGTATTGACGAGCGCTCAGCTCTCGTCGTTTTTTAGAAGGTGACTGCGCTTGAAAAAATAATAATAATTTACCTACAAAATAAGACAGCATATATTATAAATAAATATACTTTAGTTCAACCAGCATCAGGAAAAAAAACCAAGTGAGCCATGGAAGAAGCATTGAAATTGGATAAAAAATATCCAGAAACTCTCAAGAATGAATTTAACATACCTACGTTTAAATCTATGGGATTATCGTCCGACAATACGCCAGTGACGTACTTATGTGGGAATTCGTTGGGGTTAATGCCCACATCAACTAGAGATTCAGTCATTGCGGAATTGGATGCATGGAGCAACTGCGCAGTTGAGTCGCATTTTTGTCACCCTAAAGAATCCGAGGGTAAGACTCCCTGGGTCAACATTGACTTACCTATTCTGCCCTTGTTGGCTCCCCATTGTGGGCGCACAGGAAAATGAGGTTGCAGTGATGAACAGTCTTACTACAAACTTGAATTCTTTATTGGTAACTTTTTACAAACCTACCGAGAAAAGATTTAAGATTCTCTTTGAAAAGGGTTCATTTCCATCAGATTATTATGCATTTTATAATCAATGTAGAATACATGGAATCTCGGAACCTGAGAATGTTCTAATTCAGGTCGAACCACGCGAAGGAGAGACTTATATTAGAACACAAGATATTTTGGACACCATAGAACTGAACCAGGATACTTTAGCTCTGGTTTGTTTATCAGGTGTACAATATTATACGGGACAATATTTTGACATTGACAAAATAACTTCTTTTGCACACCAATTCCCCGGTATTTTGGTTGGATGGGATTTGGCACATGCCGTGGGAAACGTTCCATTACAATTGCACGATTGGGGTGTTGACTTTGCTTGTTGGTGTTCGTATAAATATTTAAATGCTGGACCCGGTGCGATTGGTGGCTTATTTGTCCATTCGAAGCACACTAAACCCGACCCTAGTAAAGGACATTTGCCGAGGTTAGCTGGCTGGTGGGGTAACGATGCTTCTAAGAGATTTCAAATGCTGGAGAATTTTGAACCAATTCCAGGAGCATTGGGATTTAGACAATCTAACCCAAGCGTCATTGATACGGTCGCTTTGAAGAGTTCATTGGAACTGTTTGCGAAGTTCAATGGTATTAGTGAAGTCCGTAAAAGGTCCTTGCTATTGACAAATTATATGGTGGAATTATTGGAAGCATCCAAGTACTACAAGCATCCTTTGAAGACGGAGAAAAAAATTGCCATACTTCTTTACATTACTAACTCCAACGGCCAAAGATGAAGACCATGGTGCCCAATTATCCCTTTACTTTGACTCCGCTACTGGGGAAGAGGGCATCATGCCCAAGGTGTTCCAATATTTGCACGACCATGGCGTTATTGGCGATGCAAGAAGACCCAATGTTATCAGATTGGCACCCGCGCCCTTGTACAACACATTTGTAGATGTATACAATGCGGTGAACGCACTCAATCAGGCAATGAACGAACTGTAGGTCCCGCGATAACTACAGCCTACGTTCGTTTTCCTTTTTGATATGAAGTACATACTATGGATTAAGCGCTTTTATAGAGCCAATCATTTCATATATATATATATATATGTGTGTATATGAAAAGACCAAAAGTTAAGTGTTGAACATCTCTCAACAAGACCTTCCCTTGCCAAGCTCCGACCCCCATATCACGGAGATATCTGCATCAATCATTCTCTTCTGGAGGCAGCACTAACTCTTGTACTGTCAGACGGAATAAGCAAAAACTCGAAAGAGTAATTTTTCTGAGAGAAGACTTTTCGGGGGTATATATGGCTATGCAATTTTCATTTATTTCGAAAATGCTCGTGTAGCTCAGTGGTTAGAGCTTCGTGCTTATAGCAACATTCGGTTTTCCGAAGTTTCTGTGCCGAGGACCTTTCAAACAGGTCTTTAAAAGCAACGCGACCGTCGTGGGTTCAATCCCCACCTCGAGCACTTTCTCTTTTTTTTTTCTTTCAACTAAAATTTTTTTTTGCACTTCAATCGATCAATTCCGAGATCGGGTAGTAGCATGTTGTTGGCTATTGAATAAACATACTCTGCAGATTGCAACTTATCATTGTTGGAACAAGATTCCACTATCGTCCATATATTACTATTATATACGGTGTGAAAAGATGACGTAAATTACAAGACCGGTAAGACAAGATTGAAACTGTCATCGAAATTAATGGAAGCTGAAGCGCAAGGATTGATATTGTAATAGGATCAGTGAATGATAACATATAAAAGAGGAATATAATTATTTAGAATACTATGCAAAATTACAGATTCCTTTTTCTGGATTCCTAAATCGATGAGGAGAATCTCTAGTATAAATCTATATACATAATATTACAACATTAAAAATAATGGAATCCCAAAAGTCATCATTTAATTTCGAAGGTCAATAATCATAACTTGCAGATCGCATTACTGTCGTTTTTGGTTTTGGTATCTATTACAGCGGGTAACCCAAAATGTTCAGGGCCATTCCAAATGAAACAAGATATGGGAAAAAGTAAAGTGATAAAAAAAGCAAACAAGGTTGATTTGATCGATGTTCGACAAGGTTTTTGGAAAGAGTACAGAATAACCGTTTTGATCAACTAGGTTTAGGCGTACCAAAATATATTTACTAATCTTCTTTTAACCCGTTATTTTTGCCTTAAGTCCCTTTATCGCAAGAAATCATAATCGTTATTTATTTTCCCGTTCCATTTTTGAAAGAGACAGGTTAATAAACAAACTAGAGAGAACAAGGCTTACAAAATAAAAAGAAACGTACTAGCCTCCACAAAATGCAGACTCTAAAATGTGTTGTCGTTGGTGATGGTGCTGTTGGTAAAACATGTCTATTAATTTCCTATACAACGAATCAATTTCCAGCCGACTATGTTCCAACAGTGTTTGATAACTATGCGGTAACTGTGATGATCGGTGACGAGCCGTACACGCTAGGTCTGTTCGATACTGCCGGTCAAGAGGATTACGATCGATTGAGACCTTTGTCGTACCCTTCCACGGACGTCTTTTTGGTTTGTTTCAGTGTAATTTCCCCACCTTCTTTTGAAAATGTTAAAGAAAAATGGTTTCCTGAGGTACATCACCATTGTCCAGGTGTGCCATGCCTAGTCGTTGGTACGCAAATCGATTTAAGAGACGATAAAGTAATTATCGAGAAACTACAAAGACAAAGATTACGTCCAATTACACCAGAACAAGGTTCCAGATTAGCAAGAGAACTAAAGGCTGTAAAATACGTCGAATGTTCGGCACTAACACAACGTGGTTTGAAGAACGTGTTTGACGAGGCTATCGTGGCTGCGTTAGAGCCTCCTGTTATCAAGAAAAGTAAAAAGTGTACCATTTTATAGTCATGTTAGTATATGCCCTTTTTTCGATCTATATCTAAATCTTTATATACACCTTCTATTCCTTTGTTATCGTTGTATTCATTTTGCTCAGTGTTTTTTTTTTTGTTCAGCTTTGTTTTACTCAAGTGCTGCCAGTCTTCAGAGTCTGTTCAGGGTACATGAAATGAAAGAAGACGAGTTGTTGAGCCGCATGCATTCTCAAACGTTTAGCTTCTCACTTGTCAATAGTGAGCGCGAGGTTCACCAGTCTTACTACGTCTCCATCCGTTTACCGGCTCAGTCCTCATCAACACAAAAGCTCTGCCTTCTGCTGCTGCTGTTATATAACATATTCGTTGCATACGGGTTGCATGAATATGAAACGGCTAACCTTAAAATCAAATGATTAGACGCCTTTACATCATCATGTGCGATGTTTCATGAAAACAAGCTTGGGAATGCCGAGATCACCATATATGGCAGGGCGCAAGCCAATGGCGTGCTGACAAGATTGAGCGTTTTTCTTCAAGCATTTCAAGAATCAGATAACACTTTCTGTTCGCTTATAAGACTCTGGCCAATATAAAATGTTTGATCGCTCTCAAAATGCCTTGTCCCTTACGAGTTCTTACATTAAATCGGTGTTGCTCGACAAAAATTTTTGGACAGCGTAAGCCACACGTAGCCTTGTGACGCCTTTCAACACATACTTACTTTATTTAGTTTCTAGTAGGCTTTACAATACATCCTACGTCTAGACGTGTGTTTAAAGAGTAGCCCTCAAAAAGGTTTTTTCGACTGCAAGGTAACTTGCAGAGAATTGCAAAAGATTTTAACATTCCTTTATAAAAACAAACAGAAACGTATACGTAGGTTGCTGTTCAGTACATGAATCACACTGCCTAGAGATATGAAGTACCAGATGGACTTGACCCGTTGAAAGAAAGGAAGCGGCGCTAGCAAAACTGCAGATGAAGTTCTCGAAGACTACGCAAGTTCGGAGCCACTACCTACGTTCTACAAAAAGACGAGATTTCCATGCCTCCTCGTCAGTCACTACAAATTACAACTATGTCAAAACTCTTTCCCGCAACTTCATGTTTACATCCAGTATCTTTTTTTATGTTTTTGTACAGCAGCCGGTGCAGCTACAGAAACCTACTTCAAACCGAAAAAAAACAACAAAAATATATAAATGAGATATACCCGTAAGGTGGTCTGATAGAGTGGTTGCAGCCTACATCGTATCGTCTTATTAAGACCCGCAAGCAGCTGGAGTCTTCCTGCGATGTGTACATTCAACAATCGCTTCCGCAGGCAGTTCCAAGCGACAAGGCCGAAAACACCTTTTGTGTGACTCGTTCCTCATTTTCGTTGTCGGAAAATTTGAACGAGCGCGCTCGATAGGCTCACCGAAGGCAACTTTGAACAATAGACGTTGGCCGTCACCATTCGTTCATCGAATTTTTATAGCCTTTTTAACTTAACGAACTCGTACTAACTAATAGTTTATTTCCCCTTGTTTTTTTCTTTATGGTTGGGGAAAAGCAAGGGTTCCCTGCATCAACGATTACATCATCTATCAAGGCTAGTCACCGTAATCAGTTATTTTCAAAAGAGCAACAACCACGACCTCCACTTTTCAAAGGCACGAACAGCATTTCTTTTCAGTATTTTTCTTTACATAATACAAAGAAGCTAAGTCAACGGGTTTTCATTTAAGGTTTACATTCGTTTATCCATAGATCTTCATCTAAAAAAAAATGACATCTACAGATGATGAGCATGCTGGGCAGGAAAGGGACGCTGAATTGATTGAGATTGGAGGCAAGAGAGTAAGCAAGACTTCGACGGGCAAACGCAAGTTCCATAACAAGTCCAAGACTGGTTGCGATAATTGTAAAAGGAGAAGGGTGAAATGTGATGAGGGCAAGCCGTTTTGTAAGAAATGTACAAACATGAAATTGGAATGTGTGTATAGCCCCATACAGCCAAGAAGAAGAAAAGATTCTTCAACATCAAAATTTGCTACCATCGTCGAAGATGGAATAGACAGGAAGCACTTAAATGGTAATACCATCCTATTACACCAACAGCAACAAAAGCTTTACCATCAACAAGAACAGCAGCAACTTCGTCAACAACAGCACGTGCAACTGCAGCAGCAGTTATTACCGCATGTAGGCACTGATGAGCAGACTAATGCGCCAACCAACATCGCTCCGTCGGTATCCAACAATATGGAGACTCTTTTATTACCGCATTTGTTAGCAAATCTGGTGAATAACAGCAATAATAATACTAACAGTAATACGAACGGTGGTGATGTACACAACAATTTACCCCAGGCTGTGTTGAATACAATGAACAACAATAACCATGCAAGCATGACTATACCGGGAAATTCGCCCTTGAATGTGCCGATAACCCCAAGTTTTCAATCAACGGCTATGAATTTGTCGAGCAGCCTTAACGGCTTATTATCACCGGGTAGGCTAAACTCTATCACGAGTGGGATGCAGCAGCCGCAGCTTCCGCAACAACAATCGCAACTACCACAACAGCCAGGTGCACAATCCCCATTCAACAATCTCCCCTTTGACCAGTTAGCACAGTTAAATAAAATGGGATTGAATTTCAATATGAAGAGTTTCAATACTCTGTTTCCATCCGGCGCTGCTAACGGCATTGCTTCTGAGTTTCAAGAGTTATTCGGGTTAAGCAAGTTTGCTACATCTAATAATAGAGCCATCAAAGTAAGCACGGCAGAAGAAGCATTGGCAAATATGCAACAGGAACAAGAAAACAAAAACAAACAATTCACAAAGAATCCGTTGGACAACACCAACACAGACATCGTCCATTCAGACAACAACCCACTTCGAGGAAACGGTGATAAAGTAAATGGTTCTGATACCCTCTCCAATAGCAAAAACTTGATGATTGACAATACGGGGCTTTCAATGAGCCCCACACACACGTTGACAAAGGCTACAATAGATCAAACAATTGCATCTCCTTCGACAGGAGTATCCAATGGAACTTCTACAAAATCACTTTTGTCCATATCAGACAATAGAGCTTCTCTGAGAAATTCTCCCAGCCTGAAAACATCGCCAATGGGTGATCTATTATCAAACTCGGAAACGCTATCTCCACGCTCTTCACACTCTCACACACATCAGCATTCTTCCCCTCATTCAAACACCTCATCGACTTCGCACCTAATTCCTGAATTAGTTGGCTTATCCAGAAAATCAAACCTAAACCTGATAGATTTAAAGCTTTTTCATCACTACTGTACCGAAGTATGGCACACCATAACTGAAGCAGGCATTTCTGGCCCGGATGTGTGGAGCACATACATTCCAGATCTGGCATTCCATTTCCCCTTCTTAATGCACACAATTCTGGCCTTCAGTGCTACTCATTTATCAAGAACTGAAGCTGGCTTGGACAATTATGTTTCTAATCATCGTTTAGAAGCATTAAGGCTATTAAGGGAAGCTGTCTTAGAAATTTCTGAAGATAATACCGACGCTTTAGTGGCAAGTGCATTGATATTGATTTTGGATTCACTAGCAAATGCCTCAAGTAGTTCACCCACTGCATGGATTTTCCATGTTAAAGGTGCTGTGACTATTCTAACGGCAGTATGGCCCCTATCAGAAACGTCGAAATTTTACAATATAATTTCTGTGGACTTGAGCGACTTGGGAGAAGCCGTAGTCAATCAAAGTAACAGTACTAATGAGAATGACAGTAGTAATAGCGGTGTTAACAACAACAATACAATATCGGAACTGGTGTGCTTCGATGAAGGTATAGCAGATCTATATCCCGTAGCAATTGATTCTCCGTATTTGATAACATTAGCATATCTAGACAAACTGCATCGTGAGAAAAATCAATTAGATTTCATGTTAAGAGTTTTTTCATTTCCTGCTCTATTAGATAGGACGTTTCTAGCACTATTAATGACAGGCGATCTAGGTGCTATGAGAATAATGAAATCATATTATAAATTGCTGAGAGGTTATACCACAGAAATAAAAGATAAGGTATGGTTCTTGGACAGCGTATCACAAGTCTTGCCGCAAGATGTTGATGAGTACAGCGGAGGCGGTGGTATGCATATGATGTTGGATTTCCTAGGGGGCGGATTGCCTTCCATGACTACCACAAACTTTTCAGCTTTTATGTAATTTACTAAAGAAAGCGTTACTACTTCAGTCGAGGCCCACCGATATAACTCTTTTCTTCATTCTGATAGGCCGATTAACAAACGTCAGAAGATATCGATGGTCAATTATCTGTACTTAGCGTTTTGAACTTTAATAATGTCAAATGTATAAACATATTCTTTTTGTTTAAGTTCAAATTATTTACTTGAATCCTATGTGGTGAAGTTGTTTCATGTAACAAATATTTTAGACCCAAGAAGGGGACCCTATTTGCCTAGTAGATCTGCACCCGTAGTTTCTTAGCGATACGTGTTTGTAAAGCTACATGAAAAGAAGAACTCAATCCGTAATCTGTGGCTCAAACAAAATTAAGATGATGCTTGACCAGTTCAGAGACTACCTTTATCCAATAACCTTTTCCAGATTGTCTGCTGGCCTGCAGAACTGTATTTAAAATATAGAAGGCCGCACAATGATTAGTTTTGGGGTTCTATTTTGCTTATGTGATTATATATGGAAATTACACTAGAAATTCCTCTCATGGATATAAGAATGCAAAGAAGAAATTTGGCATAGTATTATAAACCATTTTGTCCTCTTTTTATATGTTATCATTCATTGATCATATTACACTATTAATACTTATGCTTCAGCGTCCACTAAATTCGGAGACTGCTTGCATCTTATGTATCGTAATTATTATCTCTCAGCACTTTATATAATAGTATCCTAGCAACGCGAATTAAATTTCCAATCTGTTATGCTTGTAATACAGAAACTATGGTTGATTATTGTTCCAACAGCATAATGGCCTGGGGGATCCTCAGACAAGAAAAATATTGATGTCAAGAGCATCTTCCACTGGACATCAGGCTTTTCCGAATCGAAATCAGTTGTCACTTTTATGAAAACGCTTTCTTCTCTTACTTCACTTGCCGAATAAAACCTGATATCTAAAAGAATGAATAGACCCAACAACTTTCATTAACCAACATTTCCATCAAACAATGGGAGTTTGGCCGAGTGGTTTAAGGCGTCAGATTTAGGTGGATTATTACCTCTAAATTCTCTGATATCTTCGGATGCAAGGGTTCGAATCCCTTAGCTCTCATTATTTTTTTATTTTTTTGTTTTATGATATTTTCAGTTTTTTTTGAGACTAGTTTCGCTTGTGTTTGTTACTAGTATATAATCTGCTCTGAAATTTAAATATTTTCGTGTTGATAATTAGCTAGTTTAGTAGGTAGTATTAATTAAGAATAAGCAGTTCTTTCTTATTACATAAGGAAGGTATATAAAACACACGCTGATTGGTTATATGAAACCCAATGGTATAAATATGGCTCAGGCACTGCGTTATATAGTATCAGGCGTGACTCGTCTCCTTATATGCTAATGTCTAATCAATCAATAGGTCTTTATGCTCGCCTTCATTAAGTATTGTTGATTTCAGTTCAACATAATTAATATCATATTAAAGAATGTTCAAGATCACCTATTTGGGCATAAAGAATGTTATGTCCAAGATCACCTTATTCCAACATTTCAAGAATTTCAATCATATCCGAACAGAGGGTGACTTACTTCTTCTTATGAAAGGAAAAGAAAAACCAAGGAAGTTTCTCCAGATGTGAAATTTGTATTACCCTTTGGTATACCATACTTGTATGATGAGAAAAAAATCTGACGTAATGCCGGACCCTGGTTTGCCGGGTAATACTGGTACCACAAAACTGGAGCAGCGACAGCAATTTAGAAAGTGGAATATGCTGATCGAATCTGTCCAGAACCACAAATGCTTGCTCGTTGAAATCAATTAAGCCTGTTCCAGGACTGTTTACACTTTTGGGCCTGCCTTTTAGTAGCAAAGCACTATGATACAACTTAATGACCTACAGAAAAAGACAAACAAGTTTTACTTATATGTATATATATAATGAATATAGACGTTGATTACCAAATTTTTAAAAAAAGTTTAAGAAAGGAGTTTAAGAAAACAACAAAGATCATTTTACAATTACAAGAATACGACGGTAATATATTGAGAGACTTTCTGGCTCTTTATATGCCATACAATGCAGTGTTTTATAACCTTAATATTATGCAAAAGGGGTCACAATTGAGAATTCAAACCAATTATCTATTTAAACTAGAATTAAGCAAGATTTTAAATTTCAATCTTGCGATGGGCCCAAAGCATATTATCAAGATACTGAAAAAAGATAAGGTCGATTTGGAAACGATAAACAGGATGAAATTGGTGTTGTATATTAAATTATTTCAAGGAATATTTAGCCATGTGGATGAAAACTATAACCTGGCATTCCAATCCTTTCGATGGTGCTTACAATTCATTGCGTACTCAAAAAGAGCAAAATTATTTACAAGCATTCAAGGTGAACAAATTTGGAAATTTTATGAACTTTGTGAATTATTTGTGTCCTTACTGTGCTGCCATTGTTTTCTGATTGATTTGAAAGAGGAAAAAGAATTAGTAGGCGATAATCTAAAAAACTTTATAAAACGGCAAAACTCCGGCTGTTCCCATGACTTTGATTTTAATGAGGAGAAGAAATCGCTTCAATGGCATTGGACATTGGATGAGATAGACGTTATCGATGCATTATACTGTGCCAGTTTCGATTCAATGGATAAGTGTACACTCGAGTTTTCAAAAGTTAATTGGAACTTCGTGTTAAGTCAGTTTTTCCAGCGTTGCGCAGAAATTGAGGAGATGCTAGCCATCTTGAAAAGCAAAATTTGGGAGTGCGAGAGTGACGAATTTGGTTTCAAAATTGGGTTGTTAATAGACAGTAACCATATGAATGAAATGATTCAAAAAAATATCTTGTCAATAACTTTCAAACTTGATAACGATCCTCAAATCCTATGTTGTTTGAATAAAATATTACAGGGTCTATTACTTTCATCAGGGGTTCAATTCAAAGTTATCCAGTTTTTTTACGTATTGAAACTATACTATATGCAAAATGACGAATCCTCAGATGAAACTCCATCCAAAATCGATAAATTAACCATTGAGTGCATAACTATTGTTGAAAATCTGATTGATGCTTGTGACAACCCTGACGAAGTGTCGGATTTTCAATTACCCAAAGTACTTTTAACCTCTATGCAGGGACAGTTACTTGTTGCCGAAAAAACATTTGAAGATGATGACGCTTCAGAAACTATTGATGATTACCATCCTCATATTTATCAAGTTAAACATCCTAAAATAATGATAGATAAAATGAAATCAAAATTTAAGGAAAAGCTGCACCTCGATTCACTGCAGGACCAAGAAACAGATGACTACTGGATCAAATACTGGAGATATTGCTATCAGGATAATATAGGAAATCTACCTGACACGTTGTCATATGCTTATGAGGCTTTCACCGAAGCCGACACTTGAGCAGAAAATTACCACTCTTGTTTTATATTTTTTGTTTCTTACCCTCTGGAGCCGTTATAGTCTCGTTAGCCTTTCTCTTTGTACTTTCCTGTTTAGCCTTTTCTAATAGGTCATTAACCCTCGTTTCAATATGATATAAAAACTCTTCCTTTACTTCGCCGGATCTGATCAAGTCGTAATTGAAGGGATCCGAGAGCTTCAAAGCTCCGCTTTCTTCACTGTTACCTTCGTCAATCACTGAATCAACCATACCTGAATCAATTTGCAATTTGGCGCCTTTATTACTTTTCAAAGTGAAAAAATTCTCTTCCAGTAACTTATAGTCCGTAAAGATGTTGGCGAAGTTATCGGACGTCACTTCAATGGGGAATCTATCCCTAAAAAAATTCTTCGGGTACTTGAACTCTTTGTCAACCAACTTTTTGTACTCCAGGCCGCAATATATTAGAGATAACGCAATGAATGTGTAACCGTCGCATAATAAAGAAACAGGCTGGGTGACAGCTTGCACCATGAAATTTCTTGATTCTTGAAGAATTTTTGGGAAGGCCTTCTTGAAAGTATCCGGTAGATTCTGATCTCTATTGAATCTATAATAGCCACTGAATATCTCTTCGATCAATTCCTTTGGGTTACCAATATTCAGATCGAATCCAAATGAACAAAGTATTTTTTTTTCGTTAGTCACTAGTTTATCTCTAAATTCCCATTTCAGTTTATCGATATTTGTTCGACTCTTCAATGACGGTATATTTTGCATCAAAAATTCACAAGTGGCCTTGACATACGCCTCGATAGGCCTATTATTCTCCATCGTTTTGCATGCGGTGACCAGAATTCCTTGCGATATATGGATACATTCCGTGGTGGTGGTTGGTATTCCGTACACAAACCAATATCTGTAAAATAGAATGCACGATGCGGTGTATGTATGGTCAAACAGATTCAATTTCTTCTTAAGTGTGTAAAAATACATCAAACATTTTTCCATATTTCTTTTCATTTCCAGTGCGATCGGTTCATCGGTGCCAATCTTTTCAATAATTTCCTTGCACTCAAAAACCCACTGGTTTTCCGGAGTTTCTATCAGATCCGGCCACAGGGTTCTTGCATTGAATCCATTCGATGCTGGAGGTGGTGATGCATTATTCGTTGGCCTTGGCAAACCGGGAGTCTTGGTTACGCCACCCCTTGGAGATGAAGCTGACATTTTCTTGTTGTATTATAATTAACGTGGCAAGCAGAAAAGAATCTCGTTGAACCAGTACGTATCTTCCGATAAATTTAATCACTTTAAATTAAAATAGTGGTTCTTTCAAACCATTTTTCTTTTTCTTGCAAGACTAAAAAAAATATTGACATATAATAACCCTAGGTTAAATTAAAGAATAAGTAGGGTGTAAGCTTAAACATGCTATACGATAGCCAGGGTAAATCAATATAATATAGGGCATGCATTAACACTCGTACTTAGGGCCTAGGGCTTGACAAGTTTAGTAATAGGGGAATGAAGATTTCATATATAAATAGACGCGATATATGCAGAGGATAGTGGCAATTCTTTCAGACTCTTCCTGATCCTTCGAGAAATTTCGACGATTCGAGAGACATAGACGGTACTGACTGAAAACCGTAAAGAAAAGAAAAATGGCCGTTGCAGTTAAAAAGGAAAAGACGAAGTTTGCACCCGTCAGGGAAGTTTTATCTGAGGAAGATCATGACAATTACACTAAATTTCAGGACACTTCAAAACTGGAATGGTTTTGTAGGACCTCAAACCACAAGAAATTCAAGTCGCATAGTTTGTTGAAGGCAGTAAGAAACCCTACGGAGACAAGAATAGAGACACAAACTCTGTATTTCACGGATCTTACTAACGACAAATGCGGGTTTATCCAGCTGTTATATTCCAGTGTTATGGGGGGTATATATAAAGGGTTTCAGTTAAATTTTAAGGTCTTTAAAGCTAGTAGTAGCGACGAGTCTGAAGAAAATATAGATATATGGGAAAGTTTCAAAATTGAAAATATCAAAGATTTTGATACGTTAAGGGTAGAATCGGACAACGTTATTTTCCACTTTGTGCCACTAAAGGACGCTTCATCCGATGGGTTTGCTCAATTATCGATTAAGATAGATATTCCCAAGGGGAGCGCCTCTAATTGTCCATTAAAAGATCTGAAAGTTGACATGGTTGTCAATCTACAAGAGGGGTTTGTAATAAATCCAGACGGGTCTAATTATTATCTGGATAAGAGCATAAGCTTGGAGGATTTGGCTAAAAGAGGTTCTTCTGCCACCTCTAAGAGGATGATAAGACATGTATTTGTTCCTAGAGGGTTTTGTAATGGTACCATATCATACAAGAAAAACGGCCAACCGGTATATCTAAGTTTGAAGGACACACCTATGCTGTATCTTGATGCTGTCCAGGGGCTAATACCCAATAAGGCGGCTAGCAAATGGAATTTTCTTTGTTTCAACGGTAAGAAGCTTTCAACGATGTGCATCGAATTCACCACAACAAAGGAGTATGGTAGCACCACAGTAACTATATGGGCTGTTAGCGACAAGGACAAAATCTTGGAGGTCGGGTCAAGTGTAAACGATCATGCTGTAAAGTTCCCCACCACACAAGAGGATGAGCAAAATGGTTGGAAATACCCTACATCTATTACTTTCCCTCGTGGGTTTGAAGAGGCAAATTTGAGGTTAGTGAACAGATACGATATAATGGGTGAGCTACCTGCTATCATCAAATCCATCGCTGAGAATTTAGCAAACATGAAACCTTTCATCTACCAGTTCTGTCAAAGATCAAAATTCGAAGATGATGAAGGGATTTCCATTATTGAAAGCACATTCATCAGCTAGCTAGAAGAAGCCGTCCCCTCCAAACCTTTTTTTTTTCCTTTTTTTTTCGGTTTATTGTTGCAAGAATATTATATCTATTTTGTTAGTAAGTAGGTGCATATACATATATATATATATATTATAGACTAATTAATGTTTTTTTTCTCTCTTCCCATTAATTGTGATATTTTGTATCATCTTCGAAGATAAGGTGTATTCCAATTAGGTAATGCTATTTCTCGATCGAGATCTTGCTTTTGTTCCGGATGCTTGTAAACAAAAGTTCTTATCAATTTGAAGGGCTTATAAGAAGAATTGCGTCGGCTTATTCTATCCCTGGGAAATTTAATTTTTTCGTCAGACAGCAAACACGCTAAACCCCATGCAAACTCATATGACAAGGAACACTCGCTATAGTTGAAGATGGATTCAGCGCCATTTATCTGTTCAATTCTAAAGAGTAACCATGGTTTAGTCATTTCGTACGGAATGAAGTCGTAACCTAAAAGTACCAAATCGCCATTGGTACAAACATCTGAGTCCGTTCTATCAATGGTTCTCAGCTCCAGGGGTAGATGCGTCGTGCCCGTACCCTCAAAAATTTGTTCATTGTATAATCTAGGAAGATGCCCGAGGTTAATACAGTATATCCCCTCCGATGTGATCAGTTCATTGATATAACCTGCACTAGCCACGATTTGCTTCGGCCCGTAGTTGCATATTCCTATTTCAGTAACGACTTTCGGTATGTATCTGGCAACATGTGCGTTTTTCACATAAAACCAAACGTTCACTGGCGTAGGTTCATCTTTTCTTCTGGACCAAAAATCGACAGGTAACGCAGTCAATGATTGCATGAGGGTCCTCTCCTTAGGTCGATTACTAAAGCCGTTGTTGGTTTCCACCGCAGTTGATTCTTGATTTTTGCCAAATTTGTCCCACTCGTTGTTGATTATCTTTCCAGGATACCGTAATGTATTATAAACTATATACCACGAATCTGCGATGTATGTGGTCAGACAAAGAGGCACATTAGGACTTGGGTCTGCCGTATTTCTGATAATCTGTCTAGCGTACTGCCTTAGCGGGTCCAAACTATTGATGTATTGACATAACGAGGGCTTGATAAGGGCCCATAGGTCGTTTTCTTCAGGTATCCACGCCAAAGTCTTCTCTTTATAGCTATAGTTATGCAAAACGTAAAAATATTTGTTGACTGCTCGGAGCTCAATCGGTACGTGTTCTAATAATGATAAATGGATTTCTAATGGTAAATCCATCAGGCTGTGATCGCTCTGGTTCATCTTTTGTATGCACACCCTTTCTTCTTTGCGCCAATAGGCATAGCAAAAATGACAAAATGAAACAAAGAAACAGCGAGACGTCTATTACCGCTATTCTGTCTTCAAATGCTGGCGATGTTGTGCTGGTACCTCAGTGTAGATCTGTCAGTTCGAGATGGTCTTTGGTGTGATGTGGAGTACGCAATAGAGGGGCACAGATACTGGAGAGCAAAAAGAAAAAGAAAATTTCAGTTATTGTTCCGATTTTTCCGTGTGGGGTTCGGACTACCAATTTAATCCGTAGTGCGTGTATGTGAGATTCATTATATAAAGATACAGTTGATAGGCGGTGGGCACGCGCATCCTCCAAAGTGATATGCAGATTAATGATGGAGAGTGCTCCATGTTAGGACAAGACTGCAATACTGCACAATATCAATTGTTGCTACCCGTTACCCGTATAACAATTACACATCTCTTTGTACGAATGGGTATTTTTCTAAGGGTTGCCCTGCTGGTCGTTTCTTTTTCGTTGGAATTGCATATTTTTTTTTCATCTCATCACTAAAATTGATTTATAGTATTACTAGGGAAAAAGAGACTAGATAATAGGTGCTTATTATGTTTTGAATTTTGACTTCCTAGACTTCTAAATTGGCCTACTGTAGGTATTCGTAAAACATTGGTATCTCTCAATATATTCAAAACTTTGTTATAACAAAAGACTAGGAAACAGGATCTACCCAAAAGGCTATAATTGGTTACTACATTCTTTATTACGATCCCCCTCCCCACAATCAGGACAACCCTACAAACCTCTTTTTTTTTATATCGATAACAATAATACTGTTGATCTAGTAATATTAATTATACGAAAGACGTCTCCAAACTTGTTAAAAGGAAACCAGTTCAGAAAACGAGAAACAAATAAAAACGAAAAAACAAGTAATAAAAGTGAAAACGGTGCAAAATGGTAGGCAAAAAAAGTCCTCGAAAAAGTACGGTAAACCATAGTACACACTCCGGTAAACTACCGGCAAATATTAAAAGACTCATAAACAAGGGTGAATCTAGTATGAATTTCAAACAATCGCCGCCTCCTATGCTAGGGACAACAAGGCCAAGGCGGTTTAGTCTAATATACTCTTCAGAATCGTCCCTGAGTGACGTATCGGATTCCGACAAAAATAAAAGTACGAATCAACATAAAATTAAAAAAAAAGCAAAGAACATCTCAAATAATTCTCAAGGCAAGAAAAGTAAACTTATACAAAGGCAACCGGACAACGATGAAGAAGGAACAGAATCTTCCGATTACCAAGCCATAACGAATGATGAAGAAAGCGGAAACTCAGGAGAAGAGAGCGAAGAAGAAGACGATGACGATGACGACGAAGATGATGATAGTGATAGCGATAGTGATAGTGAGACGAGTTCTGATGATGAAAATATAGATTTTGTTAAACTAACGGCCCAAAGAAAGAAAAAGAGCCATGAAAGCTTTATCTGCTATGAATACGAATAACACATCTGCTTTTTCCTCTCACGATAACAGCGATAAAGTAAAATCTACTACAACATCTCCCAGTAAGCAACAACCACAACCACAACCACAGGAACAGCAACAGCAACAGCAACCGCAACATCAACAACCGAGAAAGAAGGAACCAGAAGGTCCGAATAGTACTCAAAAGGCACTTGCCTTTAAATTCAAAAAAAGAAGGAGACGGCATAAGTTTTGGTAATGGAAGCGAAGAGTATAATGAGGACATCGGCGAAGAAGTAGTAGATTTGAAAAATAAAAGTAGCAAAGATAATGAAGGAATAGAAACAAGTCCCAAGGCCACGTTGGGTAATGATGACGAATTACGGTTTCCCAATATTTCCGAATCAGATGAATCAGAATACGATATTGACCAAGATGCATATTTCGACGTAATTAATAACGAAGACTCTCATGGAGAGATTGATACAGACTTAGAAACAGGAGATGACGATTTTCCTATTCTAGAAGAAGAAGAACAAAATATTGTCTCTGAATTGCAGAACGACGACCAACTGTCTTTTGACGGCAGTATACATGAAGAAGGATCTGATCCTGTGGATGATGCTGAAAATAAATTCTTACAAAATGAATATAATCAGGAAAACGGTTATGATGAAGAAGACGACGAGGAAGACGAAATCATGTCTGATTTTGATATGCCGTTCTATGAAGATCCAAAGTTTGCTAATCTCTACTACTATGGTGATGGTTCGGAGCCGAAATTGTCATTGAGTACATCATTACCTCTAATGTTAAACGATGAAAAACTATCTAAACTGAAAAAGAGGGAGGCCAAAAAACGTGAGCAAGAAGAAAGGAAACAAAGACGAAAGCTTTACAAAAAGACTCAAAAACCTAGTACGAAAACTACTTCAAATGTTGATAACGATGAATATATCTTTGATGTTTTCTTTCAGTCTGATGATGATAATGGTGATAATGACATCGCCAAGAAAAAGAACAAGCACAAATCAGAAGACAAGGATGCTATCAAGCATAAAGATAAAAGCCTACGCTTAATCGAACCGAACGATAAATCAGAGCCGCCATTAGATCACATAGGCCCGGGATCCAGGATATCTGACTCTTCTGATGACGAGTATGATAACATTCTACTAGATGTTGCCCACATGCCCTCTGATGATGAACACAGTGAGTCTGAAACATCCCATGATCCTGATACAGATGAGGAATTACGGGCATTGGATTCGGATAGTCTCGACATCGGTACTGAGTTGGATGACTATTGCGAAGATGACGACGACGACGATGACGACGACGACTCCAGTGTGACAAATGTGTTCATAGATATTGATGATTTGGACCCTGATTCATTCTACTTCCATTACGATGATAGTGATGACTCCTCCTCTGTTTCGGGTTCTAACTCAGATCGAAAAAAATCAAGACGAATCCAAAGATTGTAAACATGATCTATTAGAGACTGTAGTGTACGTTGATGACGAATCAACAGATGAAGATGATAATCTACCGCCTCCAAGTTCAAGGTCTAAAAACATTGGTTCAAAGGCTAAGGAAATCGTAAGTTCAAACGTTGTTGGACTACGTCCCCCTAAGTTGGGTACGTGGGAGACTGATAACAAACCATTTAGCATCATCGATGGTCTTTCTACCAAGTCATTATATGCTTTAATCCAAGAACATCAACAGCTTCGTGAACAACATCAAAGAGCTCAAACTCCAGATATCAAAAGGGAAGGTAGCGCTAACAGCAATAATGCTACTCTTAATGGTGATGAGTTAACACTTAATGAACTATTGAATATGAGTGAATTAGAAGATGAATCACCATCCCATACAGACGATATGGGTAGTAATAGTAATGAAAATAGTGCTCTCAATAACAAGAGTGCTACTGCACATGCTGCGGATTGGTATGAAGTCCCCAAAGTTCCTTTGTCTGCATTTAGAAATAAGGGCATTAATGCATACGAAGAAGATGAGTTTATGTTACCCACAAATTCTAATAGAAAAGCGCCTATTGGCTATCTTGGCAATGAAAGAACAAGGAAGAAGATTGATAAGATGAAAGAGTTGCAACGGAAGAAAACCGAAAAGAAAAGACAGTTGAAGAAAAAGAAGAAACTTTTGAAAATCAGAAAAGAAAGAGAAAAGGCAAAAAAGGAGCAAGAAACTATGACATTGCAATTAGGCGTGAGCGGACATGATACCCCCATCAACAACAATAACTGCAATAGTGATATAAACACAGGAACAGATTTCACTACAAATGAAAACACTCCTTTGAATGACCTGCACTCTCATACGCCTGACGATACTTCGCTGTCTCATAATACTAGTCTTACAATGGGCAATAATACAAGAAAAAAATTCGACAAAGAGTGTCGGCTTAGATGAGATTCATGAAATCTTGGGTAAGGATGGCGATGACTTGCTATCTGTGGACAATATAAACGATTATGATACACAAGGAAACCATGCAATTGAAGATACCGACGCCGACATTTTAGCATCGTTAACCGCTCCTGTTCAGTTCGATAATACATTAGATCATGAAAACAGTAATTCCATGTGGAGAAGGAGACAAAGTATGGTAGAAGCAGCGGCAGAAAACCTTCGTTTTACCAAAAATGGTCTATTTAGTGAAAGTGCTTTAGCTGATATCGAGGGAATTATGGGTAATGACACCAACCAACCATTCGAGTTCAACGATGTCTTATAATGGACCATTATGCACTCACCGTAATTTTATTCTCACTATTATCACTACTAATACCTCTCCTTCACCACCGTCACAAATATATAATTTTTTATTCGATTCCACTTCAAATTCATTTTTATCAAGGGTTAAAAAGACTTACATAATATTTTTTCCTTATATATGCATACTTTTATAGAAGAACACAATTAATATTTTTTTACAGGTAAATCCATCATGCCTTAACCCTCCATCTTCAAACAAATATGCGTCTGAGTTTGCATTTGCCTGGCCTAGTCCTCATTTGGTGTTGGGGATCGTCAGCTCATCTCTAAGCTACTATCATATAGTTTCTTTCGTTTTCGTGTTGAACGACTGAAAATTTTTTGAAAAATTTACCTCATCGCTAAAAAGTACAATAATGTAATAGTCAAGGTGAAGCCTGATAATAAAGTATCTTCAAGAAGAACCGAGCCACCTTACCATACACAATGGATTTGAAAACTTCATATAAAGGCGTTTCATTGAACCCTATTTATGCAGGGAGTAGTGCAGTTGCCACAGTTTCAGAAGATGGTAAAATACTGGCTACACCAATTTTAGATGAAATAAACATAATCGATTTGACCGCAGATTCTAGGAAGATTTTACACAAGATTTCCAATGAAGATGAGCAAGAAATCACTGCATTGCAACTCACGCCAGATGGGCAATACCTTACATACGTATCGCAAGCTCAACTTTTGAAAATATTTCAACTAAAGACTGGGAAAGTTGTCAGATCTATGAAAATATCCTCCCCGTCATATATCCTAGACACTGATTCCACCTCAACGCTTTTAGCAGTTGGTGGGACTGATGGTAGTATTATTGTTGTTGACATTGAAAATGGATATATCACTCATTCATTAAAAGGTCATGGTGGTACTATCTCTAGCTTGAAGTTTTATGGGCAATTGGATAGCAAAGTATGGTTGTTAGCATCTGGTGATACTAATGGTATGGTTAAAGTTTGGGATCTTGTCAAAAGAAAGTGCTTACACACACTACAAGAACACACTTCTGCCGTGAGAGGGTTGGATATTACTGAAGTAGAAAACAATGATGGACCGAGCCATCTGAAATTAATTTCTGGTGGTAGAGACGATATTGTCAATTTTTGGGATTTTGATATGAAGAAGAAATGTAAATTAATCAAAACTCTTCCAGTGAATCAACAAGTAGAATCATGTGGATTTTTGAATACTCGTGACGGCAAACACATTATCTATACGGCTGGTGGTGACGCCATCTTTCAGTTAATTGACCTCGAATCTGGTTCTATGCTCAAAAGAACTAATAAACCTATAGAAGAACTTTACATTATAGGCGTACTTCCAATAATGAGTGATTCCAAGATGTTCTTGGTAATGTCTGACCAAACGTTACAACTAATAAACATCGAAGAAGCTCTAGAGAGTAAAGAAGAAATAATACAGGCCGAGTCAAGTATTGCTGGTAACCACGGTATTATTGCTGATATGAGGTTTGTTGGCCCAGAGCTAAACAAATTGGCATTAGCTACCAATTCTCCTGCATTAAGAATAATACCAATCCCAGATTTGACAAGCACCGAAAGTTCATTACCTTTAGATGTTGAAATTTATGAAGGTCATGAAGATCTACTAAATTCACTAGATGCCACTGAAGATGGACTATGGATTGCCACTGCATCTAAGGATAATTCAGCCATCGTTTGGAAATATAATAACGACACCAGCAAATTTGACATCTATGCAAAGTATATTGGTCATTCCTCCGCTGTTACGGCAGTCGGATTACCAAATGTAATGCCAAAGGGATACCCAGAGTTTTTACTGACAGCATCCAATGACTTAACTATCAAAAAATGGAAAATTCCAAAACCAACCTCTACTAATGACGTACAGATTATAAAGGTATCAGAGTATACCCGTCATGCCCATGAAAAGGACATTAACGCATTATCAGTCTCTCCCAATGATTCTATTTTCGCAACGGCCTCATATGATAAGACTTGTAAAATTTGGAATCTAGAAAATGGTGAGTTGGAAGCCACACTAGCCAACCACAAGCGTGGGTTATGGGATGTTTCGTTTTGTCAATATGACAAGTTACTAGCAACGTGTTCTGGTGATAAGACTGTCAAGATATGGTCATTAGAGACTTTTAGTGTTATGAAGACCTTAGAAGGTCATACTAATGCCGTTCAAAGATGCTCCTTCATTAATAAACAAAAACAACTAGTAAGTTGTGGTGCTGACGGCCTAATCAAAATATGGGATTGCTACAGTGGGGAATGTCTGAAGACTTTGGATGGGCACAACAACAGATTATGGGCTTTGAATACCATGAACGATGGTGATACGATCGTGAGTGCTGATGCGGATGGTATTTTCCAATTCTGGAAAGATTGTACCGAACAAGAAAAAGAAGAAGAGCTAGAAAAGACCAAAATACAAGTCGAACAGGAACAATCGCTGCAAAATTATATGAGTCAAGGTGACTGGACAAACGCATTTCTGTTGGCAATGTCTTTAGATCACCCAATGAGGCTGTTTAACGTTCTTAAGAAATCACTTGGCGAATCAAGATCCAGGAAAGGTGGCAAAGAAAGCGACTCTAAGGTGATTTTCAATGAAGAGTTAGACCATGCAATTTCCACTTTAAGCGACGAGCAGTTGATGTTGCTAATGAAAAGATGTAGAGATTGGAATACGAATGCTAGGACACACACTATAGCACAAAGAACTATAAGGTGTGTTTTGATGTATCATAACATAGCAAAATTGAGTGAAATACCGGGTATGGTGAAAGTGGTTGATGCTATAGTTCCATACACACAAAGACATTTCACAAGAGTGGATAATTTAGTTGAACAGAGTTATATATTAGATTATGCATTGGTGGAAATGGACAAGCTTTTTTGAAAAGGAATGGTAAGATATTGCCCTCCAAAGAAAGACAACAACATATTATATTGTAAAGTAGAGTATATAGAGAACAGATTGCATTAGTACAACAGAGGCTTAATGAATTATTCGATATATTTAGCTTCATTTAATATAGAAATTTCTGTGCGCGAAGAGCTCATCGCTAAAAATTTGCAAAAATGAAAAAGAATGAAAACTTTCAAACCCTATGTACTACGTATATAAACAAGGATTGTGTAACTTCTATTGAGCAATACTAGCAAAAGGAATATACAGAATGTCGGCAGGTGATATATCGGCTATAAATACCAAATCTACTAAAAAGAGCAGAAGGAGAAAGAAGAGAAGAACTGCTGATGTTTCATCATCATCAGATTCATCGTCAGACTCATCGTCATTCTCCGAAAATGAAGTAGAAGAAGCCACAAAAGAAACTGCTGAAGAGACTGTCACTGAAGATGGTAAAATCCACCAGGGTCTTTCTAACGGTAAAAATGAGGACGAAGATAAAGACGTTGAAATGGAAGTTTCTGATGTCGAGTTATCAGATGAAGAAAAAGACGAAAGTTTAAAACTAAACTCCAAAGAAATAATAGATGATTCCACCAAAATCTCCCTCAGCAAACTTTCGGAACCCTCGAGATCTCAGAACAAAGACAATTTCTTGAATGCATCGAAAATTGCTGAAAACATCAAATCCGCAAGAAGCGAATATAACGGATTGGCAGAAAGTTTCACGCCAAGAGGTAAGGAAAAGAGCAAACTAAGAGAAGAATATCTAAACCTACTTTTCACAAACTATGGTGACGATATCAATCGTCTTAGATCCGCACCTGATTTCACGAATAAATCACTATCGATCTTGGCAGATGTTCTGGATGAAGGTATAGGAATGTTTGACATTGGAGAATTGGAATCGATCCTAAAAAATAAAGAAATGGAGAAGTAGAAAATGTCACGTCACATTTTCCTGAATTCTAGCATTTTTCCCCCCAAAAATATATAGATATGTATAATAGCTGTTAAAGTCTTTTTTCCATACTACAGGAGAAAGGTCCGAGTTGTGTTTCATTAAGTATAAAATGTTGATATCAGTATAAAATGCAATTAAAAAGTTTATGTATTCAAAATTCAAATATCATTATGTAAAAGGTAAGTAGGAAACGTTGAAGTATAACGAATGATAGAGGTTCTTGATGAGAGGCAAAAGGAGAAGGGAAGAGAGGGAAAAGGAACACGCCGAAGCACATGCTGGACAATCCAACGAACAGCAAAGACGCCTAAATGTACACAAAGGCCTATTATGGAACGGTTGGTGTGTTTTCGATAATGGAAGGAAAAATAATTTAGTTTGAAATTCATTAGTATAAATAAATTTAAAAAGAGAGGAGAATATAGAAACAAATTAAAACGCAAAAAAAAGTGTGTGCTGAGGAGATTCAACTTTGGCCCAGGCGTGGAGTAAAACTTCCTGTTCCCAAATCCTTTCCAATAAATATGTATAGTTCTGTTAATATGCACTCAACCAAGTAATTTAACAAAGAACCACGCTGCACCTGCTGCTATACCACCGACAGCGACCATTTCGACACCTTCTGTGACTTTTTTGGATGTCGAACTACCACTACCCATGGATAATTTTGTTTTCAGATAACCAAAGCAGAATAGTGTTATAACCATGACTATAATTGAGTAAATCAGACCCGTGCCTACGTCTGACACAAAGAAATATGGTAATAGTGGTACTAGCCCACCAATTAGGTAACCACCACCAATCGTGACGGCACTGATAAGTTCTCTATTTTCAGCAGGTTCGTCTAAACCTCTTCCATATCGGATAATGAAGTCAACCATTAATTCCGGCGTCCTTTGTAAGTCTTTGATGAATGAGACGATTGTTTCATCTGAAAAATTAGGGTTGATTTCCAATAAAATGTCTTCTATTTCTCTGTTAATCAGATTGGAGTTATCGTAAAATTTTCTTTTCTCCTTTTTCACTTCTGCATGATAATAATCAGACTCACTTTTAGCACCTAGGTAGCCACCAAGACCCATGGAGATCGCACCCGAGATCAACTCGGCAAACCCACCAGTGATAACCAATTTTGCATCACCAAGGGAAGATAGACCGGCAGTCAGGGCGAAGGGGACGGTCAAACCATCGCTCAGCCCGATAATCAAATCACTAATAACACGAGGGTCTACCGACTGGAAGAACCCCAGGTTCGACTTTTCGTTATCCGAGCTGTCATTTTCATTCCTGTTATCTTTCCCTATCGAACTGGGCGAGTTTTCCAGATCCTGTGTCGCATTCCTACCATAGATAATGTCCGAACTGGACGAGGAAGAATTATCAAGCCTTGTATTGTTGTTATTACTGCCTCCTAGCAAGGGAGTCGATTCAGATCCTCTGGATTCCGAGGTTGCGGCACCGCCTTTTGATTTCTGTATGAGGGTCACCACTGCGTTCTTCAGTGCTACTATGGACATATTATTTGTGTGCACGAAATTTGGGAGGACAAAAACTGTTTCTCTGTTTAATATATTCCAATAAAAAACGAGCCTAAACGCTTTGATCTGTTATGTTCCTGTTCTATAAACTTATAAAAAGCAAAAATTGAGGGTGATGTCCTTTTTAAATTAGTTGTTTGGATTCACTTATTTTGTATCAATTTTTCATAATTAATCTTAATTTTGCATCTTCATTGTGAGACTTTCGGGCCAGCAAAGAAACAAAAAACTGCGGGTCATGAAAGGGGCGCTGGACCAATGAGAGGGGAGCGCGTTAGTAATCGGCGCAAGGAATGCGATATGATTGGCCCAAACAAGAAATACATTAATTATAAGATTATAAAAGTTATATTAGAGATTAAGTTACATTAGTAACAACAAATAAAAAAATTAAACGTAAAATTTAGAAATGAAAACGAAGAAACAAATTTGAAAGGCAATGGTTAACGTCTGCTCTTTTTCTTGAACAGCTTGCTGAAAAAACTGGACTTTTTGTGCTTTGTGGGAGGCGCTTGAGCTTGTACTGTCTTGGTGGTATTTGTTGCGGTGACTATTGTTGGTTGAGAGACAACGGGTGTCTCAGCGGGTATGGCGAGTGATGTAGGTGGTTCAGCAATGGACATTTCGTTCGTGACCGTGGTTGTTGTGGTTGTTGTGGCTGTTGTCGGATCGGTAGCATTTTCTTGGCGCTGTGGGGTTTGATCCTGTAAAAGCGAGGAGGAAGACCTCACGGTTTCTTGTTGTTCAGGGGTTTTTGTTCTTGTGGTAGCAGACGCTACCGGAGGGTGTATGTTGCTCTGGCTTAGTCCGTTTGAGGACGAAAGAGCGGAGGATTCGGTTTGTTGTTGATGAGGTTCGAGGGAATCGGCGGTTGAACTTGCTGCCATACCGTTATTTGAATAGGATCCGGAGGGGGGGACACCGACCATGGGGGACGCAGCCTGGAAGCTTTCTTCAGCGGTCTCGTCCGCCGGGACTTGTTGTCCTTGGTCCTTCTTGTTTTGGTAACCGTAATTTTCTTGTGAAAACTGGAGCACTTTACCAAACATGCTCTTGAACTTGTTTTTGGAAGAACCGCCTGTTTTTGTTTTTTGCAGTGGAACCGTCTCGTATTCATGCACTTCACTCTGTACTGGAAGTTGCGGCTCCCTTGTATAAGTTTGGTTATTAGACACAACGTTTTCAGGAGGTACCGAATAGTCAACACTGTCCAGGGCGGGTTTGGCTGCAGCATTGCTGTTATCGGTATTGTTGATAGTTTCAGGCTGAATGCCGTGAGAATTGTAATACCTCGCTTGTGCAATCTTCAAAGCTTGAGCATACATTTCTTCATCAGTCAGCCCTGTGTTTGCATACTTAGACTCTGATAATGACTCTACTGGTTTTTCCGGTTTGGAATACGACATCAGCGAGTGGTTACGCGCTTCATTCGGTTCATTTTTATCATTTCTATGAAGCAAAGTACTAGTAAATCTCTTAGGTTGAGCCTCAGTATTAGATTTCGCAGCGGTGGCTGGAGTATCGCTACCACCTCTCAGAGTCATTTTTTCACCCATTCTACTTTTCCTTTGTTTGGTACTCCCAATTGGAGTTGAGGCGTTGTTTGAAGGTACATCCGTGTGGTAGACGTTTCTTTTGGCGACTTCGAGGGCCTTTACGTACATTTCTGCTTCGGTTAATGGTTTCTTGACCTTCGGCTCTGCGTTGATCACAACAGGTTGTTTCTGCCTTCTTGTTGTTGACGTTGGTTTTCTTTTTTTATGAATATATTTATTATTGGGTTGGCCTGTGGGAGGAATATAATCTAGTGCGTCGCTGAAGTTAGACAAACTGCTTTCTTCTTCTAGGGGCATAATATCTGTTGAGTACTTATGGTGAAAATAAGATCCAGGCGGGAAATCCGGTTTTTCCAAGTTTAGTTCAGAATCACCTTGCAAACGGTTTTTGTTCACCGGAGAGTATGGGTTCTCATTCTCTGTTTCGTTTTCCTCTAGTATGTCGTGAATGTTATCGGCATTTTGTTCCTCTACGATGTCATCATCTTGCAACATGTAATTCCCACTAAATTCATCGAAATGGCGTTGAGAATCGCCCAATGGGACCAGATTCTTAGTCGTAGTTGTAGTTTCTACATACTCATACCCATTAATTTTCTTAATTGTCTTTTTCGTGATCGATTGAGTCCTTCCTGTGGGGTCCGTGACCTGGGTTGTTTTCACAGTGATAGAATTGGTTCTAGAATCGCTGTTACCGCCTGGAGACTTGTTCTTGCTGCCATGGTTTCTTCTGACATTGGCACCCGACGTCATCGAGTTCATACGACTCCCATTGTTGGCATGACTGGGCCGCTGCAAATGATAGTCCCCACTCCTCTGCGATCTTAGCGAGTACGTCTTTTGCGGATGAGGCTTAGCCGTCCCCCTGGATGATGGTGGGGCGGCAGAAGATGTCGAAAGCCGTCTCCCTGGGACCTTCACCGAGTATCTCTCTTTCGATATTGGCGGAGCATGACCAGCCAGCGATTGCGACCTTGAATAATTGGCTTGATCCGGTGACGCGGCAGAAGCAGCAGAAGCAGCAGCAGCAGATAATTGAGGACTCTTGTTGTAATCCTCTTGGTTCTGGTAATAGTAATCATACCTGGACAGGTCAGGCACCCTCCTATCCCTCTTTGCAAACCCAAATACCATTGTACACTTTCTTGGTCGACGGACTGTGTTGTTTATTTACTCTCCCAATGAAAAAGGAAGAAAGAGCTATATGAGCAGCAAGTGGTAGTCGAAAGCAACAAAAAACAGAATACTAAGAAAAGTCAGTCAGTACCAAACTAAATATTCAGTGATTTTCACGAGCAGGTCCTTGATATGTCTGCCCTCTTCGTTCTTGCTTCTCTCCCCTCTTCTCATCCATTTTCTTCATATTTGTTTTTCTTTTCCTTCTTATTTCAACTTGACAAATGTCCGAAAAAAAAAAGGGGTCTCAGCCATTAAAAGGCTGCTGAAAGCACTTTTAACAGTGGTGTCAAGCTAAGGGAAGAGAAGAGAAGGTGGAAGGCCCCAACAGGCTAGGATTACGAAAGCCGGTATGAGTAGTGTTGGCGAGAATTCAGAATATTACAAGCAGGCGCTGGAAGAGTACAAGGAAGTCCAGGAGGACAATGACCCCGATGTGTGGGATTCGAGGATTTCTAAGACTGGATGCTACGTGGAGAACCTAGCATTGCAGCTGTGCCACGCTGAGACTGGCGACTGGAGACAGTGCTTCAACGAGATGGAACTGTTTAGAAAGTGCTGGGAACAAAACGGCAATAGAGAGCGTGTAAGCACTGTCGACATGGATGGCTCGAACAACAGTGGCTCGGAAAAAAAGAAATGAAGACAAAAGTATCTTGATATGTAACGTGTATATAATAGACAATTCAACTCGTTGAAACAAGTCAGTTTAGTTTTCCCTTTATAGAGCATAATTACTGCGTTTTGGGACGGCATTTCTATGAGCTTCTAGAATGATTTTCCCGCCCTTGCTGGAAAACGTTCAGCAAAAAACTATTTAAACAAAGATGAGTAAGAAACAATGTACTGCTGCACCGGGTTGTGATCGGATCATCAAGATAGATCGGCGGACAACAGAACAAAGATGACTAGACCAAAGGCTTTTTTCGATATTTCCATTGGAGGCAAACCACAGGGTCGCATAGTTTTTGAGTTGTACAATGACATTGTGCCTAAAACGGCTGAAAATTTCTTGAAATTGTGTGAAGGTGATGCCGGTATGGCTAAGACCAAGCCCGACGTACCATTATCGTACAAAGGCTCCATCTTCCATAGAGTCATCAAGGAGTTTATGTGCCAGTTTGGTGACTTCACCAATTTCGACGGTACTGGCGGTGAGAGCATATATGGTGAAAAATTCGAGGACGAAAACTTCACTGTTAAACACGACAAACCCTTCCTTCTATCCATGGCTAATGCCGGCCCAAACACCAACGGGTCCCAGGCTTTTATAACCTGTGTTCCAACGCCTCACTTGGACGGGAAGCATGTTGTGTTTGGTGAAGTGATTCAGGGTAAAAGACTTGTCCGCTTGATTGAAGGCCAACAATGTGATCAAGAAAACAACAAGCCCATGCGGGACGTAAAGATCGATGACTGTGGTGTGCTGCCAGAAGATTACCAGGTACCGGAAAACGCGGAAGCCACCCCAACAGACCAGTACGGTGACAATTACGAAGATTTCTTGAAGCAAGACGAAAAAGTGGACTTGACCAAATTCGACACTGTCTTGAAAGCAATCGAAACGGTAAAGAACATTGGTACCGAGCAGTTCAAGAAGCAAAACTATTCAGTGGCCTTGGAGAAATATACCAAGTGTGACAAATTTTTGAAAGAGTATTTCCCAGAAAATTTGCCAAAGGAACAAATTGAAACAATCAATCAACTGAAAGTGTCTATCCCTTTAAACATCTCCATCTGTGCTTTGAAACTAAAGGATTATAAGCAGGTCCTCGTAGCTGCATCAGAGGTGTTATACGCAGAAGCGGCTGACGAAAAGGCCAAAGCCAAGGCTTTGTACCGTCGTGGACTGGCTTACTTCCATGTAAACGATACCGATATGGCGCTCAATGACCTGGAAATGGCAACCACTTTCCAACAAAATGATCCTGCCATTTTGAAAGCCATTGACGACACTAAATTGAAAAGGAAACAACAAAACGAAAAACAAAAAAATCTCTTTCAAAAATGTTCTCCTGATCACTTGCACCATGTGCATGCATACGTATAAATATATTAGATAATCAAGCTATTTTAAAACCAGATGAGTTAAGTACTATAAAAATTCTGTTACAAAACATTTTCTGGGAAAGCGAACGGATATTTTCCGATGAGCTTTTACTTAGTAAGAAAAAAAAGCTGAAGATGCTCGAATTGCGATTACACCAAAACAAGAGCTGTACAGTTGGAAAAGCTCTACCAGACAAGTTGATAATGCCCCCACAAGAATACGCTACTTTTACAGATATACCAGTGACAAAAGCGCAGATTGAACACTGTTCGTACTCATCCTGGTCCGCATTATTTCCTAAATACGTACCGAAATCTATAATAATCAAATCATTACCAAAAAAATTCATTCAGTATCTAGAACAAGATGGTATCAAGCTACCCCAAGAGGAAAACTCGAGATCGGTTTATACCGAGGAAATAGTAAGGAACGAAGATAATGAATACAGTGACTGGGAAGACGATGAAGATACTGCCACGGAATTTGTCCAAGAAGTGGAACCTTTAGTAGATTTCCCGGATTTACACCAGAAGCTAAAGGATGCTATGACCGAACTGGGTGCAGTCGCTCCCAAGTTGAACTGGTCAGCACCAAGAGATGCTACATGGATCCTGCCTAACAATACTATGAAATGTTACGAAGTAAATGAACTGTACCTTCTTTTGAATGCTTCCAACTATATAATGCATGACCTTCAAAGAGCATTCGAAGGCTGCGTGGACAGCGGTGACGTAAGGGACTTGAAGTTTGACTTGGTTCTTAGACAGTGGTGTAACATCAATCCTGCGCTCGAATTTAGAGTCTTCGTTAGAGATGCTCATGTCGTCGGAGCCTCTCAACGCGATTTGACTTACTATGACTACTTGGATGAGCTGTCGGACACCTTTAAAGACCTGATTGATGAATTAGTACATGATGTCATCATGCCCAAATTCTCTGATAAAAGTTTTGTAGTAGATGTTTATATTCCAAGACCCTTCAACAAAATTTTCATCATTGATATAAATCCATTTTCCAGGAAGACAGACTCCTTGTTGTTTTCGTGGAACGAGATTGTTACAATGGTACCTCCGACAGATGACAAAAATGAAGAGGACTATGAACTGAGACTGGTAACGAGGCATAACACTGGTAGGTTTGCTTCCAAGGAACACTCCGAAAATCACGTCCCGCAAGATCTTGTGGAGGCCGGTCTAGACCCCGAAGCAATTCGAGAGCTCACGCAGAAATGGAGAGAGTTACTCAATCAACAAACTCAAGAAGAAAGTAGTGGTAGCGAGGATGAAACGTAAGTTTGAAGAACACAATGAGAAATTGTATTTTTTCATTTTAGTACCTTTGAGGTGTTTTTATAAAAAGAATACTTATCTTAGTATATATAAATCATTTATTTGTCCGATAGGGGTGCGAAAAAGAACAATCATATAAACAAAAAACAGCAAGCGGATACGTGTGTCATCTTCACCATGTAAAGCTTTCTTCCTCTAGTTCAACATCAATCTTTAAAGAGGAGTCTATCCCTTGAACGACTGCGTGTCTAAAATCATCATTGAACGTCGATGGCCCACACGAATAGAAGGTGATGTTATTGTTGTCGGACTCTGAGAGCTTAATCTCAGAACGAACTAACTCTTTCAAATCAGGTCTTTTGTTCAGGCATTTGACCGTGATTTCATTGTCCCTTTTATCATCAGACGCTTTTGTACTATCATCAGAATTCGTGTCTTCAACACTGGAACCTGTGAATATGACGGATACTTCACAATTTCTGTCCTTTAACCATTGCAGCTCATTCTCGAACCATTTCATGTGCGATAAGTCGTTAACGATCCAGTAAAACTTATGCTGGAATTGTTCAGTAGTTGACAGACGCAAACATTCTACGAAATGTGGATAAACTGCGGCCACTCCCAAACCAGCGGACACACCTACCAAATTTCTCTTCAATCTAGCCATCTGTGGTATCGTTACACCGTAAGGACCTTCCAAAAATATTTTACAATTGACAGTTTGCCCCGGAGCGTTAAGAACTTTTGACAACAAAACTCTAGTGATACCCTTATTTGCCTTAACATACATGGTTAGTTGATCTGGGTTGTTTGGATCACGGTGACGTTCTGATAGAACCGTAAATGGATGAGATTGGAAACTGTAGAACCATGTACCTTTTGGTGACAGAAAATACATATATGCGAAAGCTCCCACTTGGTATTTGAAAAACCTGGGTTTTTTAACTGAAATCTTTATAACGTTGGAATCAGCGGTAGTACTCAAGGTAGCGGTTTTCAAGCCACCATTTAAAACAATCCTGGTGATTCTCGCGAATCTGTCAAAGCACAAAATACCTGCCATTGACCAAATCCAGCCCATCCAGCCCAGAGTATAGCAATGGTGATACATGGCAATAATGAATAAGATATTCATAATCTTATGAATAAGAAGAAAGATTTCGTACCCTTTATTTCTAAAGATTTTTTCACTCTGCAGAATGATCACAGACATCAATATCGTTGCTACCATACCCCATCTGAAGTAAAAAATAGTGAGGAAGTGTTTATAGGTGCTGTTTTTCACCACTATGGCGGTCCTAATAATCGAATGAATAATTGCCAAAGTTACGCAGGCGTAAGCAGACCATTTATGATAGTAGTTAAAAGTAGGAAATGAAATGCCGGTTATAGGAATGAAAGGGTTATTCCTTATTCCGAATAGATAAACTACGGGGAAAAGCGCAATAGCCATTAAATCTGCTCTGCGGCCTACAAAACTCATGATTCTTGACCATCTGTCTGTTTGGTAAGGTTGGGGATAATCAACCTTGTAGCCAACACTCATAGACAAGATGACCAAAATAACAAAGATTAAGACAACGAGACCTTTTCCTCTAGTCGGGAAATTAAATGGCAGATATTTCCATAAATAAAAGGTTCTTTCATGATAATCTTTGTAAACGGAAGGATAAATTAGTGATTTTTGACAGAATTTGGCATAATGCTTTTGCCAAATACCTTTTTCATAATATTGAGAGTAGTAGCGAGAGTGAGCACGACTGCCCAAAAGAAGACGAGACCCCAACCGAACCATTGAGAACGAATTCGACCAAGATAACTAAGATAGCTTGTTTTATAGTAATAATGGTAAGCTGTCTCGTTCGCCGTTAGAGGTTGATTGACCAGAACCTTCATATCTGTCTTCACAGGAGCTCTCAAATAAATGGAGGCGTTTAAATAAATTTTTTTCATGTCGTCCAGAGTGTAAGATCTGTTAGATGAACATTGAGCAGCAATTTTCATCAAGGCACTGTCAAGTGTCTTGTTGGACTTGGAGTTTTCATAGGCACATGCAGTGACGGAGCCGAGCCAGTTGATATTTTTACAGTAACAACTTACAGATTTTTTACTACTAGTACATCCAAACTGATATAGCGAGGCTTGAGAAATGCACGAAGAACTTACATACTTAGCACTCGATTGGACCGTAATAACAAACGAAGCAAATAAACAAATTATCAAACGGATTGCAATCATTGAGCCAGCCGGTTTTCTGTGTCTATATGAGTTCGTAAGCTACTTAAGAAATGGAAGACCTTTATAAAATATACCGATAACTTCAAAAAAGAAATAAAAAATGACTCCCAATTTAAGATTTTAGCATGACTTAAGTATTTATCGGTGTAGTTTAATCATCGTAATATCAGGCACCAGGAACCTTTCGAGATTATATACTAGCTTTGCGGGGTTCTCGAAAGTGGGTGTAAATCAAGCTCAGACGCTATTTAACATTCTCGATGAGCAAAAAATATCGGTGGAGATGTTTGGGTTGGGTGTAGTTTTAGCACCAAACTTCAATAGCTAGTGCTTATTGATCAAGAACGATACAAGAACTCTTGTAAAGGTTAGGTGTTAATTGGAGGCTTTTACAAATGTTGAAAAAAAAAGAATTTAATACTGCAACTGGATTTGTTATCAGCGTTTGCTCTATGAGAATTGTACAAACCAAAAAACTCTTTACCCTGTTCTACAAACAAGCATTGTCCTGCTGAATGGCCATGCTGTTCACCGTACATTGAATGTGGAGCTGGTCCGATGTGTAATGTTGGTGGCTATGATGTAAAGGTTTTCTTCCAATAAGGACAATTGCGTGCCTACACCAATTTAAGTGCCCAATTTGGAGGTCAAGTTGGTCAACACACCAAAGGTTTCCCAATTCAATATGAACTATCAACCAAGGCCACCAATCAAGGAGGAAAATGTACCGAAAAAGGCAAATACCAAAGTGGGTGTCATAGAGAGGGAGCTTAATTCCGAAGAAAATCATACACTATGTGTGTATGAAATATTTAGGGCTCTTACCACGTAAAGCTTTCTTCCTCTAGTTCAACATCAATCTTTAAGGAGGAGTCTATCCCTTGAACGACTGCGTGTCTAAAATCATCATTGAACGTCGATGGCCCACACGAATAGAAGGTGATGTTATTATTTTCGGACTCTGACAGCTTAATTTCAGAACGAACTAACTCTTTCAAATCAGGTCTTTTGTTCAGGCATTTGACCGTGATTTCATTGTCCTCTTTATCGTCAGACGCTTTTGTACTATCATCAGAATTCGTGTCTTCAAAACTGGAACCTGTGAATATGACGGATACTTCACAATTTCTCTCCTTTAACCATTGCAGCTCATTCTCGAACCATTTCATGTGCGATAAGTCGTTAACAATCCAGTAAAACTTATGCTGGAATTGTTCAGTAGTTGGCAGACGCAAACATTCTACGAAATGTGGATAAACTGCGGCCACTCCTAAACCAGCGGACACACCTACCAAATTTCTCTTTAATCTGGCCATCTGTGGTATCGTTACACCATAAGGACCTTCCAAAAATATTTTACAATTGACAGTTTGCCCCGGAGCATTCAGAACTTTTGACAATAAAACTCTTGTGATACCCTTATTTGCCTTGACATACATGGTTAGTTGATCTGGGTTGTTTGGATCACGGTGACGTTCTGATAGAACCGTAAATGGATGAGATTGGAAACTGTAGAACCATGCACTTTTTGGTGACAGAAAATACATATATGCATAAGCTCCCACTTGGTATTTGAAAAACTTGGGTTTTTTAACTGAAATCTTTATAACGTTGGAATCAGCGGTAGTACTTAAGGTAGCGGTTTTCAAGCCACCATTTAAAACAATCCTGGTGATTCTCGCGAATCTGTCAAAGCACAAAATACCTGCCATTGACCAAATCCAGCCCATCCAGCCCAGCTTATGGCAATGGTAATACATGGCAATAATGAATAAGATATTCATAATCTTATGAATAAAAAGAAAGATTTCGTACCCTTTATTTCTAAAGATTTTTTCACTTTGCAAAACAATCGCACACATGAATACCGTTGCTACCATGCCCCATTGGAAATAGAACACGGTTACATAATAAGTATAACTACCTCTTTTCACTGCCATGGCGGTTATGATAATTGAATGAATAATTGCCAAAGTTACGCAGGCGTAAGCAGACCATTTATGATAGTAGTTAAAAGTGGAAAATGAAATGCCGGTTATAGGAATGAAAGGGTTATTTCTTATTCCAAATAGGTAAACTATGGGGAAAAGCGCAAGAGCCATTAAATCTGCTCTGCGACTTACAAAATCCATGCTTTTTATCCATCTTGGTTTTAAATAAGGGTGAGGAAATTTGATACTGTGACCAAAACTAACAGAAAAGATGACCAAAAGAACAAATATCAAAACAACGAGACCCTTTCCTCTAGTCGGGAAATTAAATGGCAGATATTTCCATAAATAAAAGGTTCTTTCATGATAATCTTTGTAAACGGAAGGATAAATTAGTGATTTTTGACAGAATTTGGCATAATGCTTTTGCCAAATACCTTTTTCATAATATTGAGAATAGTAGCGAGAGTGAGCACGACTGCCCAAAAGAAGACGAGACCCCAAGCACACCACTGAGACCGTATTAAGGCAAGATGATTACCATAATTGTTTAGGTAGTAATAATGGAAGGCTGTTTCATTCGCTGTTAAAGGTTGATTGACCAGAACGTTCATATCTGTTTGCACGGGAGCTCTCAAATAGATGGAGGCGTTTGAATAAATTTTTTTCATGTCGTCCAGAGTGTAAGATCTGTTAGATGAACATTGAGCAGCAATTTTCATTAAGGCACTGTCAAATGTTTTGTTGGACTTGGAGTTTTCATAGGCACATGCAGTGACGGAGCCGAGCCAGTTGATATTTTTACAGTAACAACTTATAGATGTTTTATTATTAATACATCCATACTGATATAGCGAGGCCTGAGAAATGCACGAAGAGCTAACAATTATAGCACTCGATCGAACCGTAGCAACAAAAGATATAAGTAGGCAGAATAACACACGGGTCCCAATCATTGTGCCAGTTGGTTTCTTGTATACATATAAGTTTGGAGTAACTAAAAAGGAATACTAGGTAACTGATGGTGAAATTAAGTTCGAGAATAAGAAAAGGGCTTCAAACTAGGATTCTAGCATGGCTTAAGTATCGACCGCTATAATACAACCATGGTAACATCGGGCGCTAAAAGTCTCTCGAGATCGTAAACTAGCTCCGGAGGGTCCTTGGAATGGGGTGTATTATTCAAGTAGATGCAAAGCCGCATTACACTTCGATGAGCAAAAATTCGATGAGCAAAAATTTCACTGGGGATGTTTGGGTTGAGAGTGGCTCTTTTGGAATCAAGCTGCAACAATATTCGTGTTCTTGACTATATTTGCAGCCCGAGGGGTAGCTGCAGTTGATTTTATCGGTATTTTTGCTATTGTGAAATCATTTGTCGTCTATGCAAGTTCTAACTGCGCTTTGTGGGTGGGGTCGTCAATAATTGCTTACAATGTGCTCGTTCTACATTGTTTTCAGAGGCGTCACAAAAAAAAAAAAATTACTCCGCGACTTCTATAAAAAAAAAAAAGGCACAATAGTAAGTAGTTATTGATCAAGAGGAAATACAAGAACGCCTGTATAGGTCAGGCGTTGATTAGAGGCTTTTGCGCAAGGTAGAGAAAATGAAGAGCTTAATACTGCAACTAGTGTCTGTTATCGGCAGTATCGGGTTTACTCTCGGAGAATTGTACAAACCAAAAAACTCTATACCCTGTTCTACAAACAAGCATTGCCCTGCTGAATGGCCATGCTGTTCACCGTATAATGAATGTGGAGCTGGTCCAATATGTGTTGGTGGCTGTAATGTAAGGTCCTCTTTTAATGAGGAGAGCTGCATTTCTATACCTGCTTTAGTGCCCAATATGGAGGTCAAGTTTGCCAGCACACCAAAGGTTCCCAAATTCAATGCGAACTATCAACCAAGGCCACCAATCAAGGAGGAAAATGTACCGAAAAAGGCAAATACCAAAGTGGGTGTCATAGAGGGGGAGCTGAATTCCAAGAGAATCATACACTATGCCAAATTCCTAGTCACTCCCGATATAAAGGAAGCTGAAAAAATGTTGGATGATTTTGATTTTACACATAGCGGTTATACCTCGATTGAGCCAAGTACGGGAAACATTGTATTGGCCATGCCCAAAAAAAACTACCGGAAGTTTAGTCACAACAACAAGATCGTTCTTATACGGAAAAGCTAGCTTGCGAATGAAAACAGCACGTTCAAGGGGAGTCGTCACTGCGTTTGTCCTCATATCTGCCATCGGGGATGAGATTGACTTTGAATGCTTGGGCGGTGATCTAACCATGGTGCAATCAAATTATTATTCTCAGGGGCAATTAGACTATACTAGAATGCAAAGATTTCCTGTTGCCGGCGACACTTGGGCGACTTACCACACGTATGAGATTGATTGGGATCCGGATAGAATCGTATGGTATGTGGACGGTAAACCAGCGCGCACCGTTGTAAAGAAGGATACATGGGACCCAGTTAAGAAAGAATTCAGGTACCCACAAACACCGATGAGGCTGGAAGCTGCCGTTTGGCCAGGCGGCTCGGAACACAATGAACCTGGAACCATAAATTGGGCAGGAGGCCTTATAGACTGGGAGCACTCGCCCGATATCATCGAAAGAGGCCAGTTTACGGCGCAGGTCGAACAAATCACTGTAAAACCGTACCGAAATAAATTCACAGAACAAGTTCAGCATTGTTTGAAAACGAAGAAAAATGCAACCGCCATCCTCGACAAAGACCTGTCGAAAGTGGTCGTATCGTACAAGAAGCAAAACAAAACCGCCGAATATGGCGAATCATCCCTCCAATGGGATTGTTTTGTCACTCCGAAAGTGAACGACTGGCTGAGTTCTGGACAAATACGCGACAGTAATAACAGTCGCAGTAATAATGGCTCAGAAAAGCACCTGCATACGTACCCTGGCCTCCGAATCCCTGCATCAAGGCACGTCATTATATAGTTACCTAAACTATCGGAGCCTAATGGTTAACAACCACTAAATACATCATTTTTAAGAATCTCAGCGCTGCGTTTTGTCACTCACTCACTCATTATACGCGCATTTACTCATTATTTACTCATTATTCTCATAATACTCGAATAAAATTATATCAGAGTTACCCTTTTTATTTTGAGTATTTCCGGGTAACAGAACGCGTCAATATTTTCTTTTGGGAATCTTGTAAAAGTAATAAGCAAAACAGATGCTATGAAAGGTGTGATATAGGTGTCATATGTACAGACGAAGCCACGACATTAGTATCGATGGGTGGCGAAATTATCTCTTTACAAGCTGGTCAATGCGGGAACCATGTTGGTAAGCTACTCTGGTCTCAATTGGCGAAAGAGCACGCGATAGGCACCGACGGGCTATCGCTGCTTCCTGATTCGAGTGCAGAAAGAGATGATGATACAAAGCCATTTTTTCGCGAAAACAGTAGGAACAGGTTCACGCCAAGGGCCATCATGCTGGATTCTGAGCCTAGCGTCATTGCCGACGTGGAGAACACGTTTCGTGGATTTTTCGATCCGAGAAACACCTGGGTGGCTTCTGACGGCTCCAGTGCCGGTAATTCGTGGGCCAATGGCTACGACATAGGGACCCGCAACCAGGATGAAATTTTGAACAAGATTGATAAGGAGATTGACTCCACTGATAATTTCGAGGGTTTCCAGTTGTTACACTCCGTGGCAGGTGGAACCGGATCCGGGCTAGGGTCCAATCTCCTGGAAGCATTGTGCGATCGATATCCAAAGAAGATACTAACGACTTATTCTGTATTTCCCGCGAGATCCTCCGAGGTTGTTGTTCAATCCTATAATACCATTTTAGCCCTGAGGAGATTGATAGAAGATAGTGATGCAACCGTGGTGTTTGATAATGCTTCATTATTGAATATTTCGGGGAAAGTGTTTAGAAACCCGAATATTGATTTACAACACACAAACCAATTGATTTCGGCTATAATATCTTCAGTAACAAACAGTATACGGTTCCCCAGTTACATGTATTCATCCATACCGAGTATATATTCCACCTTAATTCCCTCTCCTGAGCTTCATTTCCTAAGTCCTAGTTTCACACCATTTACATCAGATTACATACACGATGATATAGCACATAAAGGCCATTCGAGTTATGATGTTATGTTAGATTTGTTGGACCCTTCTAATTCTCTTGTTTCCACCGGAATGAATAACCCAACGTATTTCAACGTTTACAACACAATCATCGGTAACGTGGAGCCTAGCCAGATATCGCGTGCAATGACCAAGATACAACAACGTCTGAAGTTCCCCTCGTGGTCTTCTTCTGCCATGCACGTTAACATTGGGAGAAGATCGCCTTATTTGCCCCCACAACCTAATGAAAACGAAGTTGCTGGTATGATGCTAAGCAATATGTCCACCGTAGTGAACGTCTTTGAAAATGCGTGTCATACGTTCGATAAAGTGTTTGCCAAGGGCGCCTTTTTGAATAATTATAACGTAGGCGACTTGTTCCAATCTATGCAGAATGTTCAAGACGAGTTCATAGAGTCGAGAGAGGTAGTACAAAGTCTTATGGAAGACTACGTGGCTGCAGAACAAGACTCGTACCTGGATGACGTACTCCTGGACGACGAAAACATGGTCGGCGAATTAGAAGAGGATCTGGATGCCGACGGAGATCACAACCTAGCATAATAACGTCCCTTTTTTACAAATTCTATATGTACTCATTCTATTGTAATGGTACAATCTATGTATCGATAGTAACTACCCCTTTAATGTATTATTTCCATTTATAAAATTCATCGTTGCATTCTTATATGAACCAAGTTTGTAATTTTTTTCTTTTTGTATACTGATAGCGCCATTTTTCGATTTCTGGGTTCCCTAAAGGGTGGAAAAAACCGAAAGGCCTAATGCAGAGTGCGATGGAAAGATCTGTATGAGGTACAACTTAGCAAATTGATGGTTCCATTCAATTGGTAAACTTCGACAACAGTCCATGTAAGATTAGTGGCAGAATGAGTACTCTAGCAGAAGTAAGTTTTGTTCGGTTATGGCTTGCCTTTTAGTTCATGAAGACTAACAAACATTATAAAATATTATTATACTAGGTTTATACTATAATCGAGAATGCTGAACAGGAATGTCGAAGAGGAGATTTTGCTAATGCAAGGGTAAAATATCAACAAGCCATTGAGGTATTGGGCCCGCACAACGAGAACTTATCACAAAACGAATTAAGTTCGGATGTTACACAAGCGGTTGATTTATTAAAACAGGACATAACAGCAAAAATTCAAGAATTAGAACTTTTAATTGATAAGCAATCACCAGAAGAGAACAGTATCGGAATGCTTAACAACAATATGCTTATTGGGTCCGTTATCCTGAACAACAAAACTTCGATAAATGGAGTGGGCAATACTAGAAACTGGGATAATTCAATATATCAGAATTCATTGAACCCCCAAAACGATCCTGTTTTGATTTCAATTTTAAATCGCTTGCAATTTAATTTGAATAATGACATGGAGTCGAAAGTGAAAGAAGTAAAAAACTCCAATAACTCGGAGATGAAGATTAACTTGAGACTGGAACAATTCAAAAAGGAATTAGTACTATATGAGCAAAACAAATTCAAGGAATACGGCATGAAAATTGATCAAGTTGCAAAAGAGAATAAAAAACTATCTAATGAAATTGGGAGATTGAGAGAACGTTGGGATAGTTTAGTAGAAAGCGCTAAACAACGAAGGGATAAACAACGAGATTAAACGGATAGTTTGCAAAGCATTGATTGGGTACGGATCTCACCGTACGACTGCGATATGCATAATTCCTTTCGATGTAAAAAACACTTATGTTTCTACGCAACATCTCTGTGGTGACATTTAAGAGTTCCGCCTAAACGCTGGTTCAAGTACGGCTGAAATTCTAAGTACTAGTGTGGATAGATCGTCCAGGCGCTTGGAAAACAAAATAACGGATGCATTCGTATAAACATATATATTAATAATCTACTATGTTCTACGTGAATAAATGAAAATATCAATCTTTTGAAACTAAAGCCAAAGTAAAAAAGAGATATCTTTTCAAGTTGTATATTTATAACATTAAATTTGAGGGCATGAGGGTAGAAATTAAGACTCTGTAGAAACAATCCATTCCTCTACAATCTGAGAACAGCGGTAATGTCGCTGATCGGAATATTTTTTCCAGATTGAATGATGACGTCGAGATGCACTTTTGCAATTTTCTAATATCAATGAAGCTAGAGAGATTATTTGGTCGGATGTATAGCCGGAATAAAAGACATGTTTCAAAGACCAGTCATTCGAACCAAGTATGACTTTACTCAAAAAATATGCACCAGCAGCTAACCAACTCGGAGCAGCGGCTACCAATCTTGGTTCTACTATTGTAGTTTCCAGTAAATATTTTGCTAAAGTTCTTGGTTCAAAATCATAATCATCAGCCTTACTTATTCTTCTTAGAAATGGCATGGGGCCCGGCCAACCAATCTCAAATTCTAATGTGTCTATCATGTACTGCTCAGCTTTAATTATATCATCTCTGTTATATGTGTTTTCTAGCATGTAAACCAGATCGTCTAAAGTGGGGCAGTTAATCTCTTCAAACTTGGCAGCAATAAATAAAGCAGATACACCAACTAGTTGAAATCTATTCAACGTGACAGTTTTCTTTGATAAAAACCTATCCACTATGTTAATTGTTAAATACAATGTTTCTGGTAGAAGCTGAAACCTGAAATGCAGTTGAACAAGCCAATCTATCATAGTTCTTCTGAACGGCCATGTTAGTTCTACTTGATTCTGCATGTAATACGGGTTGGGTCTATATTTTACTTCGAGCTCTTTTAAATAATAAAAGATTTCCGACGCATACTCAACAGCCATCACCACATCATGGGTGTCATCATCCAGCGGATCAGGTACTGATTGGAAGTATTTTTCAAATGCCTTGTCCAATTCATTCTGAATTTCATCATTATTTATTGGAGATAATGGTTCGAATGTGCTACCAACATCTTCCTCAGTAGTTTCTATCATTTCCCCATCGGAATCCTCATACATTTGACTGGTTTGAAGTTGCTGGTTTCTCACTCTCTGAGTTAGCAAATCGTCAACATTGTATTTGTTGCCTTCATCAGTAGAGGATTCTTCACAACTATCAAGTATGAAGTCGTCATCTTCATCATCACCTGTGTATTCCTGTTTCAGTAAAGTTGACTGTATATTCTCTTTGTCAAAACCATTCCTCGCCTGCTGAAATTTATTTTTAATGGCATTATGTATTCTATTTGCTTTTTGGGAGGTCACGTCACCTAAAGCCACCCTCCCCTGTCGTCTTTCTGGTCCCTTTGTGCCCTTTTGGAACCCACGGTAAAGTAGGTTTTCGGCCTCTTGATCAGCATCTTCATTCAGAATGTCAATGCCATCTCTCAAAGTAGACCTTGGAGGTTGTACAGTGCGCCCGTCAAACATTTCTCCTCAACTTTCTGCTCAATCTGGTCAGCTCAATACCCAACAACGACACTGCACGCTAGTATATAATTTTAGAATATCAGAAAGTGAAAATTTTCGACAAACCACAAATAACCTTTGTTGTGATATTTCGATGTTTTTGTTTTTGTTTTTGTTTTCGTTTCGTGGTTTACAAAGCGGGAATAAAAAGGAAGATCTCGAAGCAAAGAGCATAAAATCAGGCATGAAAGATTAGCGTTCTGGCATTTAAAAGAGTTTCCTGGCGTACTGAAAATATGACGGATGTTTTGGACACAAATCAACAGCGTGAAGCCATTGTAAAGGCCGCCGCTTATCTTTCGAGTATTTTGGAACCACACTTTCAAAGTACTCCAAATTTCAAACCTCCAAGAACTTTGATCATATGTGGTTCCGGGTTGGGTGGGATATCCACCAAATTATCCATAGACAATCCTCCCCCAGTGACAGTTCCATACGAAGATATACCGGGATTCAAGAAAAGTACGGTTCCAGGCCATTCTGGTACGCTAATGTTCGGATCTATGAATGGCTCACCAGTAGTGCTAATGAATGGACGTCTTCACGGGTATGAAGGCAACACATTACTCGAGACTACGTTTCCGATAAGAGTGATTAACCACATGGGCCATGTCCATAACTTAATTGTCACTAATGCTGCCGGCGGTATAAATGCGAAATACCAAGCTTGTGATTTAATGTGCATTTATGACCACTTGAATATCCCTGGCCTAGCTGGACAACACCCATTAAGAGGCCCTAACTTGGATGAAGTCGGACCTCGCTTCTTGGCTTTAAGCGATGCATACGATCTAGAATTGAGGAAACTTTTATTCAAGAAATGGAAAGAATTAAAGATTCAAAGACCACTACACGAAGGTACTTATACCTTTGTCTCCGGCCCCACTTTTGAAACAAGGGCGGAGTCTAGAATGATTAGAATGCTTGGCGGTGATGCTGTCGGAATGAGTACTGTTCCCGAAGTCATCGTGGCCAGACATTGCGGCTGGAGGGTCCTAGCCTTAAGTTTGATTACTAACACATGTGTCGTGGATAGCCCTGCCAGTGCACTGGACGAATCGCCTGTGCCTTTAGAGAAGGGTAAAGCGACACATGCTGAAGTCCTGGAGAATGGTAAAATCGCGTCTAGTGACGTACAGAGTTTGATTGCTGCCGTGATGGAGGAACTGTAGATTTGTTATGACTCGAATACCTCTCTGTTTCATGTGGGCATCCAATCGGTAATGATTTCATTTTTTTTTCTTTTAAAGAAGAGCAGTTCTTTTATATATATCATATTTATATTATATATACATATCGTTTGTTTTGTTTTTTGTATAAAAAAGATGTACAACAAAGTTTGATATAAGAACTTGCAAAAACAGAAAAGAAGAAAAGTGAACAAGCTCCTGGAGCATTGACTTTCACAACTCTTCAAATGTTTTGTGTTTATTGTACATTATGCTTTCTTTTCTCTTCATATTCATTGATGGGCTTGTCCCGGTTGATTTTTTTGCTTTTTAGTCTCTTATTGATGGACTTCACCGGCGGGTTCCCATTTACCTTCCAGATTTTCTTTCCATAAGGTAACTTTATTATCACCTCCAGAAAGAGCTAGTATGTTACCGGACAAGGACCAACTAGCCCTCCATAAAACATCTGGAAATTTTTCTTCTTTTAATAAAGTTTTTTTCCATGGGCCTTGTTCATTATCTTGAGTCCAGATGATACAGGTGCGGTCTTGTGAAACACTAGCCAAGTATGAACGTAGGAGGACGGTTGGCGACCAAGCCACGTCTCTCACCCAGTCACTGTGACCTTCCAAAGTACTCTCCAGGACGTAAGTTTGTGCATCTGAGTTGTACTTCCAAACCTTTACCAAATTGTCTGCCCCACCGGTCACAAACTTGCGGGATTCCTTGGCACCACTGTGTTCGCCATCTTCTTCAACAGTAGCTGGGGCCCACGAAGCGGAGTTGACGCCGATGGCGTGAGCATCGATGATTATTGGAGAAGTGGTACCGTTTTCCTTGAACTCCACTACAGAGACTTTACCATCGGAAGAAGCGACTAGTAATAGGGGGCCATATTCATGAGGAGCCCATTGAACGGAATTGACAGAAGCGGAATGCACGGCGTGAACGGCAATTTGGGACCATCTACCGTTTTCTTCTTTCCAAATCAATACCTTACCATCGTAAGAGCATGAAGCCAAAATTGTACCGAATTTGGGGTGCGCCCAATCAACACGCCAAACGGGGCCTTCGTGGCCAGTCAGTGTGTCTACTAACTTGTGTGTTTCCCCTTCGACTTCGAAGATCTTAATTGTCTTGTCAGACGAGCATGTGGCGAGGCGCTTCCCATAGTAGTCTAGAACAGCATCATGGATTAGTTCGTTGTGCGCATTAGCTATGACGACCATTTTGTGAACTGTTTTTGATTTATCTGTTATCCCTGTGCGTATAGCCTTATTTTGTTCGAACCTAGAAGCCAATTGTACCACCAACTCTCACACACCTTCACTCTCCGGAACTTTGTTGATCTTGACGCAGCTAAAGCTTTAGGTGGTGATTCTCCGTTGGTTTCGCTTTTTTTTCTTTCGTTGTTCGCTTTCTTTTGAGCGTTCGGGTAATGGATGGATTCTTTTATGGACAATCTATATAGATCTATACAAACCACATCATATGGCGAATATCTGTACGTTAAAGTCCCAACCAGGAGGCCCCTGTGCTTGCTGCTGCTGTTGTTGCTGTGGGTTCCCATTTGCGTTTAGCTGGGCGCCGTTGAAACGAACGTTCCAACCCCTCCGAGCTGCCAGTGTGCTCATTAGAATGCTTAGGAGGAATATCCCCAGGATGCACCCCATTGTGATGAGGTCTTCCACTTGGAATCCCAGGATCTCAGAAGTTTCCTGTACATTCTGGTCCCCGTTCTCTACGACGGTTCTATGCTTGTGAGATTCTTCTGTAGCTCTTGTGCCATCCTCTTTGTGCCTTATCCTTTGTAAAATGTTCGTCAACTGCTTATACCACGAGGTCTTTGGAGGCTGGGTACCCTCGTTCGTGTTGGGAGAAATAGTGGGTGCCCAGTAGTTCACCTTCTCTCTAGTGATCCAGGTCAACCACGACTTTAAATGTAATTTGAGCACACATAATTTGGAAGCTAAATAGAATTTATGGTCGTGTTCCAACACTTGATCGTAGTAGCGCTTAGCCAAATGGAAATCCCTATTCACACCTAGCCCGTGCTCGTGCATGTAGCCCAGGTTCCAAATGGCTTGTATGGAATACTTTAAAGCGGCGCCCTGATACAGTGCTATGGCTTTACTATAGTTTTGCATTTGGAAATAAATGTCCCCCGCAACAACACCAGCATCTGTGTTTCCCTGCTTGAAAGCCCTCGTATAGTAGGAGATTGCCAAGGTCTTTCTGGGCTCTGTAGTCCTTGGAGGGTCCTCCAATTCGTATGGCAGTTGGTACATTAAGTAGGCTGCAGAGATTTGAGCGGTCTCGTAACCTTGTTCTGCCAATTGAGAATACGCCCACAAAGCCACTTCTGAACGGTCGTTGATCAATTCAGCAAACGCTGTCCTCAACTCCGGTGCCATAATAGGTTCGTTTTCGTCAACGAATGTCTTAAACAGGTAAGCAGTATTCTCTACACTATATTTTCTGTTCATTCCAGATTCGGTCATCACTGCAAACTCATATATAGCCGGAATGAACCCCTTCAAGTACGCAGTCTCCATTAAGTTGAACGGATCGCCAAGTTTTTTTCAGGGAATAAAGTGGCCATTTTGGATAATTGAAATTCCACAATCCCATTGTTAGTGTTAGTTTCAATAGCATGTTTGTAATAGGAAATCGCCTTGGAGACATTCCCGGTGATGTATTGGTTGATTAAACCTAAATCTATATTTGCTCTACCCATGGACCCGCTAAAATGTTCGCTTATCTTTAGCGTCTTGGTCAGAATCTCTTCAGCCATAGGGATATTGGGCTTCGAGGAACCTTCACCGGTGAAATACATGTGTCCGAGTAATTGTAAGCAACTCACGTAATAGAAAACTTGCAAAGGACCCAGATTGTCCACATGGGGTTCGAACTCCTTGTAGGTTAATTCCAACAGATTTTTAGCGCGCTCACAGTTCCTACCTTGAGAATAGGTCCCTCTATAATCATTCCAAGCCGCGTTGTATATCCTAATTATTCTTCTTTCATTGGCATCCTCATCGTCTTCATCGTCATCAATATGACCATCGTGGCCACTGAGAGTGAACCTGCCCATTGTTTCGAATTGGAAAGTCATTTGTGCACCATTGACTTGGGCGAAAAAGGGCGATCCAACATCCGAGGTGGCTCTTTTCCTTACCGTAGAGGATGGGACAGAATTCAATCCCCTTCCCAATAATCCATTTTCGAAATCAGATATTCTCACATTATAGCTTTCCCAAGAGGGGAATACAATATCCCATTCATCCCTTGAATACATTTTCCTCAAATATTCGGCAATGTCCCTATATAATATCAAAGCTTTATTGAAATTTCTGGGGACGTTGAATCCCGAATAATATTTATACGCCAACACTTGTTTAGCTTTCAAATTGCCTAACTCGGCAGCTCTTTGGTAATATAACAACGCCTTAGCGGAGTCCTGAGGAATTGTGGTTATGCTGTTACTGCTAGCGATACCACCGGTGGAATACATCACAGCCAAGTCGAAAATGGCTGAATGATTGGTGAAGTGAGTCAGGTCATTGAATTTTTCCAGATATTTGTGTGCCAATGTCATGTTGTGCGGAAAATCATATTGGTTCCAAAGATGAATTTGGCTAAGGGTGTATGTTGCCTCCGAGTTGTTGAACTGTTCACTAGACTGCACTAGCAAATCATAGATTTGATGTTGGAAATCTGTGATTTCGTTTTGCCAAACGTATTGATAGTTTTTTTCCTCGTTACGTGGAGAATAATCCATCGGTACGTAGAACCCAACAAATTCATCAATGTTGGATTCCATGGCAGCTTCTTTCATGGGGTCTCTGGACTTCGGTATGCTTGATAGTAAATTTTGCGCTTCAGGCCAAGGATCCGCTATCGAATCAGCCCTTATTAATAGTACTGCGTGGCATATCGCGCACAAGTACGATAAAAGCGTTATCATGGTTTAGTTTCGTGTATCTTGTATGAGACCGCAAATTAGCAATGGTAGGCAACTTTCAGATGGACAGCTCCCTTTTTATTCTTGGGACATGTGTGTGTGTTTTACGTAACTATTGTAATTTGCCGTTAAAGTAAGCCCGTTGTTAACTTTTTCCGAAGAAGCGCCTAGAAGGTATATTAGATCCACGGCAGTAGAAAAGAAGAGCTCTTGGAGAAGAAGTGAGGCTCCCTCTGTTGAGTGCGCTTTCTCTTTTCTTTCATGTTTCCTCCATACCTACGGAGGCTGCTCGTATATATGTATATGTATCTACAACAGAAAGTGTATATAATATGACATCAAAGATCAATTAAACTTATACCTTGGTCGGGGGCATATCCCTGCTGTTGTTGTTGCTGTGGCTGCTGCTGTTGTTGTTGTTGTTGTTGTTGCTGTGGAGGAGCTTGTTGGTAGTTTTGCGCGTATTGCGGTTGTTGTTGGTAGTTTTGAGTGTACTGGGGTTGCTGTTGTTGGTAACTCTGAGTATACTGGGGTTGTTGTTGTTGTTGTTGAGGTTGGGAGTAGTTCACGTTAGCAGGGTTTTGTGGGGGGGAGTTCATGCCGGGATTTTGTGGTTGGTTTCCAAACCCATAACCTGTTTGTGTGGGCACGATGCTTGTGCTTGGTAAGCCGGTGTATTGGCTGTTCAAAAATGGGTTGTTCTTGGGTTCATTGACAACCTGCTTATACCCCGTACCTTGAGAGTTTATAAAAGTGCCCGTTTTGGTGTGTTGGGCAGGAATACGAGATTCTCCTGTGTTACCAAAAGTGTCTGCACCAGTACCAGTTGCCAGCAAAACGTTCAAGTCGTTATATTTATCTGAGATGGACTGGTTGCCCGTTCTTGTTTGCGTCAAGGGTTGTTGCTGCTGCTGTTGCAATTGAGCTTGTTCTTGTAGCCTTTGCTGCTGCAACTGAGCCTCTTGTTGTTGCATTTGCTGCTGTAACTGAGCCTCTTGCTGTTGTCTTTGCTGCTGTAGCTGGGCTTGCTCTTGTTGTTGTCTTTGGAGTTGCTGCAATTTCAGTTGCTCTTGTTGTTGTCTGGCTTCCTCTTGTTGTCTCTGTAACTGGGCGTGTTGTTGCTCCTGCTTTTGCCTTTCCAGATTGTCCATGGAGAATGGGTTATTGGAGCCTGTGGGCAAAGCTTGTTGGAAATTAGCGGGCTGTTGCTGCTGTTGCTGCTGCTGCTGCATATTGGCGGCCGTTTGTTGTTGTTGCAAGGCAGCGGCTGCAGCGGCTTGCTGCTCTTGTTGGAAGTACTGTTGTTCGGCTAGCTGTTGTTGTTCTTGCTGCTGGTCCAACCACCTTTGTTGCGCCATTGCCTGCTCTTGGTCCTGTTGGTACTGGTACTGTAGGTACTCGTCCTGTGATATTGGATTACCAAAAATATCGTAGTATGCTGCTTGTTGTTGTGGGGGGCATTTGCAGTTGGGACTGAAGTTGTTGCTGTTTTTGCAGTTCTTGCAGTTGCTTCAACTCCTCTTCCTCTTTGCTCAACTGCAAAGCGGCTTGGAAATCAGGGTCGTCGTCGTCGTACTGAGCCATTTCATTTCTGCGTAGTTCGTCCTCTTGAGCGGTGATTCTGCTCTCTTCTAGGGCCTTTTCCAGGTCATTCTGGTAAGTGGGGGAGAGTCGTACAGGTTACTTCTCGTTCTTTGTCTTCTTGGTCTTGGAGTTGGAGTTGGCCTTGCAGTCTTATTGGTCCTTCTGTTCCTCGTATTCATCGTTCTCTCCTCGCGCAATCTTTCGTCGTCATTCAGCAGTGAGACCAGTTCCTTGGCCTTGACCCTGATTATCTGGCCCTCGTCGAATCCGGACTCGTTTTCGTGTCTGAACTCCCTCAGCGTCTTGATGACGTAGAAGTTCTCTCTGCACCAGAGAACGCAATTCTCGCTACCGAAGCGAACAAGATAGTCCAGAACGGTCAGCGACTTAGCCACGTGTCTCCAGTACTTGCCCTTGTCGTTCAGCCTCTTGTCCAACATGTCCATGATCTCGAAGAAGTCCACGGAATCGTAAGACCTCTGCGCCAAATCATCAAGAGTGTCTATCGACGGGGTTCGCGGGTCGTTCGCCGTGGCGTCTCTCACAAGCACCTGCGTGGACGAGTAGCCCTTCACCATGTTCTTTGCAGAACGAACAAACTGTTTCGACATTGCTCACTTAATGGGGGTTGTCAAACAGAGATAGAGTGTGGTCTTGCACAACTAACAGGAAAGAAAAAAAAGAATGGAACTCGAATGCAGCAAAAGCGTATTCTCGCACTCAGGAAAAATAAGCAAACAGACGCTTCGATACGGCTCTACAATCTACCAAGACAGAGCCTGCCTCCTTCCGCACGAGGGTCCAACACTACTAGATCCTTTTCGATTTTTCAATGTTTGTTTTTTCCTTTTTCACCCTTCACCGCAGGGTAATTCTGCCAAACAAGGCATACGAACAATCGTCACATCTATAGCAAGCTTATACAACTCTAGACTGGAATGCATCAGGTCATGCCATCCCATACCGTACTAGTACGCTATACCCCCCGCCTCGCTTGGCCTCGGGCGTGCCATGTTGGGCTATGCCCCCCTGCGGCGTGGCCCCTGGGGCGCACTTGTTTAGTTAAGCAGGTGCAGATGCATCCTTTTACCGGTGCACAACGAGGGCACGTCGACAAGCGTCGAGGCCCGTTGCCATGTGCCTGTGGTTGTACCCATGGAGACAGCCCACGTCCGACCATCTATCTTTAGATGCCGGATTGCTGGCGATATCGCCTGAGTATTTGCACCTGCTCGCAGCCGGCGTTATCGGACCGCGGCAGGTGGGCCATGTAATAGACGCTTTCAAACATGCGCTTATGGTGGCCCCAAGTAGGCGGATTTACACCTGTGTTGGGTGTGGTCAAGCAATGACCAGGTGCCCCCTCCTCACCTCTGGGCTCCTGTATGTGTGTGTGACTCTCTCTCTCTCTCTCTCTGCACCACGAGTATATAAGAACACGCACGTTCAATCCTCTTGCTTGCTTGCTTTGTGGAGGAAGCTACAAGGCCAACTACATATCATATAACAAAGATACATACACACCACCGTGAAAAATGGAAGACAGCACTAGCACTAGCACAATCATACCCTCGCCCACCGACATCGGGGCGCTGGCCAACAGAATCAACTTCCACACTAGAGACGCCCACAACAAGATCAACACGTTCATGGGCATCAAGATGGCCATCGCCATGAGGCACGGCTTCATATACAGGCAGGGCATTCTGGCGTACTACTACGTGTTCGACGCCATCGAGCAGGAGATCGACCGCCTGCTGAATGACGCTGTGTCCGAGAAGGAGCTGCAGGCGTGTGGCATTCTGAAGCAGTTTTGGCTCGAGGACTTCAGACGGTCCACCCAGATCTACAAGGACCTGAAGCTGCTGTACTCGAATACGTTCAAGAGCACGGAGTCGCTGAACGAGTTCCTGGCCACGTTCGAGAAACCGCCGCTGCTGCAGCAGTTCGTCGACGACATCCACGACAACATACGCCAGGAGCCCTGCACCATCCTCTCCTACTGCCACGTCCTCTACCTGGCGCTTTTCGCCGGCGGCAAGCTGATAAGATCGAACCTGTACAGGAGACTGGGGCTGTTCCCCAACTTCGAGAAGCTTACGCAGAAGGAGTTGGTCAAGAAGGGCACGAACTTCTTCACCTTCAGCGAGCTGGGCCCCACGGAGGAGACGCGGTTGAAGTGGGAGTACAAGAAGAACTACGAGCTGGCCACGAGGACGGAGCTGACGGAGGCGCAGAAGCTGAAGATCATCAGCGTCGCAGAGGGCATCTTCGACTGGAACTTCAACATCGTCGCGGAGATCGGGGAGCTGAACCGCCGCGAGCTGATGAGCAAGTTCAGCTTCAAGTGCGTCACCTACGTGTACGAGGAATGGATGTTCAGCAAGGGCTCCGCATCCAGAAAGGCGTTCAGCACCACCATGCTGCTGATGCTCTCCATCACCGCGGTCTGGATCCTCTACTATTTTGTAAGGCAGAATTTTCTTAGCGTAGTATAACGTATAAAAAAAAAAAAGTCTAAATACACACATAATATATATATACATGAAATTCATAAGAACAGAAAAATGAGGGAGCCCATCAGAGCCCATGTTACCTACCCTGAGACAGCTTTCTCCTCTCTGCCTTCTCCCGCTTCCTTCTCTTCCGCAGTTTGTGCTTCTTCATCTTTTTTTTTCCTCTTTCTCATCACAGAGTCCAGCTGCATCACTATGCTCGAGCCGGTCAACGGTTCGCTAACCGTGCTGCCGATCCTCGTCGTCGTCATCGTCGTCATCATCATCATCGTGCTCAGCATGCCCTCCTGCATGGCAGGCATGCTCGTCGTCGTCGGCGTGTGCATTGTTCTGTTAGCGCAGGTCCCGCAGATCGGGTACCTCGCTGTCGCCCTGGTAATACCCAGCCACCCAGGTCGCAATGCCCTTCCTAGCATGATTGTATCGTTGTGGTGTCCTGTGTGCTCGCTTTGGCCCTGGCTCCAAGCACCTCTCCCTCCAGATATATGCCTTTTTGCTATTCTCTTTGGCCTTTCTTTATGGGGAAAGGCGGTTTTTCTTTGTCACGCGCCACGGAAAATCGGCTCGAAGAAAATAATTCAAAGGAGTCTGGTAAGAAACAATAGCAGAATGTCCTCTGGCTACTAAGGGCGGGCCCCTGCTTGTAGTTCTTACATCTTGCAAGCGCATAGGACTGTATATATCGCGACGGTGGACATAGACAATAGTTTGGTAACCGTACTTCTAGAAATATGACCGCGCTATACGCTCCCTCGGGTGCTGCCCAGCTGTATTCCCATCTGCTAAGGAGGTCTCCACAAAATAGACTTGTGGTGTCGCACCAGACACGCCGTCACCTCATGGGCTTTGTCAGAAACGCCCTGGGGTTGGACCCTCCGCCTTCTCCAGACGATCCGACCCCGGAGAACCGGTTTCATCCATGGGATCAGTCGCCCTCGGTGGACTTGCGTGAAAGGGCCGCTAAGATCAGAACCCTGGCACACTGCCCTGTCACGGGCAAAGACATTAACTACACTTGTCCTCTCTCAGGGATTCCAACACACCATTCACGGGAGGCGTGGGAGATGGACAAGGCATATCACGACTCCAAAAAATATGAAATTTTGAAAAAAGTTAACATTTACGAACACGACTTGAGAAGCGGTAGGCCCTTCCCTGAGTTCGATTTCCCTCAACAGCAGGGCTATGACAAGGCCGTCAACCTCACCAACTGGGACCTGTTCCTTTATACAAGGTCGTTCTACTCCATGGATACAGAGTTCCAATTGGCCGCAGTCACCAAGATGCTGAGTTACCCCATCACCATAGGGTCGCTGTTACACAAATTCTCCCCATATTCGCTGAACCCCAAGGGGCCCATCACTTTAGAAGGCTTGAAGTCCTTGGCCGCTCTCAGGTACACTTTATACCCGTTGGAGAATAGATCTGTACTGGCTACTACGAGGAACCGTGCCATGAGAATCTTCATCCTGGGTGCCCGTGCTGAAGCTCAATTGCCGGGCCACGTTTGGAAACAGCTCCAGTTTCTCTTCCCAGAACAAAATTTTGAAATCCACTTCATTGGGCCTGAATGTCTATACAAGAGAGACAAACAGGAATATGTCAAATCCGCCACACCGGTAGTGCAAAGGATAGATGAAACTTTGAAGTTCTTCCACCACACAGATTTCTTTCAGGTGTTCCACGAAGCTCAAGATTTTTTCCCCTATGATCCATACATGGATGTTTTTTTCACTTTCCATCCTGGCTACGCATCCCCAGAGTCTCACGGTTCGTGGATGGGCGAAACAATGACGGCCTTACTAGAAACCAAATGTGCCATCTTTACGACCGGTTTCAACAAGAAAGATTTAATGGACGATATAAACCTGGTCAAGTCCAAATACGGCAAAGAAATGGACATCCTAATGGACCCGGTCAAGAACGTGTTTGGAAGTACCAAGTGGGAGCTGAACGATATGAACCCTCAAGAAGTTTACCAATTCAACATGTATATTGCCGGTTTCAGAGGTAAAAGGTACCATACAATCAAGAGACAATGATTATTGAGGGGTCCTCCTCCACCCTTCATCCTATAAATATATGCTCACGTTTCTATTATTATAATTTTTTTCTCTTATGTATGATATTTCAATATCTGTAAATACAAAAAAACTAACACCCCCCTCTCCCTACCATTATAAGCTAACCTTATTTAATTAATCTATCCATTCGTATCACTATAGCTGCCATATTCTTCCCTTTTCGGACCATACTAGATAAAGGAAAAATAACAATATCGATACTAATAATACGGGGGGATGTACTTTTTCGTTCCAGAATAAGAGCACCTCTCACTTGAAAATAAGAACCAAAAGCAAATCCGGTACATAGCCAACCATGTTCAGTCGTAACGCTGTCAGGAAGGCCTCCGCATCTCTTCGTTTATATCACTCAAATCCCATCGAACACGTCAACCCACTCCATATCAAGCCTCTAGCCTACGGGAAACAATCGCCCCAATATAAAGTATTATCCCTAGCCCTACAAGAATACGTTCCCAAACATGGTTTCACCGAAAGATCCATAGTCGAGTCCTTGAATAAGCTTGGCTACCCTTCTTCTATGATCTCCTCGATAGGCGCTTCCAACTCGCCCTCGTTTGTTCATTCTTCCACAGCTGTCATGGAACTATTGAAATTCCAATTGGTCGATAAAAGATACCGTTTGACTGAAGGAATCAATCCCGATGTAACGCCACATTATAAATTGCCCTCATTGGAGCATTTGCTACTGAAAAGGCTAGAGATGGATAAACCAGTTGGCGAACAATTAACGGATTTGATGTCACAATTGGCTATCCCAAGCGGGTTTCTCTTTGAAACTGCGATCCCTGAACTACATAGGTTATCGGATGATATGATTTACTTTTCTAACGAAAAGGACCATCATGATTCAGCATGGTATGCAAAGAGATTGGCCGTTTCGAGCACGTATATTGGTTCGCAATTATTTATGGCTCAAGACAAGTCTCATGATTTCCACGAAACTTTTGCTTTTGCAAAGGACAAATTACATAGAGTTATGCGTTTGGGCGAGTACTACAATAACACTGAAGAATTTGCTTGGTACACATTGATGTCGACGGTCAATTTAGTCAAATCTCAATTAGCTAGAGGTTAAGTAATTTTACGTGTGACTTTTTACCAACACTACCTTGGAACTAACGATACTTGAATGCATAGATATTTCGTTTGCAGGTTACGTAGCTGTATATATATAAAGTATCATGGATTAGATTTAGTAGTACGAACAAAAATATTATTGGTGTATGTTTTCTGTTCTTCTTTCAACATAATGCAATTTCTTTCACCTGTCTGGGCCAGCGGCAGTTGCGGCATTATTTAGTTTGACCAATTCGTTTCTTACCTGTTCCAATTCCTCCTGTTTGCCCCTTATGTTCTTTTCGCATCTTTTAATCTCTGTTTCAATGAATTCTAGCCTCTTCTCCACATTACCACGTGCTTCACTTTGTTCCACTGGTAAAAGAACGTTGCCAGTTAGCTTATACACGGGTGTGTCTTCTTTCAATTGATCAAATTCTTCATTTACAATCTTGTTTTCTTGTAGCTGTGTTTCTAATTTTTGTCTTGCTACAATAAACTCTTCTAACTCACTCTGTAAATGTTGATATTTCGCACCTAACTCTGACATTTTGCTTTTGTTGTACCTTGAATTGTATTTAAGCTTCTTTAAGTTCCGACAGGGTCTCCTTGTTGAAATGGAGTGATGTTGGCTGATAACTTTTGCTTTGGTGAAATTTTATTGCCTGCTTACTTTTTTTTTTTTCACTTCGCATCAGAAAATTTCAGAATTACGTTAACTGAAATTAAGTGGCAATAGCCAAACTTTTAGAAAACACCAACCATTTGCCATTACAGTCCACCATAATAGACCCTTTATACTTCAGCGATGCTTGTATGTTGCGAACGATCTATATTTTTTTCCTGTTGCATTTGCTCGGAACAAATTGACTAACTCATTACTCAATCATTTTTAAAGTTTAAACAATGGAATGATCTACCAGAACCAAGACATCAACTAGATTTCCCGGAGATTTCTAAAAACTTGCAATCCTTAGAAGTTTGCCCAGTCCCAAAAGTAGAACTTCCTCAGGATCTAGACGTTTCCCAATATTCAAGAGTTGTTATCACTACAAAGATAATGAATCCGTTGTTCCCTAAAAATTTACTTAAATTAATCTCTATTGGCGAAATTAAGACTTCTTTAATGGTAAAGGAATTAAATCCTATTCAACCTACAGATGCCCACTCATGGAATTATGATGAAAATTTTCCCAATGAAATTAACCCCAACTCAAGAACAGCGACGTCAAATGAAGAAACGCTATATAATTTCTCTTTTCCCATTTATTCCTTTGGAAAGACGTTATTATTCTCCATCGAAGAAAATTTTATAAATATATCACCAATTTTTGGCAATATGATAAGTAGATCTATCGCATCACAATTGGTCAAAACCTCCCCCTGATGTAATAATTATTGGTACTTCGGATAGAATCTCCAATATGAAAATAATGACGGAAGACGAATGTACATTACAACCACCAGAATTCGTAACAGGATTCATAGGAAGTGTTCTCACGCAATTAATAACCGGTGCTAATAAGGGAATGAAATTTAAATGTCTTGTCGTGCCTAGTGAAGGTCCTAATGGTTTTGAAAAATTCTCGTTGTCCGATATGGGATCTTTGATTGATGTCTGTAGTCAATGGTTTGGACTTGACCATTCAAAGTATTCTGAAGAGTGCCATCGTCTTTGGAGATGTGATAGTGCAGCCATTGGTGCCCAATCAGGCCTATACATATGAATAGCAGACGCTAAATGTCAGTAATATATACGGAATTTAAAGAAGGCATAAGAGAGCACTTAAGCTCAAAATAACATATGACTTTTTTATTTAATAATATTTCTAAATATACAATATACAGCTTCCAAATCTTACAAAAAAAAGAATATTGGAAGGGAATAAAAGATAATATATATATAAAAAACTTCAGAGGGAAAAAAACGCAAATAAAAAGGTGAGAAAATACTTTATTTCAATTCATTTATTCTTTCAATCCTTGCTTTTCTTCTTCTTATCTTTCTTTTCCTTTTTCTCTTTCTTTTCCTTTTTCTCTTTCTTGTCTTTCTTTTCCTTCTTAGGTTTCTTTTCCTTCTTTTCCTTCTTTTCCTTCTTTTCTTCTTCTTCATCGTCTTCTAATTTTCTCTTCTTTGAGGATTCCTTTTCTTTGGTTTCCTCTTCCTTTTCAGCTGGTTTATCTTTGTTGTAAAGTTCCATGGCTTCTTGGATGGCTAATTCGTTCTTCAAAGTTGGCTTACCGGTGTTGTAGAATTCTAACCTTTGTTCAACTTGCTTCTTAAGTACGGTACCGAAAACGTTAGATGGTTCATCGGAGTAGTTGTCAATTCTGGAAGCCATAGAACATTTGTTGGCCAAGTATCTAGAGATACGACCCTTATTTTTAGCAGAGGCCTTAGAAATGAAACCACTGTGGTAAATCAAACCGTATTTTGGAGTGTTACCTTTAGTCTTTAAAGCTCTGAACAGAGCCTTTTCGGCACCAAGAATTTGAACTGTTGAAGCAGCTTGTTTAGATAAATTGGTTAGAGAACCAGCGTGAGAAATTAATCTAGCACCGATGACTTCACCAATCAATTCTGATAAGTTTGGAGCAACAGTGTGCATCTTTTCGCATAAGTAATCGTATAATTGTCTTCTGTAATCAGCTAAGGAAGCAACTCTTTGAGCGAAAATACAAACGTTTTCCATATCAGTTTCAGATAAATCTTGACCCATGGAAATACGAGCATTGTCAATGACTCTTTGTGCAATACCTGAATCGTCATTCAATAGAGCAGCCAAATCATGCAAGGAATCTTCGTTTAACGAAGCTTTGTCCTTGATGAAAAGGACCAACTTGGCAAAACTGTAGTTGTCTGGTACTAGTTTGGCCAATTCAGGGAAATGCCATCCATACCATTCCTTAACTCTCATAGCAAAAGTGTTGACGTCTTTGTCTAATTGATCTAATAAAGCAATGGCTTGAATAATATGGTTATCGTTCTTTTGAACTGAAAACTTCACCTTAGCTCTGGAGTAAGCGTGACCCAAACCTAATTGGGCTCTTTCCAAATCACCGGATTGTAAACCTTTGAATAGTTTTTCACCATGCAATCTAACACCACGAATCAAATCTTGAGCAAGCTCATTAGAGATACAATCAACGTATGGGAATTGTTCCTTGATAGAAGGACCTAAGTTCTTATCGGAAATAGCCAAAGTGATGTTCTTCTTCTTCGAAGAAGCTTTTGGTAAGTTCAAATCTAAGATGGCTTTCAAACCTTCAGAGACTAGACCTTCCGATATATCGTTGGCATTTTCAAGAGCTTCAGCAGCACCTTTGAACGGAGCAAAGGAGGCAAGTTCGATCAACTTGGTGAAAGCACCGAAGTCATTGATTTGTTCTTGAACTTCCTTTAATCTTGAACCAATGTCATCTTGTTGCAACTTGACCTTGAAGACTGCATACCCAGTAGGTTCTTCAAACAGTAAATATTCAATAGGAGCCATCGTTCACTAAATATTGCACTGCACGCTTGTTTTCCCTAGAATTAAACCTATCCAAAACACTTATACCAGCTTTGCTAAAAACTCTATATACTATACACTTCACAAAATTTTTCATTTCCCATCTCATCACTCAAAAAAAAATTTCACTCTGAAAAAAAAACGAAAAATAAAAAAAGAAAGAAAATTTTCACATCGCTCTACACGAGCCACTTGTGTGCCGGGTGATACAATTATTCACTAATATAATCTGTTTTAGTTTTATACAATTTTTTATTATATTATACTGTACTACATTAAACTATTTAAATATATTGTATTATCTTTTTAAAGAGCTTATCTTATATTAGTATACAGGACTATCTTCTATATTCTTTCTTTATACTTGCGATGTAGTTTATTTTTATAATTTTCCTATCCAGATTTATGCCATGTCGTCATGCTCGTCTTCACCTTCTCTTTCTTCTTCGTCTTCACCTTGATCGTCAATGGTCATAACGGTATCTGGATTATCATTATTGGTGTATTTTCTTGCGATTCTCGAACTCTTGCCCAGTTGCCCGGCTTCTTCCCTGGCTCTTGCTTGCACGTCTTGTAGTTCACTTTTGAAGCTTTTACGTACGGATCTGTTGGTGAATACGTCCCATAGTTTCAAACCCTTGTTGACACCACCGATAACCATGCTACCTGCAATTTCAATATCTGGCGCAAATGATGAACTCAAGACATTACCGACATCAAAGTCACGGGATAAAACCATACTTGGACCTTTGCCGTTTGTGGCTTCATCCAAGGGGAATTTCCATAATTTAACAGTTTTTTCACCCATGGCCCCAGTACTCATCATACCAGGAATGAATTTATTTGAACATAAAGTGGAGATACCGGCATCATGTGCCTTTAATGTCCAAACAGGCTTACGACTTTCATTGTTTCTGATATCAAAGGAGTATACGTTACCAGAATCAGTACCACATAATATTATATTTTCATCAGCAAATGTAACGGTTTCGATTTCTTCGCCTGACATGACGGACCAATGTTTACTCATTTGGCTCTCATCGGAAATTCTTACATCAGTCAAAGCCACACGAGAATCGTAACCACCGGTCAAAAGAACGGACCCGTTCAACATGTGCCATTCAGATGACGAAACGTTCTTGTTTGAATGGATGGAATCCAAAGAACGGGCTGCGCTACCTGAGTTCAAATCCCATAGTTTCACGGTATGATCTGCGGAGGTGGATGCTAATACAGAACGGAAATGCCTGTTGTGTGCCATAGACAAAACAGCATCAGTATGATGGGTCTTGATGTGTTGGTTCTTAGACTTCTTCTTCTTCTTTTTGCTTTGCAAAGAAGCCATTGAATTGTCAAGGGGCTCACCCAAAATCATATCTGGGAAGGCCTTGTCGACACAGTCCAAGTTCCAAATTTCGATTTGCGGATCAAATGTACCGATAGCGGCGTAGTTAGCAGCTTCTTCAGAGTTGGATCCGACTTTGTAATCAAGCCACTCCACGCATAACGGGAATGCAGGCAGCATTAAGTCATGGTGGACATATAACGCACCGTCACGAACCAACCCGCGGGCAACATCTGGATCAGCCTCGTCACCTTTTTCAACCGGAATATCATCGCTATGGAACCCGGCACCGTCGTCGTAAACGTAAACGTCCAAATACGACACGTCGTCCTCTGTTCTTGTAGCAAGAACTAAGTTATCAGATGGGTAGACTTGCAACTCTTGCTTTTCCTCTTGGGTGTCCTCTTGATTAGGTAATGAAATATATGGATCTTCACCTTCTCCCCCTTCATGGAACTTAACTTCGCCGTCATTGCTTAGACCTGGAAACATGGATATATCTTCACCATCCTCGTTGCCGATAGTTTCTTCGTTGTCATATTCCTCTAAATTATACTCTTTCAAATCATCGTCCATTTCTAGCTGATCTTTCAAGTTCTCAGAACCAGCAGGGGCAGCCTCAGCCTCAGCGTCATCTTCAACTTCAACTTCACCCTCGGCTTCTTCCAAGCCTGCCTTGGCATCGTCTAAGTTCAATTGTGCTAACTGGTTGATTCTTTCCATTTCTTCATCATCCAAGACATATTTTTCAGGAAATTCCGAAGAAAACCCTCTTGGGACCCAATTTGTAGCAGAGATCATCGATTATTTACGTTTTTTCCTTTTCAAAAACTTTCAAATAAAACAACTGTAATACTACCAGTCTAAGAAACCCTTGCTATTACTTATTTTATATTATAAACTCTATACTTTTTCCAAGCTCATCTCAGCTCATCGAGATAAATTTTTCACTTTTTTTTTTTTTTCAAAGGCGAAAAGAAAAAAGTGCGTTACCCCGTCTGATGCATGTACACAAAGCTTATATGGTATTACTTTATAACAGCGCATGGGATAGTGTCAAGTGGGTAGAGTGGAAAGGTGGGAACCGTTTGAAGTATTTCTTTCCTGTTTGTACGTTTACGCTCATGATTACAGTACAGCGATAATCTTTGTTTTGGAGGAGTATGCGGTAGATTTCCCCGAAGTCTCTCCAAAAATTTGATTAAAGGTGGCATATTGCAAAGCATTTGGCAGCGCAGTTGTAGTTGTGTAATTGTAATTACATATGAACAATTCTTGCGATGAGGGATTCCCTTAAGGCTTTTGAAAAAGTAGTGTCATTAAATAGTAGGAAGCACTTATTTCAGCCGTTGCTCATGATAAATTTCGTTTACTATAACTTAAGATGGTAAATGTTGCGCACTCTCAAGCATATATAGAGTTTGTATTCAGCAGTTCTGGACAATGTACGGCATTACAATTAGGCAGTAACTGTGTCTTGAAAATGTCGGAAGAAGATAAATCCAAAAAACTAGAGAATTTGTTAAAGTTGCTGCAATTAAACAATGGAGACACTTCCAAATTCACCCAAGAGCAGAAAAAGGCTATGAAAGACCATAAATTCTGGAGGACCCAGCCGGTCAAAGACTTCGACGAAAAAGTGGAGGAAGAAGGTCCAATTGATGAAGCAAAGACGCCGGAAGACATTTCTGATAAGCCATTGCCCTTATTGTCTAGCTTTGAATGGTGCCACATTGACGTGGACAACAAGAAGGAGTTGGAAGATGTTTTTGTTCTACTAAATGAAAATTACGTCGAAGATCGTGATGCAGGCTTCAGATTCAATTACACCAAAGAGTTTTTCAACTGGGCATTGAAGAGCCCTGGCTGGAAAAAGGAATGGCACATTGGTGTTCGCGTTAGAGAAACACAGAAATTGGTTGCCTTCATTTCAGCCATCCCAGTAACTCTGGGCGTCAGAGGTAAAGAAATACCTAGCGTAGAAATCAATTTCTTATGCGTCCACAAGCAACTAAGATCCAAGAGATTGACGCCTGTCCTAATCAAAGAAATCACCAGGCGGGTTAACAAATGCGACATCTGGCATGCATTGTATACAGCAGGTATCGTATTACCAGCTCCCGTGAGTACTTGTCGTTACACTCATCGTCCCCTAAACTGGAAAAAACTTTATGAAGTAGATTTCACAGGTTTACCAGATGGGTATACAGAGGAAGATATGATTGCCGAGAACGCATTGCCAACCAACACAAAAACCGCCGGCTTGAGAAAGTTAAAGGAGGAAGACATTGACCAAGTCTTTGACCTGTTCAACAAATACCAATCGAGATTCGATCTGATTCAAATTTTCACTAAGGAAGAATTCAAACATTATTTCATTGGTGAGGCATCGTTGCCCTTGGAGAAACAAGTGGTCTTTTCGTACGTGGTTGAGCAGCCAGATGGAAGAATCACAGATTTCTTTTCGTTCTACTCATTGCCTTTCACGATCTTGAATAACAAGAGTTATAAAGACCTGGGTATCGGGTACTTGTATTATTATGCTACTGATGCGGATTTCCAATTCAAAGACAGATTCGATCCAAAAGCTACGAAGGCGTTGAAAAAAAGATTGGGCGAATTGATTTATGACGCATGCATCTTGGCCAAGAACGCCAACATGGACGTTTTTAACGCCTTGACCTCCCAAGATAACACACTCTTCCTGGACGATTTGAAATTCGGACCCGGTGACGGGTTCTTAAACTTCTACCTGTTCAACTACAGAGCAAACCCGATAACCGGCGGTTTGAATCGTGACAACACGAATGACGTTGGCAAGCGTAGTAATATCGGTGTCGTCATGCTTTGAGTGGAAGTTTTGTAAAGTTAGTGCGTATATAGCTATGTGTACACCATCAACGAAGTTTGTTTATGTATAGTTTCTCGAACTTGAAATATCTCTCTTTCCCTTGACCAAGCGCCGCAGCCAAAAAATAATAAATGCAGTGGCTGGTTTGAAAGTGTCAGCCTCCATAGAAATTCCGAAAATAGATGAAGAAATCACCATTGTTACCAGATCTGATATTCAAGTGGGCTTGGAAAGTCAGATTTATTCTTGGCAAGTGGCGAAGTAAAGAAAAAGCCTACTCGGTTATGAATGCCAGTAAACTTATATAAATACGCAAGTACTGTCTTCTTTACTTGAGCCCAGGTATCTAATATTCTGAAGGAAGCACAAAGTAAACCAAACACTTAACACAAGACAAGATGAAAACCAGTTTCATATTATTCGCTTCATTAGCCTCCCTAGCCATTGCTCAGAAGGATTCCGGCTCCTTAGATGGTCAGGTCTCTGACGTCAGCTCCCAAAAAAGCTCGAGCCTTCAGAAGGCCACATCTGCCGTCTCCGCAAACGCCCAGGAAAGCACATCAAAGGAAGTGTCTACAGAGGCGAGCCTAGTGCAAACCAGCAACGTCGTCAGCAATACCTACGCCGTGGCTCCCAGTAGCACTATAGTGACCACCGATGCCCAGGGGAAAACGACCACACAGTACGTGTGGTGGGTGGCAGAAACCAACTCCGCTGCCACCTCAACATCAACCGCGTCTGTGGAGCCCACCAGCGAGACGTCAGGGAAAAGTGCCAGCTCTGCCTCCTCCAGCACAACAACGACAGACGGGCCAATCACCATAATAACCACGTCAAACTCGTTAGGCCAATCATACACGTCCACTGTTTGGTGGCTACCATCCTCCTCTACATCCTCCGCTGCATCCTCCGCTACATCGGGCAGCACGGCTTCTTCAAGTGGATCAGCGTCAGCATCGAGCTCTAAGGTAGTAAGCACTGTCAAATCGGCTTATGTAACCACTTCTGGTTCCCAGACGGAGACACTGACTACCACATATAAGACCACGGTCAACGCTAAAGTAGCCTCCGTAAACTCCAGCTCGAGCAACGGAGCCTTTGGAGGAGCCCACATCGCTTACGGTGCGGGAGTATTCGCCGTCGGGGCAATTTTGTTATAGGACATATAAGTAATTCTACATAGACACATCAAATAGCATCTGCATCCTACAACCTCTTTATTTGCAACCATTTCTCCAAACCAATGGAGTGACTATTGTTTCTTCCCTCTTATCCTGCCTAGTGTCTTTTTTCTTTTATGCGAAAAACTTCCACTCCGCAATGTGCCGCACGCTCCCTGAAATAATAAGCTAATAAAAAAAAAAAAAATGATGGATGGATGAGTAATAGTGTATAACAAGAGCTTTTTTTTTGGGAACAAGGTAGTCAGAAGTCCTAACGAGCAGCAATGGTCCTTTTACACAGAAGTACACACATATTCCCCACTGACTTCGCCTCTGTTTCACGTGCCTTTTTTAACAGGTACCCCAATCCATATTCCCCTCATGTGCTTTCTATAGACACGATATCAAGGAAAATAGACCAGGAGGGGAATTTGCGCACGACGAGGCTGCTGAAGAAGTCGGGCAAGCTACCAACCTGGGTGAAGCCCTTCTTGAGAGGCATATCAGAGTCGTGGATAATCGAGGTTTCCGTAGTGGATCCCGCTAACTCCACCATGAAGACGTATACCAGAAACCTGGACCATACAGGAATTATGAAGGTGGAAGAGTACACGACCTACCAATTTGACAGCGCTACAAGTAGCACAATAGCAGACAGCCAGGTGAAGTTTTCTAGCGGGTTCAATATGGGCATAAAATTTAAAGTGGAGGATTGGTCGCGCACCAAATTCGATGAAAACGTGAAGAAAAGCAGAATGGGCATGGCTTTTGTCATTCAGCGATTTGAAGAGGCAAGAAATGCTCGATTCTAGTGCCCGATCCAAAAATATGATAAGGTCACGACTCGAACCGAACAAAAAACTGGGGAAACAAGATAGGTTCGCATTTAGCCTGTTTTAAAATTGTAAATAGATGTTCACCAACCACACTTAATATACTCCACATACATAATTATTTATTTCAATAACCTGCTGTTACACTCCTATAGTTAATGTCACTAATACGAATAACATAGTCGTCAGTATGTCATATCCGACGAATACACCTGTTTTTCGACTTTTCTCGACTTTTTTTTTCAAATTAACTAGGTGAGAGGTGCTCATCAAGGAATAATAACTTGCAGAAACCGCTATTCGTTAAGGTCCATTTCAGATTAGGTCTATTTTCCTCTGGTACTGCTATATTTTATTCTGGTCAAACCCTGCCTAAAAAAAAACTTAGAAAAATTTAAGAATAATGTCTTGGGACGACGAAGCTATCAACGGTTCTATGGGTAACGATGACACCGTTCTAATGGACTCATGGGATGCTGAACTAGGAGACGACGAGCCTGTCATGCAATCTTGGGATGCTGCAGAGGAAGAAAAGCAACCTGCTCCAAAGCCAAAGAAAGCGCAACCAAATAAGGCCAAGAAGGGCAAAGAATCCTCCGTTGATAAAGCCCTATTGGATATAGACTCGTTAGACGAAAAGACCCGTAAAGAGTTGATCAAGAAGGCTGAAATAGAGTCCGATTTGAACAACGCTGCCGACTTGTTTGCTGGTTTAGGTGTCGCTGAGGAACACCCAAGGGCCCGTGCTTTACAAAAGGAACAAGAGGAAATAGCCTTAAGAAGACCAGCTTTTACTAAGGATACACCTATTGAAACGCATCCACTGTTTAACGCTGAAACAAAGAAGGAATACCAAGATTTAAGAAAGGCCTTATCTACCGCTATTGCCCCCATGAACAACAAATCTCCACTAAACTATTCTTCATCATTAGCCATTGATTTGATTAGAGATGTAGCAAAGCCAATGTCCATTGAGTCTATAAGACAGACGGTAGCCACTTTGAATGTCTTGATTAAAGAAAAAGAAAGAGAAGAGAGACAAGCTCGTTTGGCCCGTGTCAGAGGCGGTACCGCTACTGGCGGTGCCGGTAAGAAAAAAGGCTAAAGGTAAGACCAACTTGGGTGGTGCATTCAAGAAAGATCAAGATTTCGATATGGGTGCCACCGATGATTTCGATTTTGCTGATGACGACTTCATGTAATCTACTCCTCTATTTTTAGCTATGATAAATTTCTCCGTCCATTCTGTTCGCTAAAAATAAGGAAGAAGACGGTACGTTACAAGCCTTAGATATCCCCATATCACTACTTCTTCTACATCGCGAAATATATATATACCCGTATCTATAGGCGCCTCCCTCATATATAGAGATACATATGCGTATGTGTACGTGAGAAATTAGAGTACTTAAATGTAGGATTTAATGCGTTTTTTACAATGTTGGTTGTCGTCGGGTTAAACACTTTCCCTCTTGCTGCTGCTTGAATTTTTCATATTATTGTAAACATTAATGATATATATGTAAATATGTAAACATGTAAACATGTATATGCTAATATCGTTGTACTAATGTGTAGACAATTCGTCATTAACATGCTCTATTTTTTTCCGTCTTTTTATAATCTCGATGTAGTTATAGGGAATGTAACCAATACTACCGTTTTTTGTCCTTACTTTCCACCAGTCAGAATCCTTACCGAGGGGATCCTTCTTACTTAAAATAGCCATTAAATCACCCTTTTTCAAAGCAACTTCCATTTGCGGATTTTCTGGAATGAAGTCATATAATGCTCTAGCAAATTCCAACTTGGAGGGATCAATAGGCTCATCACCATTTCCTTGTGATGCCTGTATGGCTCCAGAGTTCTGTACTTTAGCAATAAATCTGTTAAGCAAGTATGGGAAACCAAATACGGCCATTAAAAAAAAATATTAACGGTTTCCATGATATTTTTCTTCTTGCAGCTTTGCCATTGGGATTTGCTGAGCCTGTATCATTAAACTTTTGAAAATCTTCGATTAATTTGTTTTTGCCTTCCCCAGGGCTCACGGATTGTTCAGGTGGTGTTCCTATTCTACCTTTGCTAGCATGATAGAGAGCTTTCTTAAGAAACTTCATTATAGCGAAAATCCCAAAAAATGAACCTAACATCTCCTTCAAGTTACCAAACTGTTCTGCCACTGATATCATGGTGAAGAAAGAGTTGTGCGTCGCCATGTATGTGGATTCTAGCATTTGAGCGAACCCTGTCACTGCTCCTATCAGGCTTTCTATTAATTGAAATGTGGCCTTTGTTGACTCCCCTAGTCCATTGCCATTATTCATTCCATATCCGGATCCTGCACCGTATCCTCCACCATAAAGGGATCCATAGTTGTTACCATAGTAAGAGCCCCCATATCCATATCTCCCTATGCTGTTTCCATAAACGGAACTCATACCATACGGATTGTTATCGTAGGGCATGCTGTAATTACTATTGCCGTATATTCCTGGCATTGTGTTCGGTTCTCCAAACGTGCTGGAAGAGTTTAGCGCCATAGGCCGCGGTAAGGCTTCAGGGGGGATTCGTTTGAATTGCTGCTGCTGTTGTTGTTGTTGTTATTTTCGTTTTGAATAGAGTCCTGCTGAGGCGAAGTCATCATCGCTCCCAATGACGGAGGGTTAGGTAGTGGTTCATCTAAGGGTGCGCTTGTTTCCCAAGGTTTAGGTCGTGATGCTGCTGTAGAAGATACTGTAGACATAATCGGAGTATGTAACTGCTTCAAGTTTGCCAACTTAAGTATACTCCTGGTTTTTCAACTATTCATTTCCACATGCATTTATTCACCGATCATTAAATACAATATCAATTTGATGGGCCTCGGAATTAAAAAAATTCGGCCCGTTGGAAAAAGTGTCATTAATTGATTAATATAAAAAACAAAAACCATCTCATTTTTATTATTATTATATTGTCAGTTGATGTGTTTAAGTATAGATTGTATAAGCTTGGATGCAATATATAAAGGTATGTATTTATAGTGCCAGTCACACCGTAACCGGGTTTTTCTATTGGGCTTATATGAGCGGGGTATTTGTTTAAAAGAATTAGTAAAGTAACTTAACACTATCTCCAGATAGTGAAATGATCAGATATTATTGTAAAGATAAACACTAAATTCCAAGAGAGAGTCATAATCTTCTTTAAATAAAAATCACTTCGAGGCAGGAAAAAAAGTGCATATTAGAGTTATACCGGATATCGCCCGTATGCGATTCGATAACCTCTGAATAAGAAGTGCCGATATTAACATATATGTGAAATGAGTTAGTTGAGTGTGGGGTATTTTTGGTCTATTTTGTCTTGCTATCGACTTGAACGGGTAGATTGAGTTGAAATCCTCTTCTGCTTTCTCTGCTCTGCATAGAACGTGTTGATGAAAGAGCAGGGGTTTGTTCTTCAAACATAATGGTGTCCATTTCTTCGTTGATGTTTGTATCGTCATTAGCAAAATGTTCTTCCTCGGACGAAATTCCTGACGAAGAGTCTGGCTGTTCTTCGATTTTTTTCAAGTCCAAAACAGAAACTCTTGCTAGTCTGGTCTTTGGACATGGGACCCTTGTTGAGTTCCCATCAGTTTTTGAAGTGGAGGTAGCCACAACTGTGGGAGACTCAGTCAATTTCTTGAGGACCTTTTGCAGTTGAAGAATTTTTTCTCCAACTGTTTGACTTTCCTCTCAATATCTCTTTGAGATTTTTGTGCTTGTACACTAGGGTCTTTCATAACTTCGAGCATGAACCTTTCTTCAATGTACCTGTTCGTTGTCATGGAATGAACTAGCTTTTCATTTTGCAATTTTAATTCTGTAATCTCAAGTTCCAACTGTTTAATCTTTATGTCCAAATTTGATTTGTCTTGACTGGTTGCTTCGTCAGTATTGATCATCGATGGAATATGCATTGAAATATGTTGCTGGCCATCGTACCACTCTGGTTCATAATCTGTCGATGTGGAAGAAATGAAACTATATCTGTTATTATTGTTGCTTTTAGAACCATATTGAACGAACCCATTTTTATCCGTAGGCAAGTTATCTAAATTCAAATCCTTAGGCAAGTCGCTTATTTCAGTGTTCAGGCACTGAGTGGATCCGTTTGAGACAAATCTATTTTCTTTATCTTCAACCTCTGGTATCACATGGTCCAGCGTATCCTCCAAAGGAACTTCAGGTGTGTACAAACAGACAGAATTTTCTGACACTTTTTGTGCAGTTGGTTCTTCCACATAGTCCTTGGTCTCGGGCAATGTTGATTGTTGTTCCTTCTTTTGAATTTGTGCAACTTGTTCTGAACCTTGCCGGCGCAGCTGCTCTAGTTTATCCTTGATACTTTGCTTAACAATATTTTGTTCTATACTTAGCGGATCAGGATTTACGCTCTGATCCTCATTAGAGTTCGATTTTGAGCCCTGTTTACTATTTTTCAGAAGGGCTGATAACAATGGAAGGCCACTGCTTTTTTGGGATAAATACTCCGGTTTTAGCATCTTTGGAGTGTTGTTAAAAAACTGGAATCTAATAGGAGATACCGACCTCATGGTGTCGGAACCTCTTCTTTGTTTGGAGCGGCCATTTCTCGATAACTCGCTCAATTTAGAAAGTGAAGTTGGATACAGTAAGGAGTTACCAATCGACCCGGTGTCCAACTTAAGCTTTGTAGGCGAGTTTAGTATATTTTGGAAACTGTTTGCGTTCCTTTGATCGTCTAAGCAAAAGGACATGGGTGAAAGTTTTGGAGTGAGCTGTTCTGACTTCATTGTTGGAGAATTCATTTTTTTATCAGTTGATTTAAGTTGCCTTACTTCTTGGCTTTTGTTTTGTTGATGAAAAGAAGGCTAGTAGTAAAATAAATGAAATGAGTGAAGGTCGACGACAGGTTTAAAACGAAGGTAAATAGTTGGAGTCGAAAATAACCAGCTTGATTTGGAAGCTTCGCACGCGATTCCTTTCTCTTTTCCCTGCTGAACGAATTGCCCTCCTCTATGCTTTCTCGTTATTCTAACCTAATTAAAAAAAAAAAAACAGCGATATATTTCTGTTTCCCAAGCCCGTTTGAATTGAGCAACAATATTGTTGATCGTAAGTATCTTTTAGTAGTATCTTGGAAATGATCGAGATGCGCAAATTTTTTTTTCTATAACAAGCTATCTCAGATGAACGTAGAAAAAAGCACAGGAGAATCGAAAGTGTTCGAGCAGAGTTGCGGATCATGATCCTCTAGATCAAACTTCCTTGCCAATTGGTTAAATTAAACTCATTTTGGCTTATTTCCCAAAACGGGTTGTTTATGGTTTGCCTAATTAGTCTATATATTGCCCTGATAATGCCAGGGTTAAAATGAAAATAAAGTAGGTCATATTCAATTCCCATTTCCTGCTAAAAGGGGAAGCCCTAAACATGTTGCAATAATGATAATAATAATAATAAAAAAAGGGACTGACTCAACAGAAGAGTAGATAGGATAGTCATCACTCACCATTTCGTAGAGTTATGGCAGCCAAAAAGCAGTTTCCAGAGTCTCAAAAGAGCTGTATGTTTAAGCGGGAGACTGTATAGCTCTAAAAAATGCCTATTACTCAACTTGTATCTGCTTCTGACGGCGAAGCGGGTTCAAAGACAAGCATCTCGCTTGTACCTGATAAGATATCTAAACTTGAAATATCTCCCAGGCATCACCGTCTTTCAAAGTCGCTTTCAAAGATCAAGCGTTGGAGGGATAGGTCAGATAGTGGTTCATCGATGGATTCTACTGATGAACACGGTAAGCTCAGTGAGGCTTATAACGATAACGATAATGCTTACGATAATGCAGACGATTTGGCCAAATCGAAATACATGATGAAAAGCATTGCAGGCCTATTGACGACTGCGAGTGTGTACGCGGGTATGAATAGTGCTCAAGAGATGAGCGCTTTGGCGCAGGATGACTTTGGAGAATTAGGGTCCAATGGATCAAGTCAGGTAAATCTGGGTAAACATGAAGTAAGAAGCAAAAAGGAAAACAGTAAAAGAAAATCGGGACCAGACGTGCCAAGATTAGACAAGAGAAACCCCACCTTATTCGACTTTTCAGTAACTAGGGAAAAATTATCGAAGTCGAAGGACAGTATTTCCAAACTAAGACAACGTTTTCACTTAGACGAACAGGAAACGTTTTTGAATGATTTCCCCGCATGGCTACTTAAGGATGTATTAGTTCAAGGCCATATCTTCATTACGATGAAGCATTTTCTATTTTTGCATATTTACCCAAGAACCCCCGCTCTGTCAAAATGTCTGGAAACTTGAACATTAGAACAAAACTCATCAGATCAACTAGATACTGGTGCGTGTTGAAAAATCATTTGCTTTCAATGTATACCTCATCGACGGAACTATATTTCCCCGTTTTAACTATAGATTTACGAGAAGTCCAAAAAATTGAAATAGAAAAACATTCCCTAAAAGGGAAAACGACAAAAACCTTTAAGCTCTCAACAAACGAAAGCACATTCAAATTTAACGCAGACTCAGAATTCTCTGCTAAATCTTGGGTGAATGCCTTAAAAAAAGAGCAATTTGCAGCTCAGAATTCAGAAGACAATTCGATAAGTTTAAAAATCCCACTACCAAATATTATAGAAATAGATGATCAGCCAATTGTCAATAAAGCATTGACATTGAGGTTGAGAGCTTTGGAAAGCTCGCAGACTTATGCTATTGATGACTTCATGTTTGTTTTTATGGATGGGTCCGGCAGTCAAGTCGAGGACAGTCTTTGCCAACAGTTAGCTTTTTTACAGAAGTCTGGCGTTAGTACACTTTATAATGATACTTCGGCAAAAAATGTAAAATCAGGTAATCAAAAAGAGGATTTAATGACAACTAAGCATAAAAAGAGGAAAATGATAATAGTAATGAATCAAAATATTTAAATCTCCCAAGTTCAGCGGTTCCCTCTTCTGAAAATGGTAAAAAGAGCAAGTTTGGATTTAGAGAAAGGAGTAATAGCTGGTTTCGTAAGGCTAAACCTCTTGAAGACTCGCAAATCGAAGATGTGGAGGAAATATACAAGGACATAGCAGATGACATAGACTCTTCTGTGTATTCCACTATTCAGGTGCACGACCAAGGAGACAATCAAGATCAAACCGTAGACTGGAAACCAAGCCACCTCAAAAATTTTGCTGATATGTGGGCAGCTAAACCAATACATTATCAGAACAAATACGTTGAGTTTGGAAAAGATGATACGTATTTAGTAAAGGAAACTGAGGAATTCTCTGCTAACGAACGGTTCAGATACCATTTCAAGTTTAACAAGGAAAAATCATTGATCAGCACTTATTACACATACTTGAATAGAAATGTCCCCGTTTATGGTAAGATTTACGTATCCAATGATACTGTGTGTTTTAGATCCTTGTTACCTGGCTCTAGTACGCACATGGTTTTACCATTGTCCGACGTTGAGACATGCTATAAAGAAAAGGGCTTCCGATTTGGGTATTTCGTATTGGTAGTAGTAATTCATGGTCATGAGGAACTGTTTTTCGAGTTTAGCACAGAAGTCGCCAGAGATGATATCGAACGCACACTTTTGAAGCTTCTGGATTATATATATGCAGGCAGTGGTGAGGGGTCGAATGCATCAACTACTTCTATCGGCGATGTTCAACATAATCCTGATTCAGCAAAGCTAAAATTATTTGAAGATAAAATCAATGCGGAGGGGTTTGAGGTACCATTAATGATCGATGAAAATCCGCACTACAAGACAAGTATAACACCGAACAAAAGTTATAAGTTTGGGTTATTGACAATTGGTTCAAGAGGCGACGTTCAGCCGTATATCGCACTCGCAAAGGGTTTAATTAAAGAAGGACATCAGGTAGTAATCATTTCTCATGCTGAATTTCGAGGCTTTGTTGAAAGCCATGATCTGCAATTTGAAGAGATTGCTGGCAATCCAGTAGAATTGATGTCTTTGATGGTGGAAAATGAATCTATGAACGTCAAAATGTTAAGAGAAGCATCGAGCAAATTCAGGGGATGGATCGATAGCCTTTTACAAACATCTTGGGAGGTTTGTAATAGAAGGAAATTTGATATTTTAATTGAGTCGCCATCAGCTATGGTTGGTATTCACATTACTGAAGCCTTACAGATTCCTTATTTCCGGGCATTCACCATGCCATGGACAAGAACAAGAGCATATCCACATGCGTTTATTGTGCCAGATCAAAAAAGAGGCGGTAATTACAATTATCTCACACATGTTCTCTTTGAAAATGTTTTTTGGAAGGGAATTAGTGGACAGGTAAATAAATGGAGGGTAGAAACTCTTGGGTTGGGGAAAACAAATCTTTTTCTTTTACAACAGAATAATGTTCCGTTTTTGTATAACGTATCTCCAACCATCTTTCCACCATCGATTGATTTTAGCGAGTGGGTGAGAGTTACGGGATATTGGTTTCTTGATGATAAGAGTACGTTTAAACCACCACCAGAATTAGAAAACTTTATCGCAGAAGCAAGATCAAAAGGTAAAAAACTGGTTTATATCGGGTTTGGTTCGATTGTTGTATCTAACGCCAAGGAAATGACGCAAGCTCTTGTTGACGCAGTTGTAGAAGCCGGTGTCTACTGTATTCTAAATAAAGGATGGTCAGAAAGATTGGACGACGATGCGGCAAAGAAAATAGAGGTAGGTCTTCCAAAAAATATCCTAAATGTAGAAAGTATACCTCATGATTGGTTATTTCCACAGGTTGATGCTGCCGTTCATCATGGTGGTTCCGGCACCACAGGCGCTTCATTGCGTGCTGGTTTACCCACTATTATAAAACCGTTTTTTGGTGATCAGTTTTTTTATGCTGGCAGAATAGAAGATATTGGGGTTGGTATTGCTTTGAAGAAACTAAACAGCCAATCGTTAGCAGAGGCTCTAAAGGTCGTTACGACCAACAAAATAATGAAAGATAGAGCAGAGTTAATAAAGAAGAAAATCTCCAAAGAAGACGGTATTAAGACTGCAATAAGCGCAATTTACAACGAACTTGAATATGCGAGAAGTGTTACTTTATCAAAAGTAAAGGACCCTCGCAAAGATGAAGATATAGTTGATCCAAGCAAATTGTCAACAGCTGAAACAACAGATGAAGCCTGGACAATGATTTAAATCAACTATAACGAGTTTTTTTTTGTACAGTATATGCCATTTTCATACTGTCCATTTAGCCGACAACGGATTTAGGGAGTCCTTAATATGCATAAAATAATACAAAGTCACTGTTCTTCTACTCTAGCTAAGGATAAATATACAGTCTTTTTATCTAACATTAATTAATTGTAGCATAACGGTATGTATGAAACCTCTGTTTTAAATTACATATAGGTCTTGCTTTGTGATAAAACCCATTAAGATTTTGTTCTCGGCAGTCATTGTAGAATGTCTGATAGTCTTTCAACACGTAAAATCATAAACGGGTAGCGGTGTGTAAGTGAAATCATTCATTCTGAGTCAACTCTTTATACTTCTTAAGCTTGCACTATATGTTGTTATTGTTTTTGGATGTCACTGTTTCGTCCTTTCCTTCGTCATCCTGCTGTTCGGCAAGCAGGGCATTTAACTCACTACCGGGAATGGAAATCAAATCTTGGAATGAACCAGTTTCAACAACAGAACCGTGCTTTCCCAGTACAATGACCCTAGTGCTGTGTTTTATCGTGGAAAGTCTATGTGCAATCGATATTGTTGTTAACCCTCTCTTTACACGTCTCTGGAGGTTCTTAGCAACGACTTCTTCACTTTGAGAGTCAAGAGCACTTGTTGCTTCATCCAAGATGAGAACAGCAGGGTCTAATAAGAATGCTCTAGCTAATGCAATCCTTTGCTTTTGACCACCAGATAACTGTGCACCTCTAGCACCAACCATAGTTTGCAAACCATCTGGGAAGTTGGCTAGGAACTTGGTACAGTTAGCTTGCCCAATGGCACGCGCGACACGGTCTTCCTGTTCGGCAATTTCAGGTGGAATGCAGTAGAGAATATTGTCTAGAATAGTGCCATTGAAAAGTAGAGGCTCTTGCTGCACATACCCCATTAATCTTCGGTACTTCCTCAGGTTAAAGTTTTTGATGTCTTCATCACCGAAATCAATCGATCCTGCACTTGTATCATAATATCTGAGCAAAAGAGAGGCAATCGTTGATTTACCGCTTCCTGATGGACCTACAGCACAGACATGTTCACCTGGCTTGATGGTGATATTCAAATCCTTGAAGATTTGATGTTTGGGCCGAGTTGGATAAGTGAACGATACATCTTTGAAAACAATAGGTTTGTGTGCTAAAGACACTGGATCCTTCCCAATAGTCGGGCGAATTAGCGGTTTACGATCATTCAATTCGAACACTCTAGCTGCTGCACCGGCACCTTTCATAAGCTCTGAGTAGAAGCTGGATAAACCAAATAGTGAACTTCCGGTATACACAGCGTACATCATAAAACTTGTTAACTCACCAACTGTCATAGCACCGCTCTGAATCATGTTCGTTCCGACCAATAATAACGATAACATTGCTGCATTACCCACCAGTCCCGTACTTCCGAAGAACAAGCCGGAAGTAACAGCTTCCTTTAACCCAACATGAAAGACGTTTCTAACTTCTTTTGCGTAACGACGGACTTCATTTTTCTCACCACCGTATGCTTGAATTGTTCTAGTTGCATTCAGTTGCTCTTCTGCTACTTTTGTTAATCCACCTACAGAAGTCTGTAATTGTCTTGATAAATTACGTATTTTTCTACCATAGATCAACGCCATGGCCCCTAATGGAGGAGCCAGAACCATCATGACACAAGTTAATTTCCAAGAGAGAAAACTCATCATACCAAAACCGACAAACCCTTGAATGATTGCTCTTGTTCCATCGGAGACGTTCTGTGTGACAGATTTTGCCACTATGGAAGCATCTGATGATAGTCTTGAAATCAAATCACCAACACGATTGGTGTCTAAAAATGTCGCATCTTGGTCTAAAGCAGCTTTCATTGTTCTCGTTCTTAATCTTGCAACTAGCCGTTCACCAGTAACTTTCAAAATGATTATTCTACTCGCGTTAGCAATTGCACCAATTAAGAACACTGCCCCTAGAGCTGTAAAGAACTGTCTCTTGGATAGGCCATAAAGCTTATTGTCTTTTGTTTCTTTTGCATCTTCTTCATCGTCATCGTCGGAAGCTAAATCTAACAATTTACCTATGACGGAAGGTACAGCCATACTAACTGAACTTGAAATAAGAATTAAAAGAAGAGCAAGTCCTATGTATCCGGATTCCGGCCTTGATAATACAAACAACCGTTTGATATCTTTGAACCCCGATGATTTTGAGTCTGCATCGGATAGTTTTAAAGTGGGTGAATCAGGGCTGGCGGTTTTCTTTCCATCTATTATGCTTGACTGGAATCGAATTGTTTGGAACATCGATGGCTTATTGTGGTGCGTAGTCGGTTTCGCCCATACCTTTGGGTACACTATGGGCTTAAGTAACGGTTTAGTCAAGTATAGTGCCCTTGATGATGTGAATTGCCTTCGCAACACGCTTGGACCATTGAAAAGACGTATCATTCTTACTATCCCTTAATTCTTCCTCTTTTGTAGTCTAGTATCCTTTTCTAATATGCGTATCATGTAAATAATACCGTTCACTCAATTGGAGTATGTAATTGTGAGTATACTCAATACTGAAATTTCAACATACATAAATCATGGGCTGTAGTCTCGGCTCGATGCGCCTAAACGAAAACGAGGCGACAGCGACAGCAATAGACTTGTAAATGGATATGTGAATAAATGAAAACAAAGGCCAGAAGGAGTAAATGAGGATGATTTTCATAGATTCTATTGATAAAATAATACATATATAGATAAGTAAGTACATAGAAATGGTTAACAAAAAAAAGGAAAGAGTGGAAATGGAATTGAACTAGTTAGAATATGGGTTAGTTGGTGTGTTATTGTGTGGCATAAACTGTGAAAATCCACCTTGTGCGACACGTGGCTTTGTGGGATTATTGACGATTACAGGAGGAATAGAACGGCCATCTTGTATGTGAGGCTGTATTGTTGGTACAGGGCCTCTACTATTTATTGGTGCTTTATTATTCGGATATCTCATATTTTGGGGCTGTTGCTGTGATGGATAAAACGGATGCTGGTTGTTAACACCTCGGTAAGCATCGTTTCTCATAGGAAACGATTGCGCTTGTTGTGATTGTTGTGAGGGCGTGAAACGCTGCTGCGGAAACTGGGCATTAATTGGCGAGTTTCCACCTTGATGCATAGGTTGGTTAGTCAATGGGCCTGTTCTTATATTTACCAATGGGCGGCCAAGTGGATATGATGCCGGAGGCTGTGGGGTACTGGATTGTAAATTTCTGTTGGCATATGACGGAGATTGTAGTCCGGTATGAGGTGCTTGCAATTGTTGAGGTTTCGTTTGATATTCAGTAGCATTCATCTGATTTTGGTAGGTACCTCCATTTGAGGTAAGCTGATTCAAATTCGTAAACAAAGAGGAATGAGGTATCTTCTCATTCCTGCCACTGACGGTAAATTTCTCAGTTGGCGTTGGGTTTATCTTTGTACTGCTATAGTTACTTGACCCTGCATCTTGGTTATCAGAGAAGTCAAATTCATCCGTAGTGTACCTACTTTCCGTTTCCAGCATTTGGTTTTGTTCCATATAGTCTGGATCGAATACGTTTTCTTCTCCGAAGTCCAGCTCACGTTGGTCATTGGGTAAGGTGCTAGGTGAGGCAGTGCTAATGTCTAAGTTTAAATCCGTTACTAAAGAATTATCCTCTGATCTTTCGTTTAAAGCCTCTGAAGACACATTACCCACTCCCATATTGCTGATCTTTTGGGAAAGTTCTTCAAACTCTCTTAATGATCCTAAATCCTCATATTTCGAAAGTCTATTATCCTCTACCCTTATAGGTGAGGATAGACATGTATTTATTGTGCTCTTGGATTCTCTCACGTTGCCTATTTCAAATATTTTACTTTCAGCGGATGTTCCAACATATCTCTCATAAGGACTTCTAGTTTCGCTTTCAATTTGATCATTGACATCTAAAGTTTGCGTCTTAGGGCTTAAATTAGCTTCGGTTTTACCAAATGGCGAAGTAGAATACTTGTCATAAAGAGAGGATAATTCAGCCGCGTTAGCCAACGGTATATGCTTTTCTTCAGGTGTCGTGGAAAAGTTGTTGGAAGAGTCCGCTTCGGCTTCTCCCATGCTTTTCAGACTTGAATCCGTGATTTCAACCTTCACACCTGATGCCAAGCTTCTATTCATGTTCTCTTGATTGAGTATCCCAGATGTCATTGGGGTGGTAAAACTATCCTTGAAGTTAGTGATAGCACTGGATTGAGTGGATAAAGGATCACTGATTTTTGAGGAATTATCAGGCACAGACAAAAGGACCTGGTTCACTGAGGCGGCATGAGAATTTACAGAGCTGGAAAATGAATTAGCATCATCAGCCAACGCTAGTGTGGAACGGGTCTTTATATTAGAGTTTTGTAAGCTCTTTAACTGGCTTTCAGGGAGTGAATCGTACCCATCAAATAACTCTATTGAACTAATTGCTGGGGATTTTGTCATGGCTGATGCAATAGGCACAGACTTGGTACCACAGCCTTTGTAACCTTTACTCAATTTCTTCTGTAGTAACTGGACGATATTGTTTCTCCAGTCAGCAGCGTTCCAATGTAGATAGTTCTTATCTTTGGTCAATGATAAAACATCATCCACCTGTAAATAATGTATATGAGGTAGCGTTGGCAGAGCAAAGAGTAAAGATTCAGGGTCAACTCTATTGGCAATAAGACCTTTTGGTCTACCGTATAAGTAAAAGGCGTTCATAGCTGGTATCAAGAATCGAATAATAGTATCATACCCAGGAACACCTTGATGTTTTTCAGGCATAATGAAGATATTGGTCTCCTGGGGTTCCTCATGTTTTTCAAAAGAAACCAATCCTTCTAACTTTATTATTGTGGAAGTGTCAATTAATATTGGAGAGGAGGGATAGACAGCATATAAAGCCTTTGCATCCACAACGGTAGTCATGGCATTTGATTTTTTGGTTTTCTTGTCATTTTCATAAAAACATATTGAACCTTTCGAGTTTTTCTTTTTCTTGTTGGGTTGTGGAGAAATGACCGCGTAACAACGTTTCCATGGCATACCTGTACCAAATCTTACGCTAACCCAGTCTTCGTAAGTAAATTTTGTATCTGCCATAACGACCTTAATATCACCAAGTTTAACACCTCTACTGGAAAGAAATGAACCCGTGTAAGCTTCTTGTAATGCAGTAAACTCGAATAAACTTAACCTAATTGCTGCATCCCAAATCTTGAACGATTCTGAATTTCTAAATTTTAAAAAATATCTGTTTTTTAAAGTTGTGGAAACAACAAGGACATTGTCTAAATCACTTGTATTACTTCTGTTGTCTCCCGAACTAGTGACATCATCATTTGCATCTAGAACTCTTACCGAGGCGTCTGTAAAATTGATGAAAGTGGGTCTTGATGCAATTTTCTTCAAGTTTGAATCCTCTTTATTTGTCTTCGAACTTGAAAGTTCTTTAGCATCCCATAAGGCCAATTGGGTACCCAACAGCACACCATAGCACTCTTCCCATCGACGAGCAGCGGGTGTACCGTCCGTTTTTAAATCATGCAATATCAAGAGAATTCCATAGTGGTATCTCCTGTGAGCCTGCGCAGAGAGTAAAGTAACGATCGGTACTAATTCTGGAGAGATGTCACCATTAATAGAGTGTTCTTGGGGAAGATTCAATGTGGGGCTTCCAGGACTGGATGATGAGCTACTGAAGAATCTTGATGCAGATACAGTTAAATTTCGAAGCCCTTGATCGACTTTAGGAGAACCTGGAGCCGATGGACTATCCTCGCTCTTGAAAACTTTTGGGGGAGCAGATAACTTCGGAGACTTGGCACCAGAAAAAATTCTTTTCATCTTTGATATTATCTTCTTGGTGTTCTTTCAGTTATTGTTATTAATATTATTTACGAATGGGACTTTTGTTTTCTTTGGATTTTCGTTTAGCGAATATCGTTAGGTAAGAATAAAGACAGGAAAATAATTCAGGATGAGCAGGCCGTCTAAAAATGATGCGTACAAATTGATCAGCAATCTAATATACTCCTTATCTTTATCGGAATCTTTTTCAGATGACCTCTTGACTTTAGCTTCTCGCCAAGAAATATTGTCATGTTTTGTTGCTACTGTACTGAAATTTTGTCCACCTTTCAGGGTCCGAATTAGGTGAAAGCGTTCAAGACTGAGCCTCGTTCAGATGAGTTTCGAGATATTGCCCGTTAGAAAGAACAGAGGTGCGGTTGGTAGTTGATTTTATAACTCAGTTATTTCTATGTAGTACATGGACGATTTATTATACAAAGAGCATGCTAAATGGGGTTTGAGCACTATAAAATATTCCAAGCATCTTCTGCACCGTGACAAAACTTAGAACATGCAACTGAAGCGGATAATGGGTAGTTGGACAGACCGACTTTTTCGTCGACGTATTCATCTGCGAAATTGTCTTTACCTCTTGCCATTGCACCGACAAAGACACATATACTTTCATCATCATCTAGTTTTTCAATGTAATCTTGAACACGGATGACGGGAGCGTCAAAGGATAACGTTACTTTGCGACATTTAGTCGGCAAATGATCGGTAATAGGGTTCTTGATGACTTTTAGTAATTTTTCTTCAGAATTTACGGATCTAATAGATAATTTATGTAGTAATTGGACCATTAAACCTGAAAATCTTTTGAAAGTTCTTGGTATACGAACAGTTGGGTTAACTTCAACGAGAATGCCTCGGCTTGTTTGGATGTAGACTTGCAATTTCCCAGCTTTGTTGATTGGAGAATCTAATAAAGTTAGAAGACATTGGTGGGTAATATCAGGTCTTGCTTCACTAATGTCTCTACCCATTTTTTTCAACAAGCCTTGGTGGTCGTCACAATTCAATAGAACATATTTGTCACCACCAGGCCCATTAGAAGATATCTTGTGTGTCTCGAGAGAGGCCATAGCTAACACCACAATCATTCTCTTGGAAATCTTGTCCTTTGATGTCAAGACGGCAGGTGTTTGTGGAACCAAAGAAGCCGGTAAGGCCCTTTGTTCACCACTTTTGAGAGCATCTCTAACTCTGGAATCTTCAACCATGATCGACAGGTTTTTTGAAGGTGGATGTATTACTACTGTGACTTCTCTGTATTCCTTTGATGGAAGTTGTTGGTAAAAGCTCTTCACGACATCTCTCAATAATTCATCGGACAATTATTTTTCACTTTTTCCAGTCACGAAATACGAAACAGTAATTTTGATATTGCATATTAACTATTTCAAATATATTATATTATGAAGATACAGATATACTGTTGAAAAACGGAAAACAGTTTTTTTAGCTAATTGTTTAAATTTTTTGGTGGTTGGCTATTATATAAGGTCTCTAATTATTGAGTTTTCATTTAAAAAATAAATCTTGATTCAGAAATTAAGCAGAAGCCTTAGAAGCAGAGCCGGTTTGGAAACCGTTCTTGAATCTTCTTGAGACGTGTTTCAAGTATCTCATTCTACCAGTACCAGTAGTGTGTCTTCTCTTAGCCTTGGCAGCCCAGTTGTGGGATCTAGTCTTAGCAGCTGGATAACCACAAGAGGAACAGGTCTTCTTTTGAACATGGAAAGAACGACGACCACATCTGTTACACAAAACGTGGGTCTTGTTGTGACGCTTACCGAATGAAGGAGTACCCTCTATTTAAAAGACAATCATAATTGTTAAAGAACAATTCGATTACACTTGTTAGTATATTTGCTTTATTCCATTGTTATATTTTCAAAAGTAACTGTTACGACGCCATTGATAAAAGTGAATGATCCCAAAAAGGTTGTTTTCTGAAGTAAATACGCATCTCATGTTTGGCTCTTTATGAGCGGCGTTTCTTGTCCAATAGCTGTCATTTTGTTTATTAACATCTCTTGAATTGCATATCCGTTTAATTATATCTGCTTTATCATCTATCCATAGTGACTTGCACCAAAGTGAGTCCTCTTCTTGGTGTCTCTCTTATCATTTATATCATTTCCTTCCTATTTTATCACAGTCGTCATGAACACGTTCACAGGTCTGATTTCAGTATCCTACTACATACTACCCATCTTTGTCTATATTATTTGTATGGTGTTTTAGCGAATATCTCCTAAAATGCCAACACTTCGAAATTTAATAGTACCCTCATATAGAGCATTTCCCTTCATGCAGTTGTAATTATTGGTGATCAGAAAGTTCCCAAGAGGTGGGGAGGTACAACAGAGGAAGCCTGGCCTGCCCAGCACAGCGTGGTCCTTTCCCTCCGCGGCCGAGAGAACCCGCGCGATGGAGCCCTTCTGCCCACGGACCTCTTCCCTCTAGAAGGAGAAGTCTCTCTGTCTACCGTTTGCTTTTCAGCCTACGATTATGTGCGTCGCTGTTTCTTTCCAAACATTCAGAAAAGTGTCTTCAATTATTTCCTAACAAATTTCAGGTGGGTGAATGGGTGGAAGTCCGCCTTACAGATGTACTGATGTTATTAAGGAAAAGTCGTCCGTTTTGTTCTTTTTTTTTTTGATTAAACGCGAAAACGCGAAAAAGGTCCCGTGGTCTTCTTTTAAGAGACTTCCATTTTAATTCGGTTTCGTGTTTCGATGAGAATAAACAACGTTAGTCAAAAACAAACCAGCTCCATTAATGGCGAGTCTGGTCTTTTTTTTCACTTACCAGTTGACGAGTAGCTTTGTTTTAGTCTTCTAAATCTTTTAGCATACACCGTTCTTTAACTTCTATCATAACATTCAAAGGGATAAGAAATAATCACAATAAGCCATGAGTTCCCAATTTCCTTTATCGTCACCATATAGGGCAGTGGATTCACATGTAAAGGATCCATATTTTCCACCTTCTAGTTTCAACCAGCACGTTAAGCTGCCATCTCCAAGTCATGTGCAAACGGGCAAGGTTGCGCCAAAAACCACCGGGAATTTCTCCAAGGCTGATTATCCAACTCCATTTCCTTCTTCTAGTATAGGAAGAGTTTCATCACCTGTTAGATCAATTGAGGTTGATGCTATTCCTTCTTCTCCAGCCTTCCGTTCGCCGTTGGAAGAGGCATCGCCCAGGTTATCTCCCAAACTTTCTTCTCCGTCAAGGCATGTTAAAGTGATCAATGCTGAATTAGATCCTACTAAGGTCAGCACCATTACTGTAGGGCGTAATAGTTCGCAGTGTGACGTTGCGCTTTGTAAGAACAAATTCATATCAAGGATTCACGCCAATATTTCTTACCTGCCTCAATCCAATGAACTGAAGATTCATTGTGTCAGTATGAACGGCTTAATTGTCATATATCGTAAGAGATTCGATTGTTATCTCTTAAAAGGCACTGATGTAATAGATAGCAATGAGAACGCTTATAGGCTAACACCCAGCTTCTCAATCGGACATAGCGTAAAGGAGATTCAAGACGAAGATAAATCTGTTAGTTTTACTCTGGAAGGAGGTGACACCGTTTATATGCCATATAATAAAGGCATCATGTTAGATTTTAGACAGGTTTTACTTCGTATTTCATTGAAAAAGACATGGTCCTGCTCAGAGTCGACAGGATTAGAAAAACAAGTTGAAAACGAAAATGAGAGGAAACCCATGGGAGGAATAAGGAAGCATCCATTAATATTTTCTGAAACCACATCCGAGTCCCCCAAGAAAATACTTAAGAACAACACGAACAAACATACAGCTGGTGATGATACTGGTGTCGCGGAAAGGATGTTAAACCATTTTTTGAACTCAAAATCATCTTCGCTTTCCTCCGTTTCTTCTACTGAAAACTATGAGCAAATTCTTAAACAGGATTCATTACCATATGAAAAAATCCCTATGGCTATAAAAAAGCAAAAGCTAAATAAAATTGTTTCATCTTCAAAGCCGAAAAAATCTGTAAAAGAGACCTTGGATGAGTTATCTCGAAGAAATGTGGATGTTTTGAATTTACAACATATTTTGACAAATCACCTAGCTTTTGCGAACGTTCAGCAAACACCATTATTCCAATTACAACAGGTAAACTCGCAAATTTCTGAACTGTCAAGAGATGAATTGCGTACGATCTTGAGCGACGCGAAATGTGTTGGTGTCATTTATCGTCATGGTAAAGATGCTGCTGGTAAACCATTAGACGAAGAATATTTCTATGATTTAGAAAATGATGATGACTACGAAAGAAGAAACTTGGTAAGTTCATTGAAAGGTGGAAGAACTGGTTTAAGATCTTGCAGAAGGACGCATAAACAGTATTTTTGGAAAAAGCCAACTAAATAGAAAATACTTTGCTTAGTACAGATATCGCAAGAACAAAAAAGAGCAAGCTTCATGTATCATGCTTGGGCACTTAAAAAATTTTGTAAGAATACAGTTATGTAATAAAATAAAGTAAATAAAGAACAAAAGTAAAATATTTTAAAAAAGAACCGCATAAAGGAAAGGACTAGGGCACCTACGTTCTCACGAAGCATGCTTTTTTAAGAAATCTTGCATTTCATCGGTATCGATATCTTGCGGGTCTTCGGATGATATGGCTTGCAACAAACCGTCAAGCATATCGTCGACTTTGTTTTCATCAATCTTTAAACATAGGGATAACACTCTTCTAAATTTATTTTCTAATTCTGATTGCTTGGTACTAATTGTGTGCAAGACATTGCTTAAGTGTTTATCGTTTCTCTTGTATGCGTTTATTCTTGCTTTTAATAAAACGGTAGGTGGTAGCATGGAATCGATTTTTTCTATCGACATTTGATTTCGTATTTGTTCCATTATTTGCTCTTTTGACTCTGATTCTAGCAATTTGGAAATGTCACCGTCATAGTCCGTTTGTAGTTTTTCCTCCATGAAATCTGAAATGAGCTCCACTTTGAAGGGCTCATCTGCATCATATTCACTGGATTCCCAATCAATACCCGAACTTTCGTCTGTAATAATTCCCAGCTTTTTGCTTTCCTCCCTAAAATTTGCTTCTTCTTCTTCGATGCCAGACTTCAAATTAGTCAATTGCTCTTGCATTAATGAGTATTCGTCTTTTAATTGCTTCACACTTGCTAATTGATCTCTCGAACTAGCCAATTTATTTCGCTGTTCATTCAATTCTTTATGGAGATTTTCTAATTTTTCGTTATATTGTATTGTCTCTGACTCATAGTCTTTTGAGATAGAGTTTAGTAAATTTTGAACTTCATTAATTAACGAGGTCGTTTCAGGGGGATTTTTCAGTAGTTGAGCCCTTATTTTTTTGTTGCTTCCGCTGTTTGTACCATCAGAATCTTCCTTAGAGATCATAGTAGAGTTTTTGTCATCGCTGTTGTTATTTTGTAATTTTGAAGTACCTGCCCCAAAATCCACAGGTCTTAGACCGGACTTGTTTGCAATAAATGGGTCTGCACCGTAATCTAATAAAGCATCTACTATGGATATATTTCCCAGTCTTGCCGCGATATTCAGACAAGTATCACCGTTAGAGTCTTGGGCATTCAGCATGTTAGTTATTATCCATTTCAAATCCAGATTTTCTAGAATTGAATCTCTCTTTTCTTCTTTTTCGTTATCGCTCTTATTCCCGTCATTATTACCACTTTGAATGGGTCTGTTTTGTTTCTTAACGATCCATCCCATCAAAATATCTAAGTAATATTTAGCAGCAGACGAACAACCGGCCATACCAGATGTAATGATGATATGATGCAAAATTGTTCTACTCATTGAATCTTCCAAGATTAGACATGGATATAGATAATCTAAGAGTGCCTCAAAAGTCCCAGAATCATAATTGTTGACTGATTTGACAGCTTTCACTAGACACGACTCTCCCATATTATCACCGTATAATCTGTTTGAGCCATGCTTCACTAAATTTTTCACTAGTTCTAGGTTCGCTATCGAAGTTAACCAATGCAGTGGAGTATTTCCATGTTCATCAACGGGAATATTGAGATTTAATTGAGTGTGAGGAAAAGCGTCATTGACCTCTTGGAAAACACTGTCAAATGAAACATGCTGCTGCTGTTGGCTTGAGCTTCCCTGTTGCAAATTTCTAGTAGTACTTTCATTGTTTAAAGACGCGGGCATTTCTTGGATCTCTGGGAATAACAACCGTTGGAGAAATGCCTCCAGTTTCATCTTTTGTTCATTATCGTTTACAATTGGAGAAGGTGATGTCTTCATAATTTTCAATGGATTGTTCAAGAATTCAGAAGTTAGGTCATGAGTGAATGTAACAATAGGTTCAGCAGTCCTCTCCTTGTTATTTATGTCATTGTTGTTGTCGCTGCTGGCGCTGCCGTTGCTCTTATCGTCATTGTTGGTGTCAACTGTGGCAGCAGTTGAAGTCGGGCCACTTTCTGACTCTATCGCGGAAGTATCGATTTTCAGCTTTTTCAAAGGAGAGCCCAATTCTCTATGATCATCAGAATTTACATCCATATCTTGTAAATTATTGATCCTTTTAGAACTGGCACTATTTGTGGTGTTCTCATTTTTTATATTGTTCTCTGTTCCTTTAGTATGTTCAGAATCCTCCTCATCCTGATCTGTTTCAGGCTCTTCGAATTCAAATGCGTCCTGGAACAAAGCAAACAGATTTAACATGTTTAATAATTGCAAACATTTCTCTAATTCTATCCATAACTCACCTTGGTCGTTTGTAGTCACAACAATCTCATAATGAGCCAGTAATCTATCTCTTTCCTCATCAGTAGGGAATTTATCGGGGTTTGTTTCATTTATATTTCCTGTATCATGATACTGCTGCAAAATAGGTAGGAAATGTTTCAGGAGGAAATTGCCAGTCTCAGAGTCTCTAGTCAGCGTCAAAGGGATCTCGTTATGAGGTCCCAAGTATCGTACCACTTCTTCCAACGCCATCCTCTCGAGAGGTATACTGTCTTTTCGCGTGACTGTTTTTTTTTTTTCGACCTTTGCTGAGTTTGTTCTAATGGTTTCAATGGTGGTTTTTCGTTGTTGTTTTTTTTTGTTATTATGGATGAGCGATGAAGAAGGATAAAATGGAGAAAAAAAGAATATTTGGCGATTGGCCTTATCAAATAGTAGTGTAGGTGAGAAAGGAGAAGTTTATATAACCACCGAAGAATTAGGTTTGGTAGCTTGAGTCTGGTTTTTGTACTGTGAAGTGATGTCAGAAACAAATGTAGCCACTAGAGTAGTTGCTACGGCGAGGGATTTTGACAAAGTTGGATTAGGGATCATCGGATACTATCTTCAGTTATACGCAGTGGAATTGATACTAAGTGAAGATGAGCGGTCGCAAGAAATGACTGGACTAGCCACAGGGCTGCTGGATACGATTGAAGGGTTCAAAAAGGAAGTTGGCGGTGAAAGCCGAGCAGAAAACAGCGACAAGAGTGTGCAAGTCATGAATACGCTAATACATGACCAAGAAAAGGCTAAGGTGTACATGGTCAATTTTACAATGTCACTGTATAATGAGAAACTAAAGCAATTGAAAGATGGGCCTTGGGATATTATGTTGAGAAGGTCGCTTTGGTGTTGTATTGACTTATTTTCGTGTATATTACACCTTTGGAAGGAAAGTATAAGTGCAACAAATGTAAGTGCTTTGGAAAAACGAATAAAATACTGTAAACTTTATTTGAGTAAGCTAGCCAAGGGAGAGATTGGACCTGGTGATGAGAAAGAGCTGGATTATACTGACTTTATAGACGACAACGAGGAGACAAAGGATGAGGAAGTCGATCATTTGATAAACAATTTGAAAGCTGATGACATTGAAATGGAGGAGGCGTGCTCTGAAGACCAAGTAAACTCGGAAGAGCCAGGAGACAACGTACCGGAATTCATCGATGATTCCGATAGCATGGAAGGAGAAGTACCGGAACGCGGCAAGAGTGAGGAGGCAGATACACATGACAGCGAACCAGAGGTCAAGCAAAGGAAGTGCCGCCGCCGCCGCCTTCCCCATCACCAGCGCACAAATCGTATTCAAAAGACGAGTTGGCCAACATCATGGATAAGTCCAGCAAGATTGAGCAAATCCAAAAGCTTGCCAAATACGCTATAAGCGCACTAAACTACGAAGACCTGCCCACGGCCAAGGATGAGTTGACCAAGGCGTTGGAGTTGCTCAACTCGATTTGAAGAAAAAGGGTGTTGATCCGTTGAAGGAGATATATATTAATATTAACAGTTATGTAAAAAAATGTTAAGAGTGAGAGAGAGAGAGAAAGAAAATAAAAATAATCCTGTATAATGCAAAAGAAAGTTGATACAAATTTGGGTCGAGAAAAATGAGTCTATATCATGAATATGGTGGTGTTGTGTCCATGCATCGAATACGATATTATGCACATGTTAACTTGTGTTGAGCAAATGAAAACATGGCGAGGGGGGGAGACTCTAAAAGGCTTAGAACTTCAAGGTCTTTGGCTTTTCCCATGGGTATTCTTGGTTAGTGAAGTGGCCGTAAGAAGCGGTTGGCAAGTAGATTGGTCTGGCCAAGTCCAATTCCTTGACCAATACACCGGGTCTCAAGTCGAAGTTCTTCTTGATGATGGCGATGATTTCCTCGTCGGACTTGGTAGCGGTACCGTAGGTGTCGACGTGCAAGGACAATGGCTCGGCAATACCGATGGCGTAGGAGAATTGGACTTGGACTCTCTTACACAGACCGGCGGCAAGCAGGGACTTGGCGACCCATCTGGCAGCGTAGGCGGCGGAACGGTCGACCTTGGAGTAATCCTTCCCGGAGAAGGCACCACCACCGACGGAGGAGGCACCACCGTAGGCATCGACGATAATCTTTCTACCGGTCAAACCAGCGTCACCTTGAGGACCACCGATAACGAATCTACCGGAGGGTTGGATGAAGTACTTGGTGTTTTCGTCCAGCATGTCGCTTGGGATGACTTTTTCGATGATCTCGGACTTCAATTGCGCTCTTAGGTCCTCGGTGGAGATGTCGTCCGCATGTTGGGCGGAAACGACAACGGTGTCGATCCTTTGTGGGACCCATCTGCCGTGGTCGTCCTTGTACTCGACGGTGACTTGGGTCTTGGTGTCTGGTCTCAACCATGGCAAGGAGCCGTCTCTTCTAGCGTCGGCCATGACCATGTTCAGCTTGTGAGCCAGCAGAATGGTCAAGGGTAGACCTTCTGGGGTCTCATCGGTGGCGTAGCCAAACATGATACCTTGGTCACCGGCACCGATGTCTTCTAGGTCCTTCTCTTCGTGCACACCTTGGGCGATGTCCGGAGACTGCTGTTCGATGGCGACAAGAACGTTACAGGTCTTGTAGTCGAACCCCTTGGCGGAGTCGTCGTAGCCGATCTTTTGGATGGTGTCTCTGACGATCTTCTGGTAGTCCAGTTGCGCCTTGGTCGTGATTTCACCAAAGACCATGATCATACCGGTCTTAGCGGCCGTTTCGCACGCAACCCTGGAATGAGGGTCCTCGGCCAAACAAGCGTCCAAGATGGCGTCGGAGACTTGGTCACAGATCTTGTCTGGGTGACCTTCACCGACGGATTCAGAAGTGAATAAAAATGTACCGGCCATGTTTTCGTTTATCGTTTGTTTGGGGGGGTGGTTCCAAGGGTATATATATTCCTGTTTTTATTATACGCCTTCGAGAAAACAAAACGTGCGAACAAAACAGACAGACAAGACTACATCCAGACGGGCCACAACCCTGCCATTAAGTACTCAATGGAAAACTTTTTTTCCCCTTCCATCTTTCAGAGACTCCAGAGTCAAAAACTACCATCAAATGCTACAAGTTTCCTCGAAACAAGACCGAAAAAGAAACGCAGGAAGAAGAAAAGGCGAGCGCGCCACCACAGTTTGGCGCTGCCAAGAAAAAAAATTAAAATTATATATTTTCCGTTCGGAGTGACCAACTGTTCGCATTGCCGTCAGATGTGATCTTTCCGCAGCTATGTCCGTCTTAGAGCCGTTCTCCGTCTTAGAGCCGCTCGGGTTCCTTTTGTTTGCCTTCAGAACCCCGCCGTCGCTTGGCATGCTTGCTGTGCTGTCTTCGAGCACTAAACGTGTATGTATAAAAGGGCGTGCTTGCTGGAAGAGAAAGAACAATAGAGAAAGAGAGAGACTCGCCCAACTTCAATCCCTCAAGTACAATCCCGTACGCATTTTTTTTTTAGTATAAGCAAGTATGTCTAGTGCCATTGTTACCAAGCTGAACAAAGAAGACGTCGTCAAGGACGTCGTCAAGGACCTGGCTTTAGAGCTGCTAGGAGATCTGTCCGTTTCGTACGCTGCTGCGAACGATATCCAATTGGGTAACGCCATGGCGATGGAGGCCACGCAGAGCGCCCCCGCCGTCACCTTCACGCCCTTCGACAGAAGTCAGTTGGCCGCCGGCGACAAGCTGGCGCTGCTGATGACCGACCCGGATGCGCCCTCTAGGACGGAGCACAAGTGGTCCGAAGTCTGCCACTACATCGCCACGGACATCCCCGTCGAGTACGGGCCCGGAGGCGAGATTGCCATCTCTGGCAAGGGCACCGTGAGAAACAACTACATCGGGCCCGGCCCACCTAAGAACTCCGGTTACCACAGGTACGTGTTCTTGCTGTGCAAGCAGCCCGAGGGCGTGGATTCTGCCACCTTCACCAAGGTCGAAAACATCATCTCGTGGGGGTACGGCACTCCCGGTGCGGGCGCCTACGACTACATCAAGCAGAACGGCCTGCACTTGATCGGCGCCAACTACTTCATGGTCGAGAACACGACTGTCGACTTCAACTACGACGCGTGATGTTATATACCGTACACTTACTTGTCATATGTGATGTATAAATGTATATGCCGCTGAACAGTAGCGTTTTTTTTTTTCCGCTCGTTAGTTTTCATCCCTTTGGATCTCATCTGCCTTTAAGGGATAGAGGGGCTGTTGAGAAAAGCATCTTGAATCGTGTATAAAAAGGGGGCGTAGAGACAAACGGCACAATACACACTCACACTCACACTCACACTGTCCAGCACCAAGTACCGCAACCAACGCACAATGAACCAGGCAATCGATTTCACCCAAGCCAGCATCGACTCTTTCAAAAAGCACGGCATTCTGGAAGACGTCATCCACGACACAAGTTTCCTGCCCTCAGGGATACTGGCCATCGAGTACTCGTCCAGTGCCCCAGTGGCCATGGGCAACACGCTGTCTACCGACAAGACGCGGTCCAAGCCCCAGTTTCAGTTCACTTTCAACAAGCAGATGCAGAAAAACACAGCACAGGCAGACGCGTACGTCCCTCAAGATGACGACTTGTTCACTCTGGTAATGACCGACCCGGACGCTCCTTCCAAAACAGACCACAAATGGTCCGAGTTTTGCCACCTGGTCGAAAGCGATCTGAAGCTGCTGAACAAGTCCACCCACGAATCCGCCGGGGCCACGGACTTCTTTGCATCCGAGTTCAACTCCACGGGCTCGAGGACTTTGGTAGAATACATGGGTCCCGCGCCACCCAAGGGCTCGGGCCCACACAGATATGTCTTTCTCTTGTTCAAGCAGCCCAAGGGCGTGGACTCGTCCAAGTTCTCCAAGATCAGGGACAGACCTAACTGGGGGTACAGCTCCCCCGCAACTGGGGTCTACAAATGGGCCCAGGAGAACAATTTGAAGCTTGTCGCCTCGAATTTCTTTTTATGCCGAAACTAAGTAAGATAATTATAACTGACCTATGCTCTATATACATCTAACTCTATATCTTTACTGACTGCTTTGTTTTTTTATGTTTCTGTAGTCTGCACGCCTATTACCTGTTTGAACGCAGGGATCTGGAAAAAACAAACAAACAAAAAAACAATGTAAATAAGATGACACTAAAAAAAAGGGTGTATGAGTTTATAAAATGTTTATAATAGTTCGTTATATATATATACGGTCTTCCCTCAACCAAATAAGGCCTTTACCAATTCCATGTAAACGCCAATTTGGAAATCGTCTAGTCTCAAGCGGTTCAATTCAGGCGCCACGACAATCCCGGTGTTGTCCATGGAGTAGTGGGACATCATATCCTGATACATCTCCCACTCGAACTTGTTAGAATCGTAAAACTTGGAATCGATGGACAGGTTGTTCGGTATCGCACAAAGCCAAATTCTTGTTTTGTAAAACTTGAACAGCTCTTTGATCAGGTCTCTGAAATCGTTCCGCTCCTGGCAAATATAATAAAACGTCAGCTTTTTCCTATCGAATTGGAACTCCGCATTCAAGATCTTGATGTTCAATCCGCCGCTTGAGTTGTTGTTGTTCAGCGATCTCAGTTTCAACTGAGCAATGTGAAGAGCCTTCAACTCATCTTGGAATTTGTTGTGCAAATTTGTAGAGGATTCCCACGGCGTGGCAAACCTCAGAACCTGTTTGGATGGGATGATCAACTGCGTTAGTTCAATGATGTCGTACAGTTTCGGGTCCAATTCGCGAGGAACGGGTTTACCATTGGTCGTGTCGATCAGGGTCTTTACGAATTGGTCGTTCGGGAAGTGTTGCAAATTGCTCGTGATAAGGGAATCAAAATGTATTTTCTTCTTCAAGAAATTGATGAATAGCGCCAAGTTGACATCCACGACCGGTTCCACCACCAGAACCAGATCCTTACCACGGTCACCATCAATAATGACCAAGTCGCCTCTCTTCAGGATAAGCGTGGCGGTTTGTGGTTTGGAGAGTAGTTCGAGCTTCCCGTTTTTCAACGAGACCAACACCAAAGGCTTGTAGTGTAAATGCATTGAAGTGCTGTTGCCGGCCTTGACCCCGGACGAATTGTTGGAAGCATCGTTGGAGGTGAACGCATCCGACTGAGGGTTGTAGTTCAAATTACAATTTTTCAAAAAATTCAAAAACTCTATAATTCTGGAATTGGCGGCGGAGGCACCGCTGCTGCCCTGCAAGGTTTCCTTGATGGCGTCGATGAATCCGTAGACTTTTTCACTAGCAAAATAATTGGACCCGCAATCAAGATACAAGTCATGCAGTTCCCTGGACGACGTCAAGTTCTTACCATCAACAACCGTCAGCCCGGTGTCGTTAGAGTTGGTAGGTGGTGGATGCATATTGACCACCGGCTGGGTGTTGCGCCGAGCATTGAACGATGATGGATACGGTTGGTGCTGAGCATACTCGGAGGGAGCAGTGTATGGCACTTGTGATGACGGATTGTTATGGCTGTATACGGGCCGCGTATATTGCGGTTGCTGGGCGGCGGCATTACCATGAATCAGTGTATCGGCAATGTAGGAGGATCTTCTTCCCGGGTCGAAAATACTCTGCTGCTGCTGCTGCTGCTGCTGCTGCTGCGGGTAGTATTTTTGAGCGCTATCGTTCAGGGGAGCGACCAAATTGTTGGGCGAGGCGTTTATCACGTTCAGGTAGTCGTGCTTGTACGTCTTCCTCTCCTGTGTCGGAGTGCCGTTGAACTCGAACGAGAAAAGGGACAGGTTGGGTCCATTCCTGCTAGGGATCTTCTCGTGCTGTTTCCTGTCATCGCCCGTGAAGGCGCTAAAGGAGGCTCTCTTGGTGTTTTTCTGTCCCAACAGAGACTGCTTGTCCTCCCTGGGACCGATGTACCCGTTGATGAAGTCCACTCGGGAGCGTGGGTGGGCAGCGGAACTCTTGTCGTTGAAGTCTGCCAGCTTTCCGGGCAAATCCGCCAGCGAGTTGCCACTGTTGTTCTTGAACAGCAACTTGTCGTAGTAGTTCCTCAACTCCTGATTATCGGAAATACTCGTGGTGCTGTTGATCGAAGGCAGCTCCATGGTGTTGTGTGTGTATATGTGTGTCTATGTATGTCTATTTGTGTGCTCAGCTCTTGTGCGGTTGGGCCTCCCCTCTATGCCATTGTTCTTTTATTGTTTTATATACTGTTTCAGCGATCCTCGCGTGTCCTGTCTTGTCCTGCCCCTGAAACGCCGGCGTAAGACCCCTTGGGAGTGGGGGAAGGGGCCAGGGCCGTTAACAGGCGGGCTCGAGCACGCCTGTTAACGGGTCGCAATTACTAGCTGATTGGCGAGTGAGGTGTGTGCAGCTCTACATGAATATGACTTGCACACTACCTCTCCAGCGACACCAAATTCCGTAAGCATCCACCGGAGCCAATAACCGTACGATGCGGAGCCACTAGGACGCACGAAGAAAGAAAACGGTCAATCGCCTTAAGGGCCTGGCTCTGCTGGGCCACCGGTCTACAGCTGGACCCGACGGGTCTGACAGCAGCCGGCTAATGCTTGATTCTTGTAAAGGACCAACCTCCATATGCAAAACGAAGGTGCGCTTTTTCTATGGTACGAAAGAGAGAAAAGAGAGAAAAAAAAAAAAAAAAGAACCAGGTCCGATGGTAGCGCCGGTCTGTCGATTTACGACGGCACCGGCATGACTACAATGCCCGGGTTCCCGGGTTCCCCAATGCGTTGGGAGGTTATACGCAAGTACACGCGCCTCACTTTTTGTTACAAATTTATATATGTGGTTAGGAGTTATATGGTTGCAACAACTGAACCTGGTTGGTTTCATGTTTTTTTGTTTTTCTTTTTCCTCTTCTCGTTTCGTGTTGTCATGGCGATTTGGGAAAAAGTTGAAAAAAAAATTATAGCTACTAAAGTCCACAAGGAAAACGCAGCCAACAAAAACCATTCATAAAACGACACCTGCCAGTCGCCACTCCTCCCCACCTCTTGGCCTGCTCATCATCATACTCTACCCATGCCTGTGTCCGGCGATAATGCGAAGGATCCTGCTAGTCGGGATCGGAACGACGATAGCAACGGTCCTGGTAACGGGTCCTCGATGAACAACAATCAGTACAGCTTGAACGCTCCCAAGTACAACAGCCAACCGCTGCCGGCCTCACACACGTATCTTCCTCCGATGTCGATGAACATTCCCTCCATAACTACAAAACCCTCTTCGATATACAGTCTTTTACATCAAAGTTCTCCTCGGCCGGAATCGCCAAACCCAATATTACCGCCTCTCATTGGCAGTGGCTCCAACTCTCACATACCATCTCCCACCCCTGCGCAGCCTCCTCCTCCACAGCCACCGCACTCTGCTACATACTCGATGTACCCATCATCGATCAGTCTGAACCGATCTAACTCGTCCGTTTTCCCACTGCCTTTCAAATCAGAGGAGACCATGAGCAGCAACCCGTCTACCGTGGCCAAGAGAACGAACACATTTCCCTCAATTGCTAACAATACTAAGAAACTGAAAAGTAGTCAAGAAAAAAGAATCTCCTCCATCTCAAGGAGGAACACGCAGGAAATCATAGCTAAACAGATCGCCGAAAGTAACAAATCCAAGACCATTGAAGAATATGCTCAGATCGTCAAACACGCAGAAATCAAAGTCCTGAACATGGACTCGCAAACCACCTCAAAGGCTTCTTTACAATTGGCAGAACAAAACAGAGAAAGGGAAAGGCAAGTGTTCGCGCTACTCTGGTTGATGAAAAACTGCAAATCCCAACACGATAGTTATGTGCCAAGAGGGAAAATTTTTGCTCAATATGCCTCATCGTGTTCCCAGAATAACCTAAAGCCCTTATCGCAAGCCTCATTGGGGAAACTGATAAGAACCGTGTTTCCTGATTTAACCACTAGAAGACTTGGTATGAGAGGTCAATCGAAATACCACTATTGCGGGCTGAAAATAGCCACCAGTGAAAATGGCACCGCGGCCATTACCAACAATAGCACTTCGTCATCTCTGGCACAAAACAACGACCCGATATCGCCCCTATCATCACCATCCCCACCTTCACCTTCGCCTACGTTACCTGCAGTCTTATCACCATCTCCGTCAAATACAAAATCCGTTTCTCATACCGCTTCACCAGAGAAGCAGAGTAATAACGACACCAACAACGAATCAGAACCGCAACACAATGATCAAGCTATAACGAATGAGCAAACAACAGGAATAAAGATGGTGGCGGCAGCAGCGGTAACCTCAGAAGAATTGAGTTTCGCTGATGATCTCGTTGAAAAAGTTTTCGGCTGCAATGATAAGCTATCAGATAACTACAATACTCAAATATCGGCCAATATAGAACCTCCATTGCGTACGTCATACAAGTTAGAATTTCCCAATATCCCGAGAAATGCACTACCAGCAGAGACGGATGCAGATGTTATATCATCCTTAGAGTCGTTGTACCACATCCATTGTAACTCCGTTTATGAAAGCATCAAATTTTTGAAAACCGATACTATATCAAGTGCGTTATCTTTCTCTAACTCCAATTCTATTTCGCCTACAATGTTTAATCTATTCACTTCTGAGCCGTTGATTGATTGGGTGGCTAAATGCGATCTAATCACGTATACCGAATTGATCAAATTTTTTTCACAGTTTATAATTCATTCGAATGAAATCAGTGATTCCATAATCCAAAAATTGGAAACCGTGATCAAAATTTACCCCGAACAGATTAACAAGGCCGCCTTAGAATTACCAAGGCCGTTAGTGCAAAAGAAATTATTGATTATAAACAATTTTATCAAATTACTTAAAAAATTGATCAAACTATTAAAATTTATCGTGAATTTTTTAAGAAGTTTCCCCATTTTCAAAAATGGTATGAATAATGACTGGCAAAAAGTTGTAAATCTAGAAGATATTTTAGACATGATGATTAACGAGGAAGACGATGCAAATTTAGAGACGAAGACAATAATGCAGCATTTGCAGAAATTTTGTCAAGTGTTTATTACAAAGTTTTTAAACTCTTCCATGCGTACGAGCAACGACCCTTCAATATCCATTGAATGCGAAACATTTAACGAAATGATAAAGGATTTTTGCCAATTCATTTCCGAACAAAACAACTTTTCGTGCTTAAAACTAATTGATTGTTACACAAGGTTCAGGAACGCATTAATCGGTGATATTAGCTTAAAGTCAAGTGAAAACTTACTCTCATGGTTGTTTCTCAATAATGTTATGGGCCAATTATTGAACTATTGTTTTGAAGTTATCAAATTCATTAACACTTCAAAACTCTAAAAGGTGTCATGTCCTCTCTATATAGGTATTTTTGAAAAGAATATAATGTTGCATATGTAAAAAACAAAAGTAAAAAGAAAAATACCACAAATCGTTGATAAAGAAATTTTACGTTATTAATATACACACTAAAAAAATCTAAACTAATATTAGAGAAAGTTTTTTAAAAAACAGAAATTTGTTAAATATATAAGATGAGATGGAATGATGCAAATCATTTCTTAGATTTCTTAGATTTCTTTTCTTCGGATTCACCGTCTTCTTCAGATTTTCTCTTCTTCTCCTTCTTCTCCTTCTTGTCTTTCTTTTCCTTCTTTTCCTTCTTATCTTTCTTTTCCTTCTTTTCCTTCTTTTCCTTCTTTTCCTTCTTCTCCTTCTTTTCTTCATCTTCCTTTACTTCTTCCTTTGCTTCTTCCTTTTTAGTTTCAACTTCCTTGATCAAAGGCTCTGCTTCTTCTTCAGTCTTCTTAGCTTCTGACTCAACAGGGGTTGATTGTTCAGCTTTGTCTAATGGAACGTATTCCTTTTTCCATTGGTCTGGAGTGTTTTCGTTAACACGACCGTATTTGTCTAATTTACCATCAGCCTTCATTTGCTTCTTCTTTTGTGCAACTGGACCCAACCCCCATCTTCTTGGGTACAAATCTCTTTCCATAATACATCTCTTGACACTGGCAACAACACCGTGGTCACAAGAAGCTAAGTCAACGGTTGACATTTGAGCAATTGCAACGGCAATAGCTTCACCCTTAGTGGTGATCAAGACGATTTCGTCATATAGTTCAATACCTTCTTCATAACGCAATAAACCAGGAATCATTAATTTAGCACCGTAACATACCGCGTTAACAGCAGAATCCTTTACTACGATTCTCTTGTAGCCGACCAACAAAGTTTCTAAAGGTTGAATAATGGATCTCAAGTAAGATTCATCTCTTGTATTATCGTAAACCCATTGGGCATCCATAACATCATGTAAAGTAACCATGTTATCGTTTTCGGATAGAGCACCGGATCTAACACGACGCAATTCTTGCATGTGACCACCAGCACCTAATAGCATACCCAAATGAACACATAAGGTACGCATATAAGTACCAGCTTCACAGGAAGCCCAAAAGACACCCAAGTTTCTCTTGTTATCAAATTCAATCAAGTTTGACTCATAAATGGTACGAACACGTAATTGTCTTTTAACAGCAGAGATCAAAGGAGGTCTTTGAAATAGAGCACCAGTTAGGTTTTCCAAAGAGCGGCCCAAGTCCTTTTCATCCTTCAAGGCCTCGTGTAATCTAACAATACACACATACTCCTTACCGGCACCTTGTTGAGACTTAACCAGTCTAGTGGCTCTGTCAACACAGACAATCAAACAACCTGTGACCTTTGGATCCAAGGTACCTGAGTGACCAGTCTTTTCACAACGCAAAATTCTTTTGATCCAAGCGACAACTTCATGGGATGATGGGTTGGAGGGTTTGTCCAAGTTGATAACACCGGAACTGATGTAAGATTTCAAGTCTCTCTTTAATGGTGAACTACCAGCTGGGATAGGGGTATAATGACCACTTCTGACTAGTAATTTATCAAAATTCTTCAAAAGTAATGGCCATTCACTAGTATCAGTGGAAGCACCTGCAGCTTCAGGCTTAATAACGAAATCCTCCTTTGACATTGTGTATATTGCTCCTCTGTATATGTTGTAATGATCGAATGCTAATGACTCCAAACTAAAAGAAGTAATAACGAATGTGTTCGAAGAGTATCTCTATATTATTTTTTTTTTGGTTAAACATCTCATCCATCACAATTTGAAAATTTTTCAAAATTTTTCAGTTTTTCCTTTTGCGAAGAAAAAAAAAAAAAGAAAATTTTTCAATGAGGGCAGAAAATCACAAGTTACGAATAATAAAATACCAGAAATTTCAATAATAAAGGGACGAAGAATATATAAATAAATAGATGAGATAATTATACGTAACGTTAAAAGACAGCAGCCTTAAATTCCTTCTTCAATCTAGATTCCACAGCGTCGATGAATTCTTCAGTGGTAACGTAAGCAGATCTTTCCGTCTTACCCAGAATCAGTGCCAAATCCTTAGTCATGATTCCATCTTTTTGTACTGTGTTCACTGTGGAGCTTTCCAAGATTTGGCCGAACTTGACCACATCGGGAGTGTTGTCGAGCTTACCTCTTTGGATAATACCTCTTGTCCACGCGAAGATGGAGGCAATTGAGTTTGTTGAAGTTTCTTTCCCCAGTTGATGTTGCCTAAAGTGTCTTGTCACTGTGCCATGCGCGGCTTCACTTTCGAATGTCTTACCATCTGGAGTAATCAACAAGGACGTCATCAACCCCAAAGAACCGAATCCCTGTGCAACGATATCTGATTCCACGTCACCGTCGTAGTTTTTCATGGCGATTATGTAGCCACCTTTCGATTTTAACATCTGGGCCACCATATCGTCAATCAAACGGTGTTCGTACCAGATGCCAAGAGCCTCAAATTTCTCCTTATAAACTTCTGCATACATGGCTTCGAAAACATCTTTAAATTTCCCATCATACTTCTTCAAAATGGTATTTTTGGTAGTGGAATATAATGGCAACTTTCTCTCAAGAGCCAATTCAAAAGAGGCCTTGGCAAACCCCTTGATGGAATCTGTAGTATTATACATCATCATTGCCACACCACCATTTTCAGGATAATCATACACTTTCAAATCCAGATCATGCTTACCACTTTTAGATTTGTAAACCAATCTCAATTCTCCTTCTTCAGGAACCACTACATCTGTAGCTTTGTATTGGTCGCCGAAAGCGTGTCTTCCGATAATGATGGGCTTGTCCCATTGAGGCACGAGCCTGGGGATTCTGGGGATGATAATAGGTTCTCTGAACACCGTACCGCCCAAAATGTTTCTGATGGTACCATTGGGGGACTTCCACATCTTCTTCAAGTGAAATTCCTCGACTCTTGCCTCATCAGGCGTGATAGTTGCACATTTAACGGCCACACCGTATTTCAAAGTAGCGTTGGCAGACTCCACAGTCACTCGGTCGTCGGTCTGGTCACGGTACTCCACGGAAAGATCGTAGTATTTCAAGTCCACATCAAGGTAGGGCAAGACCAGTTTTTCCCTAATCAAATGCCAGATGATTCTTGTTTGTTCATCACCGTCCATCTCCACAATGGGGTTAGCTACTTTAATCTTCGTCATTACAAGTATATATGTACGTATGTTTTCTCTTACCTTCGTGCCGGAGCAACGACTGTACTCCACACATCAAGAGTGCAATAAGACGCAATTGTAGAGTGTCATTTATATAGCATACCGGGGTCAACTTTGCCCATAGCCAAGCCCGATCGAGCCAATGATGTTAAGTCCGGTTTTTGGTTATCCTCTCACCCCCACTATCCATGGTCCTGTAAGGTCTCAAAAGAAAAGCACAGTTGATTCGATTACTGTCATTTTTTTCCCTTTTTCCCTTATTTGCCAAGTCTCGGACAACCGGGAATGGCATCCCGGAGTTATAAAATAGATACATTCACGTGACCAAAGTATCGCCCTCTCCGGTTAACCCCGTTAGCACCCAGGGGCCTAGTGCCGTCGTGAGTGACGCATCGATTGTCGCGTTGAAATGGATTGCTGTGAAGCCCTGGAAAAGGATTTCGTTCAAGGTGCGAGTTAACTCTAGGCTATCCACGATTTCCATGTCGTCGTTCTCGAGGTCAAACTGCAGCTGCATCAGCGTGTTGCCTGTTTCTTGGTCGTGCAGAATACGCGACGTGGAGTTGACCCATTCTTTCATGGGTAAGTTCAGGAAATTGACATCGTTGTGGTACAGATCGATTTGTCCCCGGATGGTGTCGATGCTAACCTGGTCACGGTAGTGTGTCTCGTAGAAGGATAGATCGAAGAATCCCACGAATGTCCCCACGAGACCGAGCTTCTTGCGCGCTGCCCATCGTAACTGGAGATCGTTGATCTGGAATTCTTGAATCAATTCACTAGAATTAAACGTGGCGTTCGTAGTTATGGGGATGAATGAAATCTCTTGGAAGATGCTGTCCAGCATGCCGGCAGGAATCAAAGAATTATCGTTAGTGCCATCGTCAATGACATGGCCTCTTGTGGCAAACGTAATGGTCTCGTTTGGGTTCAAAACCGCATTGACTATCTGGCTCATTGGCGTAAGACTGTTGTTGGGGCATTCTTCGTATAATAAGTCATCCGGCAGGGGACCTTCGATCTCATTTTGTAAACAGACGACTATATTGTCTCTGTCATGGTGCAAATTAATCGGTTCATTAAAGCACGATAATGTTGGAATCGCGATAGTTGGTTCACCGTTACAGTCCGGTAGTTTTATCTCCCAATTGATGAAAGGAATCGTCGAACCTTGCGGAAGGCGAAACCAATCTAACCCTTTAAAGATCGTGATCGGATTTAATATCATGTTAGCATGGAACCCTTCAGAATCGGAGTCCCTTAGTGTAAAATCTTGAAGAGTTATTGTATCGATCATATTCCGCACCCTTTGAAGAGGCCCTGACAGTAGCTTCTCCCAATCAATGATATCACTCCAATTTAAGACCTCGTCATTCAGTTTTCGCAAATTGAACCTCATGCCGAATTTTTGCTTAAAGATAATCATATCCAAGTTAGATTTTAAATTCAAGGAATCGTAATCGCCGTTCCAAAATTTCTTCATGACCTTTATGATTTTCCAAATAGACGGTTTGACCAAAACTTTGAATTGCAAATCATTAATTTTCCTATGACTCAAATCAAGGCAGATGGGGTCCATGCCAACAACGTCTCCCAACTTATCCTTGAATACTAGGTCTCCGTCAAACGTGGTCACGTTATTCATATCTATACAAACATTTTTAAGCACTTTTTCATTCACATATCTTATCCAATCTCGTTGACTTTTGACCAGGGAGTCGTTCCCTGCAGCTGGCCAATTATCATAATCGAACCAAATCTGAGAGTGTATAGACACCTGTAAATACTTCCCAGTGTCATTGTTCAGACTAGAATGACTATCATCTTTCCAACCATCAAGCTGGAAATCAATCAGTTTGAAATTTGTCACCTCGACTAAACTCTCCTCTATGACCTCCGTGGGCGGCACGTGTCCCTTAATATATCGAAATATCCCAAAACCAAACGAACCTATTAGAACGATACTTAGCAGGTAGGTTGCCAAGCGCTTCATACTTCTTATACGGGCCTTGTTTATGGACTTTTGTGCCACATTGATTCGCACTTCATCACAGAGAAGCTGGCTTTCCGAGGCGTTTGATCTCAACAGTGGTTGAGTTTCTAAGTCTTGACTATTCATTTGCACGAGAGAGTTAGTATCCGTTTGGAAAGGACCATCAACAAGCAATGCCCTATGCGTACAAAACAAAGACGTAAAGAAAAAGAGACTACTACTCTTTTTGGTATTGCCTTTTCTAATCTTGGCTTTGCACTTTTACTATCTTTAAAAATGAAATGTCCCTTTGCGCTTAAAAAAATAGCTAGTTAAGCGATGGGATGAAATTTTTTCGAGTTTCTTTGGTCGATTAGTGGATATAACAGAATATAGAAAGGACACTGGGAAAATGCTTTACTTGATTGGATTAGGTCTGTCGTACAAATCGGACATCACGGTTCGTGGTTTGGAAGCGATTAAGAAATGTTCTAGAGTTTATTTGGAACACTACACAAGTATCTTAATGGCTGCTACTCTAGAAGAACTAGAAGCGTACTATGGTAAAGAAGTTATCTTGGCTGATAGAGAATTAGTCGAAACCGGCTCCAAGCAAATTTTGAGCGATGCTGATAAAGAAGATGTTGCATTTTTGGTCGTGGGTGATCCATTCGGTGCCACTACACACACAGATTTAGTCCTTAGAGCTAAGCGTGAAGGAATCCCTGTAGAAATTATCCATAATGCATCTGTGATGAACGCTGTAGGTGCATGTGGCTTACAGCTATACACTTTCGGCCAAACTGTATCCATGGTTTTCTTCACTGAGAATTGGAGACCTGACTCATGGTATGACAAGATCTGGGAAAATAGAAAAATCGGTCTTCACACTTTGGTGTTGTTGGATATCAAGGTTAAAGAACAGAGCATTGAGAATATGGCCCGTGGGAGATTAATCTACGAACCCCCAAGATACATGTCTATTTCTCAATGTTGTGAACAGCTGTTAGAAATTGAAGAGAAAAAGAGGAACAAAGGCATACACTGCAGACACCCCCGTCGTTGCCATCAGTAGATTGGGTTCAAGCTCTCAAAGCTTCAAGTCTGGCACCATAAGCGAATTGGCCAATTACGATTCGGGAGAACCATTACACTCGCTGGTCATCCTGGGTAGACAATGCCATGAGTTAGAGCTGGAATACTTACTCGAATTCACCGATGATAGAGACAAGTTCGCCAAAGATGTAATGAACGACCAAGAGTATTTCAAGCCTGCGGCATGGGTTCCACCCACAGAAGTCAATGACGATGAGTAAGATTTCCAGAGTAGTGAAGTGTATCACCTATGTGTATGTCTCTTTATAGTATATATTAGTACGAAAATATAGTCGGGTAACGAGGCGTATTTCGAGTCAAGCCAAAAGAATTCTAGAAATGGCCATGAACGAATAAAAGAGGATGAGAACGTAAGAGCCAGGGGAGCAACGATTATATACATAACACACACACACACACACACAAAGATGACACAATTAAAGTATTTGATACTGGTCTCTAGACAAGGAAAGATCAGATTAAAGAAATGGTATACGGCAATGTCTGCTAGTGAAAAGGCCAAGATAGTAAAAAATCTGACACCTACGATTTTAGCAAGGAAGCCTAAAATGTGCAACATCATCGAGTACAGTGACCACAAAGTGGTATATAAACGATACGCCAGTCTTTTCTTCATTGTGGGCGTGACGCCGGACGTCGACAACGAATTGTTGACTTTAGAGGTCATCCATCGATTTGTGGAAACAATGGACACGTATTTCGGCAACGTTTGTGAACTAGACATAATCTTCAATTTCAATAAAGTCTACGATATTTTGAATGAGATGGTTATGTGCGATGGATCCATCGCAGAGAGCAACAAGAAAGAGGTGCTGCACCATGTGACTGTGATGGACACTATGGAGAGCAACGATAATCTGGAAAGAGTGTTAAGCTAACCAAAACAATAGACAAAAAAAAAGAAAAACGAAAGGGGTAGGGGGAAGGGGGAATGGCTATTATTGCCGGTATATCGCAAAAGGCATTGCCCGGACGAGGACAAGTTCTGCGAGCATCGGCCCAACATTGATTGGTCAGATCCGAAAAAAAGTAGTGAATGTGAAAAGTATAAAAAATATATAGGCGATAAAATTATCATAAAAGCGATGTACGTATTTCGAATTTAACCATCCATAGAAAGAAAATAGTTGATCAAGAGGCCAAATAAACATCAAATAACAAAAAAATAATGAAGTTGTTCCAAAATAGTTATAGTTTTGAGTATCCGTGGGACCAAGTAACTGCAGCTAACTGGAAGAAATATCCAAATGAAATATCTACACACGTCATCGCAGTGGATGTCCTGAGAAGGGAACTGAAAGACGACTCTAAGGTCCTTGTTACTGAACGGTTAATTACAGTGAAACAAGGTGTTCCCAAATGGATCATGATGATGCTTGGAGGCACCAATACGAGTCATGTAAGAGAAGTTTCAGTGGTAGATCTGAATAATCAGAGCTTAACCATGAGGAGCTGTAACTTAACGATGTGTAATTTGTTGAGAGTCTACGAAACAGTTACATATAGCCCGCACCCAGATGACTCCGCCAATAAAACGCTTTTCCAGCAAGAGGCCCAAATTACTGCATACGGGTCCATAAGGAAACTGTGTAACAAGGTAGAAGATTGGTCCGTGCAAAGATTTTGCGAGAATGCTAAAAAGGGCAAAATGGGATTCGATACTGTTTTGCAATTATTTAGCGAAAACTGGGAAAAACATGTTGATGATTTGAGTAATCAAATCGTCAATAAAGTCAATGAAACTGTGGAAGACGTCAAAATATCCGCAGGGACGCTTTTCAAAGGATCTGAAAGAAGCAGTAGGACCATTTTGCAGCAAAATATTGATTTGTTCAGAGAAGCATACAACCACGAAAATTAGAGATACAGCCCCTCCAAAGCAAGCGCCGCATACTATTTACACTATATTCATTCACTCATTTTATTTATTCATCCTGTTCTTTTGTTTTGTAGATACAAAAAAGTATATAATGACAATATAAAAAGTTCCTTTAACAAAATTAAAACGATCAAATTAAAGTATATAAGTTTGATTATATTCTATTTTATTTAAGCGTTAACCTTGTAGACGGAGTGACACTTACCACAGTACAATCTGTCCTTGTGGTTAGCCAAGAAAACACCAGCACCACAGGTTGGGTTGCTACATTCTCTTCTCAACTTGGTGACCTTACCTTCAGCATCGACCTTGTAGTAGGACAAGACAGCCAACTTGACCTTCTTGTGCTTGTGTCTGATCTTCTTTGGGGTAGTGTAGACCTTCTTCTTTCTCTTCTTACCACCACCTCTCAATCTCAAGACCAAGTGTAAAGTGGACTCCTTTTGGATGTTGTAGTCAGACAAAGTTCTGCCGTCTTCCAATTGCTTACCAGCAAAGATCAATCTTTGTTGGTCAGGTGGAATACCTTCCTTGTCTTGAATCTTAGACTTGACATTGTCAATGGTGTCTGAAGATTCAACTTCAAGGGTAATAGTCTTACCGGTTAAAGTCTTGACGAAAATTTGCATCTTGGCTTGTCGGCAAAATTAAAAATTAATACTGCTTCTTTCTTACCAAGTAATCTTGTGCTCTTCTTAATCTTGAAATTAAAAGTTAAAATAATTATTCAAAAAGATGATTAACATAAGATATACCAATTACAAATTTAAATAGAAGTGTCAAAATTTGGAATTATCAGATTCTCTCACTTTTGCCGAAAGTGCGTTCGTGCATAATATGCCCCTGGAAAAAAACAAAAAAAAACAATAATAAAACCCAAACACGTTATGGATGTATGGATGTATAAGAATAAAAACTGTCTACTGAAAACATCCTGTAATCGAAATGATATTGAAAGCCACATATGGTTCTAACTAGGTTCTTTTGTTATCCGATAAAGTGATCTAATCTGCTAACTTAAGTGCTAGCCCAAATGACTAATTCTGTTTACTGGAGCCTCTTGCCCTTCATTTTAGACGTCTTTTGCTTGGCCGTGGAGGTGAGTAGTTATATACATGACGGGGGTATATAAAGAAACCACTTGTGATAGCACAATGGGATTATGGTACAACGCGTAATGAATACAAGTAAAGAGAGGTACCGTTTACAATATCACCTTCATGTACTCATGCATGAAGGATGATGTGATGGAGTCGGCTATATAAGCTCCAAGTGGGAGACATAAAAATCATATCAGAATGATAAGCAATCCGCTTCTTTCAAAGTACTACATATTCATGCATGTATATATACTATGCAGAACGCCTGATCGTTCTAAACCACCACTGAAAATGTTAGATTTTTTTTTAAAAGCAAATTCTTGTTCCCCTGGACCACTATTATACGTATCAAAATAAATATTTCAAGATCCGAAAAATCGAAGATGGACAGAAAAATGAAAATAAAGGTTCGATTTACAGCTAATAGGGGTAGAAGTAACCGAGCAAGCTGGTTTTGTCAGGCCACAGAACTCGGAAGATGAACTCGTTATATGAATTGGATCCTAAATGGAAAAAACTGTTAACAACAAACAATTTTTTGGGTGGATTAACGGTTAATGAGTTCGTTCAGGAGTTGAGCAAAGATCATCGTAATGATATGTTAGCCGACGCTAACACCAAGGGTCTTTCTAATAACGAAAAAGACCAAGATGCAATTCGAGAGGCCATTTGGAAACAATTAGACCCTAAACCCTACATTAGAACATTTGAATCCACACTGAAGGAATTGAAAAACTTGAACGAGGAAACCTTAAATAAAAGGCAACATTACTCTGACCAAGTGGCTACTCAAGAGGTGATACATTCAGAGAACGTCATAAAGCTATCTAAGAATTTACATGCGACTCTACTCACTTTTGACAAATTGGATGATCGTTTAACAAATGTCACTCAAGTAGTTTCGCCTCTAGGTGATAAGTTGGAAACTGCAATTAAGAAAAAGCAAAACTATATCCAAAGCGTAGAATTGATCCGTAGATACAACGACTTCTATTCCATGGGAAAATCAGATATTCTTGAACAATTAAGATTATCCAAAAACAGGAAATTGAATTTAAAATCTGTAATTTTAATGAAAAATCTACTAATTTTATCATCTAAACTAGAGACAAGTTCTATACCGAAGACTATAAATACGAAATTAATCATTGAAAAATACTCTGAGATGATGGAAAATGAATTACTAGAGAATTTCAATTCAGCTTACAGAGAGAATAACTTTACCAAATTAAATGAAATCGCCATCATTCTTAATAATTTTAATGGAGGTGTCAACGTCATTCAAAGTTTCATCAACCAACATGATTATTTCATAGACACAAAACAGATCGATTTAGAAAACGAGTTTGAAAATGTCTTCATAAAGAATGTGAAATTTAAAGAAAGTCTAATTGATTTTGAAAATCATAGCGTTATCGTTGAGCCCTCAATGCAAAATTTGATCAATGACGTGGAAAGTGTAATAAAAAATGAGTCGAAGATTGTCAAAAGGGTCTTTGAAGAAAAGGCCACTCATGTGATACAGTTATTCATTCAAAGAATCTTTGCCCAGAAAATCGAACCGAGATTTGAAGTTTTATTAAGAAATTCTCTTTCCATTTCAAATTTGGCATACGTGAGAATTTTACATGGACTTTTCACATTATTTGGCAGATTCACTAAAAGTTTAATTGATTATTTCCAACTATTAGAAATTGATGACAGCAATCAAGTTCTATCAACCACCTTGGAACAGTGCTTTTCTGATTTATTTTCTCATTATCTATATGATAGGTCCAAATATTTTGGTATTGAGAAAAGATCATTAGAGACAATTCTTGTGGAAATGACATCTAAATTTACTGTAAACTATGATAAAGAAACTAATAAAAGGGTCCTGTTAGAAAAGTTCAGGGAAAAATTATCCACGAACGTAGATGCATTTATGCATACTCCTAGGGGAAATACACACTCTCGCCAAGATTCAACGTCAAGGAGTAAACTGTCGCAATTCAACTCCTTTTTGAAAACTCATTTAGATAAAGATCATTTGAGCCTCAATCGTACAAACTCTTTAAATGGGTCCTTTACAAATAGCTCTACATCCACACAAAATGACATGACAAACAACTCTTCGAGTTTAATGAACCCAAACAGTATAATGGATGATATTGATAATAACCCAAATGGCCCCAAAAATTATTCTTTGGGTGATGTTGATTCTATGTTGAAATGCGTTGTGGAGTCCACTGCAAGAGTTATGGAACTCATTCCTAACAAGGCACACCTATACATTTTAGAAATATTGAAAATAATGTTTTTGGGAATTATTGACTCATACATGGAAATTGCATTAGAAGTGGCATATTGGAAAGTTTGTAAAATGGATGCCAATAAAACAGCGGCAGTGGTGAATTTGAATTTTTTAAAGCTTATTTCAATGAGCACAGAGATATTGGATCTTTTATCAATTTCAATCAAATCCATCTTCTTACCACTATTAAATAACTCACCAGAAATAAAAGCCCAAATTATTGAAATAACAAATTCTCAAATTCAAAAGATGGAAATGCTAATCAATATAATTCTACAAGAAACTATTGCGGTAATATCTACGAAATTTTCCACAATTTTGTGTAAACAGAATAAGAAAGATTTCATACCAAAATCTCAAGATTTGTTAGATCAAGATACTTTACCCGCCGTTGAAATCGTCAATGTTTTAAATCTAACCTTCGAACAGTCTTCTAAATTCCTCAAGGGTAAAAATTTGCAAACCTTTTTAACTTTGGTTGGAGAAGAATTATATAGCTTACTACTATCACATTATTCACATTTCCAGGTCAATTCCATGGGTGGTGTCGTGGTTACAAAGGACATCATAGGTTGCCAAACAGCAATTGAAGAATGGGGGGTAGCGACTTTGATAGATAAATTTGCGACTTTGAGAGAACTGGCAAATTTGTTTACTGTTCAGCCTGAATTACTGGAATCATTGACCAAAGAAGGCCATTTAGCAGATATTGGAAGGGATATTATTCAAAGCTATATTTCGAACAGAGAGGACTTCAATCATGACAAGTTCATCAACAGTGTTAAACTGAATTTTAGATAATGTACATAGGTATGTAGGTTTTCTGACATAATACCAAACCAAAGAAACTGTTGCATCCTCATTCGTCTATTACATATCATTTTTTCGGATTCTATAAATTACTTTAAAACGGAAAAAATGACGATCAGTGCATAAGCACAATAATTGGAATACTATAAAACGTACCCGATGTCTCTGAAAAAGCAGTTACCAGTAGCCTTCGAGAATGCACACTATTTCGTAATTAATAAGCCACCTGGAATACTGTCTCAACCACCAGACTCGAGAACTTGGAGGAGAACACACCCTGACCTCGACCCCACCCCTCTGTTAGAAAGATTCAAAACACTCTATTCTTCAGATAAGCACGTCGAAGCATGTCGAACAGTACATAGGTTGGACCATTGTGTTACTGGGGGTACTCTGATCGCCAAGACAAAAAATGCCAGCATGATGTTTTCTAGATTTTTACAGAAAGGCGGTAATAAAGGTTATAAACTGCGAAGAAAATACGTTGCTATTATTGAGCACTCGAAAAACTCCAAAGAATTCATGAGCAATGAAGTTGGGTATGGGCTAAAATATGATTCTTTAATTTCACACGAAGGTGAACAAATTACCAAGTTTAAGAAAGTCGATGATCGATGTATAGTTCTGCAATTGGTAACAGGTAAAAAGCACCAGATCCGGTACCACGTTTCACAAATCCTAAATCAACCCATCATAAATGACCAGAAATACGGCAGCACTACCAAATTACCAATGGCATTCCGCAACCAGATTGCACTGCATTCAGCATGTATAACGACAAAAATCGGCCTGCAAACAGAGGTGCATTTAATTCCGATGATTTTCAACAATAATGGCGAACTATGGCCAAGGAAATATGTCGATGAAGAAGGAGAATTCAATTCGTCCATTAAAGAGTTACTCCTAGAGAACTGGGATTGAAAAACCGAGAACTATATGATAAATTAAACTATATAGAACATACAAAAAACGCATAGAAGAATAAAAGAGGCCGCGTGAGCGCGACTATACCAACTTATCAGTAGCCATTTCTTCCTTCTTTTCGACCGGCTCACTTTCCCATAAAGACTTTAGAGACCCAATGAGGCCTGCTCCTTGGCTCTCTAGTTTATATATACCAACTAGTGATAAAAATGAGCCTAAACTCAATAAATACATGGCATAGTGATGTACCTTCCCATAGACTCTCTCTGACACGTAATCTATAATGCAAGACTGAAACCCAATATGGCAATGACCCAGCAGAACCAAGGATAAAAACGTATCAGTAAAAGTAGAAATGGGACCTGTAGTGACCAACGGGACCATAATCAATGGAAGAACCATTAAAGAGAGGCCACGCTCTACAATCCAATGGTATGAACCATGAGTTCTGCTTTCAGGCGGCATATAAGAAGAATCGTTCGCTGTTCCACTCACTCCCCCAGGTTTTTGAGGTATCTTTGGCAAGAAGGGGATGGTAAACGGTCTGGCAATTGAAGAATGAAAGCTTCTCACTCCGCACAAAGGCCTACAAACCCTGTTTGTATACATTATTCCTCGCGTATCGTTCTAGTTAGTACTGCGAGGTATTGCTTCTTGGTTCTGCATGGACTGACGCAGCGTTTGTTCTTTATATAGTACTACTTTTACGAAATCGATGCCAAAATTAAGGGATACCTACGACCACTCTATTTTATTGTGTGGCACTGACCAAGGGGAGTCGGGAATACTTATGATGGCAAATTATCCTGACATCCTTAATTTGTTAGGGACATATCTGCTGGAGTGCTTAGATTTGAAGGAACGATAGTAAAATCTTCACAGAAGACATTTCATAAAAGACAGGATCTTGTGCTAATTCCCCTTTTTATACAGCTTACTTGAAATAGGCGGGGTGCAAGTAGAATAATT